>JAXQQM020080351.1:0-167497 GCA_034641835.2 Pinus albicaulis
TGGTATAGGTAGGAATATCACTATTTGTTGGCATATTGAAGACACCTCTCTCACCATCAAAGAAAAAGGAAGGAAGCTTGAATATCAATATCTCTTGAAGAGATCATTATAGCAAGGACATTCTTGAAGATACACTTGTAGCAATTTTCTCTCTCATTCTCAAGTAAGTATCTCTCTATACTTTATGTCTAATCCTCCCAATAAAATGACTTATATTTTCAAGTAAGGTGAAAAAATTGAAGGATCATTTGATTTCAAAGATTGGAAGAAGAGGATTTATTTATTTCTTAAACAAAATATATTCATGCATTCATTAAGGGAAATGTTCCAGTACTAGATAAAAACAATTCTCAAGAAGCGGCCAAGTAAAATAAGGGAGAAATTAGAGCTCAAAGGTTTCTCTTTGAATCCATCAAGGATCATCTCATTTCTTTTGTCTAAGATCTATTTACATCCAAGGAAGTATATGAAACACTGGTTAAGTTATAATCCATCAACACAATCGATCAAAAGATATATCTAAGGAAACAACTCTATGGAAGAAGAATGTCAAAAGAAGAAAATTCGGTATCATACTTCACTAATATATCAAAAATAAAATATAAAATTCAAGGGTTTGGTGAAAATATATATGATCATGAATTGATTACTTCTATAATTAATTCCATACCTCCATCCTTGGATGGTTTTACAGGAGGCATGTATGCTAAAACGGAAACTCCAACATTTGAAGAATTATGGGCTTCATGTGTTCTAGAGTAATCAAGACTAAAGGCTAAAGTTGATATTAAACCTAACAATTAAAACTCTCAAGCTTTTGAAACTAGATTGAAAAAATAAGTTTGGAAATTTTGGATCTCATGGAATTTTTTTTCATAGAAACAAGGACATGTCCAGAGTTCAATGTTATGGTTGTCATGAATATGGACATATCAAGAGATATTATCCCGCGAACCCTAAGAACAATAAGAGCAATAAGAGGAAATATAGAAATGAAGTGTTAATAAGTAAATAGGAAGAAGCTCTGGAGAAACCCAAGGCTGAAGACAACAAGGATCTATACTGTTAAAATCAATTACGAATATGGAATATATACATAGCTCTACAATCCATTTTTCATACCAGGTTCCAGTCAAAATTTGATTTATATTTATTGTTTAGAGGATGGTAGGTAGAATAATATTTATTGATGACAATACCATAATATTTTTGATGGGGAGTAACATAAAAGGATATTGAGATTTGTGAATTTAGCTTATAATTCATTTTAGGGAAATCAAAATTAAGAGGGAGCTCTTAGTCATCTAAATTGAATTACTTAGAATCGACTCATTAAAATTGGAAAAGGAGCCTCTTCGACAAAACTATAGAAGAAGCTCTAAGTTACATTTGCAGATAATATAGGAAGATTCATATCTACAATAGTTTCTCATGAAGATCTTGAAGAAGCTAACAAGATGGCAGTAAGGAAAAAGGGAAAAATAGACAAGAAGTATGATCAATGGTAGTCAATATCTAGCTTGCAACATGTTAAATATTCTTGTAGCCAGAAATGGTTAATATCCACCTCAGATTCTAGTGAATTCGAATTTAAACTTATGTATCAAAGAATGAACCAGTGATCCTACAATAACATAATATTTTAGGAGCCAAAATTTTCTTATATAGCAAGACATAGCAGAACATATTCTACAAATGGAGCAGGTAGTTTGAAGTATACATCGAAGGAGTCAACATTAGATGCCAGCATGAAATCAAGTCTTGAGAAGGTTCTCCCAATTAAAGAAATAAGTTCTCTTACTTCAACTGTAAATATTCCTCCCCATTCTTATGAAAAAGTAATTCCATGATGACTCAAGAAGAACTCATAAATTGGAGATATTGTCTTCAAAGGGAATTGAATGCAGAATTTGACATGTGTTGGATGGATACACTATTACTTAAGGTTTGGTAGGAAAACTAAAAAAATATTGTGAGTGAAAATTCTTCAAAAGGTCAGATGATAGATATATGGAAAAACACTCTAGCAAGAAGTTAAAGAGTTATGATATAGTTGATACATCATTATGCCAATAGTTGATTGGCTCCACAATATATTCGATTCAAGGACACCGATTGAGTTGGTAATGCTGATGATGAACACAAATATTGCAGATGATTGGTTATGCTTGGAATTTGGTATGATTTCTTGGAAGAACATGAAGCAAGATTATGTTTCATTGTGAAAGAAGAAGATATGGAAGATTTTACAATCAACTATGAATCAATTTGGATCCGAAATGTATTTGATGGACTATTTGATGAAATACTAGATTTGATCATTTATAGCACTATAAGGATTTTCAGAGAACTAGAAAGGTCAAATCACATTATGATTCGTAAGATGAGGGAGCTATGAAGTTACAATAATATCTCCACTGATGAATAGGTAGTTGATGCATTGATGAATTCTCTTCCTAAGGGAAAGGATGAGTATTTTTTAGAGAAGCTTAGGCTTGTGGATATCTCCTCCCAATTTGAGAGGGAGTGAGGATGGAAACCTTATTCTCCATGTGTCACATACTATGGCCATGACTAAGAGTTGTAAGCTTAGTGCATGAACATGGGTAGGGAGAATGGTGGATTGGATATGCATCAAATATGAAAATTCTTAAGTCATGTATAGTGATTAAGATTGCCAACCATATGAGTCAAGTATATGGACTTGGTAAAGAATGGTTCAGAGGATGAACTTCCTTGGGATTAGGAAATGGTCCTGTGAGGACATGACTTGGTGAACCTAGTTGGGGTATGTGCCTTGAGAGGCGTTGGTATCCAATTTAATGCTTCCCAGCATTGCGCTATGATCTAATGGAGAGATAGAGCGACTTGTCAAGGCCTTGGTAGTTTGATAATGCTGGATATAATGATGTTATCATCATTGGGGCTCATCAATAAAATATTTTCTTATATTAACATTTCAACTTGAGACTATCTTGTTGAGGCATTATGAATACCTCCCTATTTAGGAGGGAGTGTTGAAGTTGTAACTATAGTCAATCTTCATAACGTAAATTTTACATTGATATATTTATTATATTTTTGTTAAAACATATTCTTCATGCTTATAGAATAAAAAGGAATAAAAAAGAATTTATTTTAAGTCAAAGGAAAATGTGTTTGATTCATGTCCCATTTATACATTTGTAATAAAATGAAATTTGAATTTTTATGTTTTGTCCACAGGTTTACCAAGTCGGTCCTGCTTAGAAAAGTCAACATGGGCCTCCA
Source organism: Pinus albicaulis (assembly GCA_034641835.2). Taxonomy (NCBI): domain Eukaryota; kingdom Viridiplantae; phylum Streptophyta; class Pinopsida; order Pinales; family Pinaceae; genus Pinus; species Pinus albicaulis. The sequence continues at coordinate 3,271 of JAXQQM020080351.1, forward strand.
AGAGACACCTATTTGACCTCATAGAAAGCTATATATAAGAAGACAATTTGACCTAATTAGAATATCATTTAAGCACACAACACAAACAGATCTAAACCTAGCAAAGGAGAGGATAAATCTGATTCAAAGGAGAGAGAAAAGATGAAGTTAAAAGACAAGGAGGATATTCCAAGTTGACCAATTTTTTTACCTAGTGACAACTCACACGTGTGGATGGTAATTTATGTGGAAGAGGCCAATTTTTTTATGAGATATTTGTAGGCCGAAATTCGGCCCTAGTTGCAAGTCAGGAAATTCTTAGATTTGACCAGTTTGGGATAGGTTTGACCAATGTTGAATTTGACTTTGGAGGTGACTTGGAGAAGAGTTTTTTGACTTGGTATCTTGATGTCAGATTGGTCTTGGTCTTAGTATTGGATATATCATTTGATTTGATTCTATAAGAGAAGGATTGTTGGGTTTTCCCCTTTGTGGGGTTTTACCCTAGCTAGCAGCCTAATGTTGGTGAATCTTGCTTCTTTGTGATATTTATATTTTCCTTGAAGATTGAACATTTGTACAATTGCTTGACGAAGAAGACATAAGAAGAAATAAGAACACATTTAATATCATAATTAATTATCAAGAAGAGAAATTAGGTGTTAATTTCTACTACATTTGGTTTCTCAATAAAGCCCTAGTATATCTAGGCCGCATGCCTATAGGACAACTTAAAGAAAATTGAAAACAAAATTATAAGAGCTATGAAGGCTAACTAAGTGCTAGAACAACAAGTGCAGTGTTGGGTACAAACTTCCAGGTGGGAAGATATAATTTTTGGACAAAATCGAAGCCTAAATATTGGCAATTGAACAATTCACAACAAAGTGACAGATTGAATTGAATTTCATAAGAGGAGTGTTGTCATTTATAAAACAAGTTAGAGCCCGAGCAACAATAAATTGGTGTTTAAAAAATATAGGTGTCCTCATCTTCTTGGAATATTGAAGCTTGCAACATTGTAAGTTGGTTCTTATAGAGGATTGATGTCCTCACATGTGGTTTCTTGTAACATTGTAATAAATTGAAGACAATTAGGAAACTATTACAAGTTTTCTCTGAGTTTAGGCTTACACAATAATGTTTCTATTCATGCATTGTGTTAATGATTGATGTGGTTGTGTAAATTTTGTTTTAAGTGAAAATAATTTAATTTTGAGCAATATTGATTCACCCCTTACATTCCCTTCCCCTGCGCCCTCCCCCTTTTCATCAATATCACTGTGTATTTCAACATGGTTTTCTTTTTTTATAGTTAGGAGGATGCATATGAACATGCCTTGGTGCCTAGCTTATCTTTGGTAAATGTTGTAAGATTTTTTAGAATATTGTTAACTTATTATAATAATTATAATTATTGCTCATTATATTTAAGGTTGATCCTTGCATATTCCATCTTAATTCATAACTATGAAATGAATAAAAAGAAACTAAAATCTCAAATTTTAAATGATTAATAAATTATATTTAAAGTGAATGTATATTGTTTTATTATTTTATTGTTTCTAAATAACTTAAAAAAAATTCAAGTAAATTTAATCATTTTCTAACTAAAAAGTAAAGATTAAACTCATGCCATTTTTATACTTTTAGTGGAGGACGAAGACTATAACAATAGCTTTAGTCATTGACTCTACACTAGTTATACTTTGACTGTAAAATTTTTACCTTTTTTTTGTCAGGCAAGGTTCAAAACTTATATTATCTTCAAAATGCGGATTACAAAATTCATCTCGACATCCCCCTTTCTTTCATTCCAACCAAACTTGTTGAAATTGGGGCGTGGAGGAAGACATGAGAAAATGACTACATGTATTATTTTCATGTGGCCTAGAGGCCATGACATACTAGTAAACAAAAAGGAAAACACATCAAACTACAACATATTATGGAGGGGGGTTGGGGGAAAATACAGGGGGAGCTACGTAATGACTAACATGTTCATGCATTATGATAATCAATATGCTCCACCATCGCTTCTAGATTGCGAAGGTGGTCATTTATGGGCCTGTGTTGGCGTCTCAGGTTGTCAAGAAGATCTATGATTTCATTCTAAATAAATTTAATGTCATTAATGTATACAACCAGCTCGTTACGATCTTCATACCTTTTTTCTCGGAGAACATCAGTGTTTAGTTGGATGTTCTAGACTTGGGAAGTTATTGATTCTAGTGTAGCATGGGTGACCACGCGACTGGGAGAGCCAACAACAACCTCCTTAGTCTCGCGGCTATCCGACGAACTTGACGATTCTCCCTCCTCCCATGCTAGTTACTTGGCCTGCCTTAGGTTGCTTCCTCCTCGGTGCAGCCTTACCCTTTGACGAGGCATCTCAGTAGTCTCCCCACTCCAAAACACACCCCTGAACATAATGACAACAAGAAACACAGACTTCTCTACCACCCCGTAGGCCAAATAGAGGATGACGACACACCATACGCAAGACAGACCAACACCCCACACCTCGACAATAATTGATGAAGCGTATTTGTCTAGATGCCACAGGGCCAACGTCCATATTTCGACCGATACATTGGTGAGGCCCAATGAAAACACACCTCCCCACCCCTCGTGTCTCAATTCTGCAGTCGACCCACGTCTTTGGACACACAATTGAAAAATAATCCCTTGGAAAACCAAAAGTAAGCCCTCCACCTTCAAAACTTTGAGGTTAACCCCCACTATCTCCTCTCCTCCTACCTGTGCTGCACCACATGTTTTGAATGGACCGACGTGAATATAGTATCTTCCCGTGTCCATAGTTGTCCCAGGGTTCCAAGGGTCAGCCAATGCCACCACCATCCACCAATATGCTCCACCCAAATTCCTTTCACTGCTTCTCCCCCAAGGTCGAGACCTCAGAGGGGCATGCAAAAACACAATGAACTTCTCCTCTTCGCACACCCAGTTCATTTCCATTGGCAGACAAACATTACTAGGCGAGCGCCACATGCCAGGCTTAATAACAACCTTCATCCTTGACAACGAATGTCATTGTCCTTTCATATTATTTCTCATTAACTGTGGTAGGGGGCATGCGTGGAGGCCGAAAAGGCACCGTTGTCGCCTCCCTATCCATCTGTTTGTCATTGAAATCACCCTCATCGAGGGAAAATTTATACCTATTTGTTAATGTATAATATTAATTTTTTTTTGGGTATCATTTTAGCGGTGGAAAAAAATTAATTCTTATTGCAAAAGGGCTATTAAATTGATAACATGAAAAAAATAAGACAAAAAAAGAGAAAAAGAAAGAGACAATCAAATTAAAATAGATAAAATAAGAAAATAAGTATTATATAATTCCTATTTCCATTTCTATTTTTATACTTGCCCAAGGAAGAATATATCGTAGTAATTCGGGTCAAAATGGCTGACTCTTAATTAATTCCCAAATTTTATAAAAACTATTTGCAAAATTTATTTACGTTTTGGTAAAATTATATATATATTAAGCTTGGTGGGACAACATCTTCATCATGTCCAACATATCACCTAGATCAGGGCAGAGAATTGAACCAATAGCTTCACATCAAGGAGTGCCTTAAAAGAGCACCCCGTCATCGTTTATCCAAGACTTCGTGGAAAAATTAAATATTTACTTTATTTTTTTTAGAAATTGAAAATTAATTTTTGAATTTTTAAAATTCACATTTCTAAGTTTTTAGTGGTGGATGACTAATTTTGTGTGGTTTAAAATCAAAATTTTAGATTTAAAAAATTGTTTAAAAAAATCAAAAATGAAAAAAAGTTCTCTAATCTCAAGTGTCATAAATTAATTATCCAAAAAAAATTAAATATATAGATTTTTCTATAGTCAATATTTTCTTTCCATTCATTATCATTTTTATTTTTAGACTAGATTTATTAATATTTAGACTAGAATTTTAACTCTAAGTACTAAAATTAAGTGCTAGTTAAGTACTTAAAATTAAAACTCTGGATTTGAGTGGGGGAGAAAGCTTAGAAAGCATAAAACAAAACTTTAAAGGAAAAATAAGCTAATCACACTTCTTTACCAATAAAGCACACATACCAAAAATATATTGAATGATTAGGCATGCAATAATGTCCCAAATGCTGTAATTCCCTTGGTTTCCCAAAGTTACAGTTATTTAATCCTAGTCTTTTACACTGTCAAATAACAGAAATGGTAGGAATTGAAGTAAGTCTGATTTGATGGACTTGCATGCACTAAGGCCTTTGTAAAATAGAAATATATTTTAACGATCACTCTTATAATTTTACTCGATCCAATAATAGGATTGTTTCTCATGTCATTGGCTAATCTTTTAAAGCAAGAACTAATATATAAAAGCAAGAACTATATGTGTTGAAGTAACACTAGTTTGATAGGCTATTAATGCACTTCGACCTTTTCCACTTTAAAGAGATGAAGGGATGGTCAATCCTAGTCTTATACTTAGATTAACAATAGGCTTATCCTCATGTGTAACAATTAATCTATGATAATTCGTTAATGAAAGTAGCTGTTAATTAAATCAATTAAATTAGTATGGGTAACAAATTATAAACAATTATGGACATCAAACTTATAAACAAATATGAACACATAAAAGCATAAAATTCCAAGAATAGACAAGATAATTAAAAGCACATGAAAATAAGAGTTTTCTAGCATAAAAATAAAATAAAATAACATGAAAAGTACGTTACAACATGTTAGCCACCCATAAATTCTGTCATATCAGGTGGTGGCTAAATGATGTGGGATAGCCTTCAAGAAACAATTTCATTGCTAAAATTGCTGATGCTTAAAGTCTTTTGATAATATCCTATCCTTTGGATAATCGTCACTGCTTTTCCCCTTTTTCAAACTCATAATCCTGTTGATTTCCCAAGAAAGAATACTGCTGCAAGCACCATTTCCCTTTTTCCCCTTTTCTAAAGCTAACCTCATTTTCTATCCCTCTATTTCCCATGAAAATCCCTCATATTCATGTTTTTCCCATTCCCCTTCATCAAAACCCTTTGATAAGGTTTAAAGACTCCTTCTTTGCCTTATCGGAACCCCTCTAACCCTTTGAAAATCATTAAAAAACCATAAAAACCCACGTTTTGGGCATATATGGGTCCTAGCCCTTTTCCCATTGACCCTCGGTCACATTATTTCCCATGCGCCCAAAGGCCCCGCAGTCGGGCGCCAAGCCGCATTATAAATATACATAAAACCTCTGTTTATATTAATTTTCCGATTTTTTATTATATTATTAATTTCTGCCGGTTCAAAGTTTCAGCCGATCTCCACCGTCGATCTGATCTGCAGATCGACGGTGCGGAGTCCGTCTCCCCGGTGGTCCCCGCATTCCACTCACCTTTCCAAAAACCACGCGGTATTCATCGCATCGCCTTTGGGCGATGACGGTTTTTCCCAATCGCCAGCGATTCCACTCATCGGTTGACACGTGGCCTGGCCACTGTTCACAAAACCGCCGTCCATCGCGCGTTAACGTTCAGACGAGGATATGATGCGATATTGATGCATACCGTCCGATCTAAGGCCGCCCATCCGACGGCTATCGCTCATCGAAGATGCCCGACAAATAACCAGGCTACGATGCATCATTCAGTAAATCTCCATCGTCGATCTGATCTGTAGATCGACGGTCCATATTGCATCACCCTGATTCATCGCCCAGTCAACGTTTTCCACTTTGACTTTCTATTTTCCGCTCCCGACCGTCGATCTCTGCGCGATCGACGACTTTTATTTAAATTTTTCTTCCACCTTCCTTTTGTTTTCTCCTGATCAATCCTGACCATTGGATGATACCATCCAATGGCCACACTTCCTCCATGTGTCCTCCGCAGCCATAAACCTATATATGCAGGATTTTTTAATATTTGTTTGTATTTTGCAGGGTTTAAATGGTTTTATCGCCATTTTTGAAGAAAATTCGAAGGCAAAGGATGACGATCTTCCTGTTTTCGATTCACCAAAGAAAATCATCACAGGGTGTTAAAAACACGTTTCATCAGTGTTTTTTCAGGCATTGATGCCATATCGCCACTGCGCAGCCCTGTACATCAACAAAAATCATGAATCGGGCACAGTCAGAGAGTATCAGTGATGAAGACCAAAATTTATCAGAACAGAGGATTAAAAGACAGATTTTGAGGGGGGATCACGGCTAAGAATGTTTATCAAAAGCCTATTCCCCATTTAAAATATAGTTTAAAGACAAACTCAAGGGTTTTTTCAACAGGAAAGCCTCCACCGTCACATCTGAGGCAAATTGATTCCTCCCAGCTGTTGAAATGCCACCTGTGCCTCAAAGTATTCAATCAGAAGCTGAATTTATTGATCGGGATCAGATATTTGTCTCAAAACGCAACCAAAGGGTTACTTCTGCAAGGAACTTCAATGCAAGAAATATCTGCAGAGTTACTTCGATGCCACACAGAGCCTCAAAGGTCAAAAAAAGCTCCCACCGAGCTTAAAATTTATGTAAAAACATTTAATACAGAGTACACGCATGAAAGTTTCTTCATTGAGCCCCTCAAAGGCCAAGAGGTCATTAAATCTGTATTAATTGTAATTGGAGATCTTTTTATCAGATCTCACCTCCTCACTCTTCTATATATACTTCTGAAGAAGATGAGTGAAGGGTTGGTTGTTAGTTGTTGTTTGATCACAATTTGTAATGCTGAAACTCTTTGAAATAAATACATAGTCTGTTGAAGTTGAAGAACAAATTGAAGTCTTGGAAGTCTTGATGATGTTGTTGCATGCTTGTGACTGAGAAGGCTCTATCATTGGATCCATGAGCTTGGCCGTTGGTGAAGTATTATGAACTGTTTAATGTTTTTCCCCTGTTTTCATTATGTTCCATAACTTCTTACTACAGTAGGATAGAAAGTATTAGGCTAAGAAATGACTCCTGGAAGCACCTTAGACCTATTCATCCTTCACTGTTTCATGTTTTCTTCTGCTGAAGTATTTTAGAGTCTTTAATCTCTCTCTTTAATCTTCATGCTTGTTTATTTCCTTAATATTTCGAAAATTTGGTTTCAGCATGATTTATGGTTCTCCCTGCTTGTCTGCTGCCACTTAAAAACTGTTATTGAAGTCTCCCTTTGAAGTTATTTGCTTATAGTGAATCAAAGAGGTCTGTTTTGATCTTTCCCTTTGTCCTCACTTAAACAGTTGGCTTAAAGGTCGTTATAATTATGATCATAGATGTTTTTAGGTGTTCCCTCTTCTATGACTGTAATTATCAGTGAATCTTTTATGTTTTCTAAGTCATTTAAAATAAAATCTTTGAGGAAATAAGGTGTTCCCTGAATCTTAGATTTCATTTTAAAGGTTGTTTTGAAATCATTATTTGCTTAAAGGTGTGATTTGTAGAATTTATGGTTAGCCCTGTCTATCAAATAACTCTTTATTGTTCAAATTATGCTTTCGAATTCCCTTTGTTGAGAATTAAACCTCTCTTTCCAAATCATTAATGTTCATCTCATTCCAAAAACAAAAGGATCCTGTGGCCAAGTTAGATTTTCCCTTTGATATCCCATATCCATTGATGAGTTTTTTATGACCTTTGCTTGACTCCATTGCCCAATGAACCAAATATTTCTCTGTCCTATATATCTTTCCTAGGCCTTTCATGTTCTGCTGTATCATTCCAACCAAACAAACAAACAAATAAACACTTGCACTTAATAACTAGTCTAAAATCCATATTCTAAGCACACAAGATAAACCTTTGCAAACAAACTTTTGAGAGATCCCTCTCTGAGAACAGGAGGACTAGATCCTGTAACTCTAAATATTGGTTCTGATGTTGCATTGTCTTTTGATTTTCCAAACTAGCAAAACACGGGACACCAACATAATGGCAATCACGATGGGACCCTTCTGAGTTAGTGACAATCTAAGTACCCCTTAGGACTCCAGAAATCCCTTATTTTCAAAGACTATACAGTGATTATCAGCCACCTCATCGCCACCAACATAATGGCGATCACGGCGGGACACTGAGTAAAATCTTCAAAACAGAACACTCACTGTCTAGTATAACATAAGTAACCTTCTTCAAGCACTACCAAGCAATGGTAATCATGATAGGACTTAATTGAATCAGTGAAAAACTAAGTAACCCTTAGGATTCTCATTAAACCTTATCAAACCTTGAAGGAATCAGTTACCGAGCCATAAGAGTGAACTCTGTATGTTTTAACACCCTAGCTAAGTGTTAAGTCAAATTTAGGACACTCTCATAACCTATAAAATCAAGAAACTCAGAAAAAACCAAAAAACATTTCAATGTGGCTTCATAATAAGCATGGTGGTGGAACCATCCAATATCTTACCTTCATAAAAAACTAAAAGTTTCCACCTGGTGACTACACTAGCCCCAGTAGGCCTATTTACTCATCTAGGTTCCCAAATCTCTTTAGGACTATGTTAACCAGCCTTGAAGAAGTTTAGAAGCCTAGTCCCATTTTAGACAAAACATCCTGAGAGGTCAAGCTTCCAAAAAACTGTCCCTAAAAACCCCTCCACCTCTCTCAATTTTGAAAAACAGTCTAGCTTCACATAAGACCAATACTAGATCCCATCCAGACCCAAATCCTCCTTTAATCGTTGATAATCCTGAGAGAATTTTGTGGCAGACTTCTAACTCTCGAAATTCGGCTACTAATAGGAGCCTCTTAAGAACAAATTCTGTCCCTAAAAACCTTGTGGTCTTAGAGGATTCACACTTTTATTTACATCATACAAAGAACATCTTTAGAACCAGATCTCAAGGTGACTTAAACCAAACTGACCTTGATATTGCAGATTTGCAACAAAGCTTCAGTAGAGAAGCCTCACCTTCCACTCCTCCTGATTCCTAGCTTCTTTATCACTTTAGCCTTTTTCATAACAAGTCTGCTCAAAATCAGTTTGCTGGCTCAAGTTTTTCTTCCACTCCAATTCATACTACCAATGTGCAAAACACTCATGTTCAGCCCACTTTCACTACTGTAAATCCACCTCTTGTAAATCCACCCTTATTTCCAACCATGGCAACATGGTATGCCCCGTTAGTGTTACCACAACCTCTACTTCCCTTACCAAATGATTACCAATCTAAAATCCCTCACTTCACTGTTTCATGTTTTCTTTTGCTGAAGTATTTTAGAGTCTTTAATCTCTCTCTTTAATCTTCATGCTTGTTTATTTCCTTAATAGTTCGAACAGTTGGTTTCAGCATGATTTATGGTTCTCCCTGCTTGTATGCTGCCACTTAAAAACTGTTATTGAAGTCTCCCTTTGAAGTTCTTTGCTTACAGTGAATCAAAGAGGTCTGTTTTGATCTTGCCCTTTGTCCTCACTTAAAAAGTTGGCTTAAAGGTCGTTATAATTATGATCATAGATGTTTTTAGGTGTTCCCTCTTCTATGACTGTAATTATCAGTGAATCTTTTATGTTTTCTAAGTCATTTAAAATAAAATCTTTGAGGAAATAGGGTGTTCCCCAAATCTTAGATTTCATTTTAAAAGTTGTTTTGAAATCATTATTTTCTTAAAGGTGTGATTTGTAGAATTTATGGTTAGCCCTGTCTATCAAAGAGCTCTTTATTGTTCAGATTATGCTTTCGAATTCCCTTTGTTGAGAATTAAACCTCTCTTTCCAAATCATTAATGTTCATCTCATTCCAAAAACAAAAGGATCCTATGGCCAAGTTAGATTTTCCCTTTGATATCCCATATCCATTGATGAGTTTGTTATGACCTTTTCTTGAATCCATTTCCCAATGAACCAGATATTTTTTGTCCTATATATCTTTCCTAGGCCTTTCATGTTCTATTGTATCATTTCAACCAAACAAACAAACAAATAAACACATGCACTTAATAACTAGTCTAAAACCAATACCCAAAGCACACAAGATAAACCTTTGCAAACAAAATTTTGAGAGATCCCTCTCTGAGAACAGGAGGACTAGATCCTGTAACTCTAAAGATTGGTTCTGATGTTGCCTTGTCTTTTGATTTTCCAAACTATCAAAACATGGGACACCAACACAACATACAAATGATGAACACCAAATAAAATAATGTATAACTTGAAGTTGTGTGGCCTCCACTCCTTTGCATGCACACTGAAGTTTACCAACAATGGAATATCAATATTGTTGCATATATTACTTAAGAGAAAGGATGAAAACAAACTTCCAAGTTTGAAGTATCAAAGCACTAAGCTAACCAAATAATTCTTAAGAGTTTAGATTACAAAAGCTACTTAGCAAGTTTGTTTTTCCTTTTATTTATATATATTTATATATATATGAAACCAATATTTAAAAATCCTCTTCGCTAACAATCATAAGCTATTTGAGGTTGTAATTGGGTCAATTTGGCCTCATCCCAAGCTTTGATAATGGAACAAAATCAAGTGAAATCAAATCGAGCAGATTTGATTTCAAAATAGCTCGTGTTGACCGCACTTTGACCAGGCCCTTATGCATGGATTTTTGCCAATCCAATGGGTATTTCACCATCTTCGAATAATAAACGACAAAAGCCACATATTGGTTTTTCCTGAGGTGGTATGAGGTGGTATGCAAATAGGAAACAAATGAACAATTACAAGATTTGTTGATGTCTAAAAAATTTATTTTACAATGTCACTATTTCATGGAAAAAAAAAAAAAAAAACCTTTCGGAATGCTTTATTAGCAAAAATATTATTAAAAAGTGTCAAAAAGTGATGTGAAATGGTTTTCCAATGGCCGAAATATGGTGGTAAATTATAGAAAAAATTAGCCAAAATAGAGGACAAATATAGTGACGGCCCAAATATTTAAGAAGTTCATCTAGATTTGTTGCGAAGATACCTAATGTTATGGCCATATTTTTAAATTTTGTGGTGCTCTTATATACTCTACCCTTGTGTCTGCTTAAAGTAAGGCCATCGTATCCAATGGTCCTTTAAATACCCGATAGGGTAAAACCATGATTTTAGGAGACTTTTGAAATCCCCCCTGCTTAGTCACTTGAGGATCTCCCTCCAAACTTAGGGTATCCGTGTGGATTTCCCACTGGGTTAGGGCATGGCCTTCTAGTTTTAGACAAAAAACACAATTTTCCATTCTTCCTCTGTATGGATTAAAATAAGCTTCTAACTACTCCAACCCGTTATAGCTCCAAATGTCACCACCTCGGGCTCATTAGGGAAAAATAATATCTAATTGGAGATACTGATTATTTTATAGGAGATTCCCCTTCTATTGATGAAAGCGTTGGAGCAAGGATGTTCAAATACTCTTCGTTAATGGGAACTTTTCCCTTCTTCCTAAAACGTAATAGTCAGCGAACATTATTAACATGATCATGTCCATAACTTATAATTCTGATGGGTCTGATGATCATTGGATAATCCCTTCTCCTTTGGAAATTGAAATGAATGGCGATCATATGCCTTTGAGCCTTGCTAAGTTGGCCTATCAAGCTATTTAAATGGAGACTACTAATTTTGAGCCAATTTCTTCCCATGATGTTGAGCTTGATGCTTACTACTTGCCCACATGGGTTGTCAATAATTCTAGTTCCCGTGATTTCCTCATTACTACGATGTCATCTTGGAAACCATCTTTGAAGACATGACGATCTTTGATCCACTTTGGAAGGAATCTCACCATCGATATTCATTTCTCCCTTATTCCGAACACTTGAATAATAACTCCTGCAACCTTGTTTCATTATGGAATATCAACTAGGAATCAGATCCTGACACAACACATATGTTTTCTATGGATAAATTTGCAAACATTTCACCTATCATACCCATCGATATTTCTATGAAACATGGGGTTGTGGAAAATAGTATGATTGGAGTTGATGATCTCACTACTTACATCACTCTTTTTAAAGAATTTTTCAATGTTTTCACTTGGTATTACGAAGACATGCTTGGCATCGATCCTCAGATTGTAGAGCATGAAATAATCACCTATGAAGGGTCCAATCCTATTCAGCCATGGCTTCGAATAGTCTATGACAACCCCTATTTATTTCTTCACCATTGTAAATAATGTAATTTTTTTGATAAAAAGAAAAAAAATGGAGTGAGTCAAGGGACACGTATTTCCAGAGTTGAGGAGGATTATTTACTTGGTATTTTTATGGTTTTGTCTTAGCTAGGGAGGCTGACAGGTGTGTAACAACCACCTAATAGTAATGTGGCCATTCAGGGGCAACCCATTGGTGGAGGGAGGCATGCAGTGATGAGTTTGTCACCCACTGCAATAAGAAACTAACAAAAAAAAATTGGGGACAAATAATTACGTTGCACCAAGGCGATTGACCTGCAAGATGTTGGCTAGAAAAAAAAACAAATGGAAGATTCTAGCTAGACTGGATAGAACAACCTAAACATGGGATTTGAAAATCTATAAAGGAGAAATTGAAAAACTACATAGGAGAAATAAGACAACTATAGGTGAGAACATGTGGAGAGAGAAAATTTGCACATAATAGAAGAGAAAAAATACACATGCAACTGCCTAACAATGATATGTTGTAGGGGAATGGTACAAGGTAAAGGTATGTAGAGAAGGAAGCAAGCATAAATGAGATCAAGCAGTGGACGCCGAAGGAATTATGTAAGGATAAATTCGTGTATGTGAAATGTGAGCAGAGGTTCATTTTTTATTTTGGATGGTGTAAAGGAAATTAGAGTTGACAAGACATGAATATTCAGGTGACCAATCCTATTGTTGTTGAGGATCCATCGTATAGTCCCTAAGGAGACTCGAACATCTGCATAGAAGGTAAGCAATAATATTTGTTGCTGAGGAGACTTGAACATCAATGTAGAAAGAGATTCATCATATTATTACTAAGGTGGCATCATATTGTTACTAAGGAGGCATCATATTGTTGATAAGGAGGCATATACATTCGCACACGTGTAACAATGCATGAATAGGAGTATGTAACAACACAAGTGTAAGGTGGTGTTTAAAGGAAGATTTATACAAAAGGGAGCCTGTACTTTCATAACACACAAAGGAGAAACACAATTCGGTTTAGCATTAGGAGTAATGAAAAATTTTCCTTCATGTGAGGATCATGGTCTTCGAATTCCCTATGTGTCAAAGGGTGGAGATGGCCTTCCATGGATTTCCTTGATAACTGGGGTGGAGATTGTTCCTTGGATTCCTATTAAGGAAAATTTTGAAGACTCATGGCTTGTTTTTTTTGTAGTTTCTGCAGTGAGTTATTGACTCCCTTCAATGGGTGGAACCACTTGTCTTATATGATTTCAGGGTAAAGGGGAAGGCTCTAGACTCCATTGTACTTGGTTAAGGGTGGAGACATAAGTCTTTGGATCCCCTTGTGCATGATTGAGGTTGAAGACATAATTTTATAGATCCCTTTGTGTTTACAGAGGTTGGAGGTGGTTGGTCCTCTAGAATCCTTGATTCAACTAGAAGTGATTGGATTCATCCCTTAAGCAAACAAAATAATGCTCTCGAGTTTGGCTCAATGGTGATTGGGCTACAATAAATCCCATAGTGCAACCCTATATATGGTTTAGCAGAGAGTTGTAGTCCCTGACTCAGTTTGTTTGTCTTATTTTGATATAAGTATCTATCATAATTAATGTTAGCAATGCGTTTCATGTTTAGATTGTTGAAATGATTTATATGCTAAATTCACTGTGTGAAACATGAATTATTTGGAATTGGAATTGCTCATGTTATGATTACACTTATATTGTTGATAAAAATGTATATGATTACATGACATAGTATCTATGATTTCATATCTTAGTGTTGTTGTGTTGCTTTGTATATTGGTGATAATATTAATTTGCTTTGGAGTTATTTCAAAGGGTCACAAACTGCCAGAAAATGTTTGGTTATGTTTATGATTTGATTAGGATTTACTATAAGGAGCTTCTTTTTTTGTTATAATCATTGGATAGTTTGATTTACAAATGAAGCAATGGATTTTAGCTTTTTGATACATAAATAGTGAGATGAGACCAAAGTCATTATGTTTGCACTAAGAGTGGAGTATACTTAGATGAGATGAATAAACCTATGGGTACACAACAAATGGGGAACTTTTTTCTTTACCTACTTTAATTTAGATTAGTAATCTCTTGTCCTCCCCTTTTGTTTCTTCTTTCATGTGAAAATTGGTCGAAAACTATGTTGTGGTAATATTTATTATTCCACCTCATGTATACTCCTTATTGGATGTTCAAGAAACAAGACCTTAAAATTAGCAAATTCTTACTATTAGTGTGATCCCTATTGTGGATGGTACCAAAGTTGGATGGGAGAGGTAAATTTTCCAAAATGTAAATAGTTTTGATTATTGAGGAAGGAGAAGATGTTTTTATGTCAAAAATTTGTTGCTTTGGTATATGCAAGGAATTAATCATGCTTTTGTTTTGTCCTTGGATGAGGTGCCTGGGAGACAATAAACAAAACAAGAAATTTTCACTATAGCTAAAGACACCCATTCTATCGAACATCAATATATATATGAATAATTGGGTAACTAATATAAACCCCATGGAAGGGAAGTTTTTGAAGAAACCTTAAAATTATTGCCTTAGATTACATAACCTATTTCCAAGGTTTCTAATTAGTTGTTGCATAATGGTCATAAAACATGATGAAATACTAGGAGTAATTGAAACGAATATGCAGTTGGATTTACATCATTTCCCCGATATCATTCTCTTACAATTACATAACAGGCTAAGAGAAGATCCAACACTCTCTCAACATAACACACCACAGATTCACCATAAAATGGAGTAAGTGAAATCAGTGCATGGTATGTTTTGATAGGCTTCTTGTAGAGTCTTAATCCTTATAGTTGGAGGACACACACCTCACCTTCTGATACATTAAATGCACCTCCACTATATTCATATCTCTATAGGATTAACCACCTAGAGATTATAGTGTGTTGTAATTAAACATTGGGTGAGTAACCTACAAACTTGTGGACTCGAGAGGCTTAACTCATAGCCCTATGCACCCAAACCACTCATTTTCCTCATGGTCCAAGGCAATCTCAGCGTGACAAGCTAAGAGGAATATATTACAGCTAGTTCCTTACTGATCAAACTCTCATTGTTGATTAAACGCTTAAATTCATGCCATTTTGTAACACCCTCTTCCCACATATACCCAAGTAACCAACCAACTGGGGTAAACATGTGACGAGAGGATAATAATATGAGATTCAACCTCCTAGATGAACTTAAGGAAGTGGAACCGAAAAAAAAAATACAAACACACCTTACACAACATCAACAACATCCTCAGGAGGTAACCCAACCTTCCAGGCCCCTGACCCCTGAGGGAGACTAACCTTTTTACCCTTTTTATACATATTCGCAGGCAAGGTAGCGGTTGGGAGCCTATAGCCACAGGCATGCCAAGGAAAGGTAGTGGTCAGGGCCCCAAATGGTCAATTATGTGCGTGCAACTCCGGGATTTGTGCCACCTTTTTAGCCCTAGAGCCTAGGTCACTACCTAAAACTTCATGAAATTGAAGGAGACGATAAATAACATTAAAAAAAGGTACGTAAGAAATCACATCATCAGGAAATCATCTGGACCCCTCCTAGCCATGACATACATTTCATCAATCATGTCACAAACATTGCATCTACAGGTGTAAACAACAAATTTAAACTTATGGGTCTCATACTTATCTGTGAATCGCTAAGAAGCATTGCTCCCTTACATCATTAGCTGCAATACAATCTATTTGACCATAGATCCATTGTGCATTCATTCACAAGTAAAAACATCGATAGAGCCATACATCATCACTGATAAATACATGCTTATAACCAACATAGAAATCACATAAATACCATGGATACAACAACAATAGAATCCACATAATAACCAATACATTTGCATACCAAATACCAAAAAAATGATCTCTTAATTACTAAATTTAAAAACCAACCGGAGATGGGACTTCCAAGTTTCGCCCGACCATATATTGGCTAAGCCAAATCTTACTTCAGCCAATCACCCCCGTGCAATATTACAAGCATGAATGTGGGACTCAAACCAAAAGAATGAAGCAAGGTATCCCGAGGCTAAACCACCTCACCCTCATCAAATAGAAATAAGGATTTACTGTGATCTACACCTTATCAATAGGCCAACACAAGTATGGATATCACTGGATTATCTCCACCTAAATCGTGAGGAATTTTCATGTCCCTTAGTCTCTTGGGATTTACCGCAGCCCACAGTCCGAATCAGGGGTCACTAGGCCCTAAACTGATAAATACTCTTCAGGCTTTACCACAATCCCAAACCAAATATTCCTAGGCATGAAATAGAGAGTAAATCACCACCTCTCAGGCTTTACCACAATCCAAACCTAGATTAATAGGCCCTAAACCGAGGCAACAAACGAACTGGTTCTATAATCATCGAAGATCTGCCTCACTCAACTTTGAATCCATCCGGTAATCTAGCTAAACCAAAACATGATAACACCAAAACACCATGACTATCCAAAAATGGCAAGGCTAGGCTGAATGCACTGCCATACCTGGAAAAACCCATGGCAAGACATCAAAGAACTACATGCAACACTATGCATTCAAAATATAGCAAGGAGATCATACATGCAAAGAATCCTGTTGTAGTTTCTTGATTCCTACTCCTTTCTTTCTTCCTCCTTTCTTCTTTCTTTCCTTTCTTTCTTAAATTTCAAAGTGCTCCAAAAAATAGTATCCAATAGAGAGAGAGAGAGAGAATAATGAGAGAGCTCCAAAACTGAAGTGACAAAAATTTGAACCAACAAAAGCTTTCCTACTGATCCTCAAAACCATTTATCAATGAGGCCTCTATTTTCTTCATTTTCCATTATTTTCCTTCATTTTCCTCATCACATGAAACCTATGACCTTTCACCTTCCTTTTCTCCTATTTTCCATTATTTTCATATATAATTGTGGCAAAGACATTTTGCCTTTCCAAATGCCTTTGCCTTTGCCTTTGCCAATTTTCTTAGCCATAATAAACCAAATGAACACCCACTAGGATGTTTTGCCGAACATTAAACTTGGAATAAGTGTCCCATCAACCGTGGTTATTATTTTAACTTTATTACATGGAATTTTCATGAGGGATTTTATGGAACCCTCCTCCTTGGGGGACATCGTCCTCGGTGTTCAATCACACATATACCTCAACAAAACTGATAAAAAGAAAAAATACTGCATATGGAGCTTTATAACACAACTTGTTGCAATATTTACAATGATCAACCTGCTGAAAACATGAAAACATATCGCAGACTCGAGCTTTATAACACAACTCATTACGATATTTACAATAATATACACATATACACATTTGTTCAACCAAAAAATAGAAGTATATGATGCCTGTATCAGCAACAAGGGAATCTATAGGCTCACACCTCCACCCTCAAATTAATACCAGTATTCACTTCCTTCTCAGGAAGTCCAAAATTCTCTGCCAAAGTCAAAGCTACATCCAATGTCCAGTGTTACAGTCCTGCGCCACTCTCCTATGAGTGAACAGTTAGCGGCTCATTGTTCTAGGGTACACTCCCAATGTGAACATGATTCCATATATAAATGCTAATGACCAAAACAAATCCATCCCGACCTTACCTTCTCTGATACACAGTACCTCGGGAAATCTGGTCACCCCTTCCATGCAGTCACACACCTTCCAAGTTCCGTTGGAATCCCCTAACCTGGGTGATCCATCGCTTGGCAAGGCTTCCTCACATAGGAAGATATAAAAACCAAGGTATATACCTGCCTCAACCATCATAGCGGTCATATCGTGCTCATGGAAATAAATAGACACTATTGTGTACCAGTTTCCCACAATGGCCCTGATCCTAAAGTTCTTTACCAATATACTACAACTTGTTTCAATTCCTTTTGTTGTTGCTGCTAATGCTCACAATCAGTTTCAACCACCCAACCGAGCATTTCCCTGCTTCCTGTACCAATAACATAACTGCCATTAAATTCAAAATAAATTGAAATAACTTAAATGATACCTCATTGGTAGCTCGTCAATAAGGTACACTTGCAATCCTGTTCACTTCCTATCATAACAAGTCAAAATAGTTTTTTGATCAAATCATCATATATAAACATATCACATTCAGTTAGTTCAAAACACAACCATCATAAATTAAAATCATGAATCGCATGAAATCACCATAAACCATAATCATAAATTACACGTAGCCATCATAAGTCAGTATCACATATCACATGCATAATAAAACTAAAATAAAATACTGATGCTTATCCTTCATCAGTCCTTACTTCTGCCTATGTTATTTTTGTATACATACCAGATCGATTGCCACACCTGACAACCACCCAGTGCCTTCTCCTCAACCATGTGCACATACATGCAGTGTGCAACATGTACATTCACATAAGGTTTACAACACCACACAATACATAAACCCACACCTGGTGTACAACACAATACAATACATACACCTATACCCAGTGTACAACACAATACATGTACATACGCATACATTTAGTGTACAACACAACACAATACATACACCTATACTGACATACAACACATACACCTACACCTGGTGTACAATAAAACACAATACACATACATATACATAGTACAACACAACGAATACACATGTCATGATACCACGACTACACCAGGCACATACATAGTTCCACATGCCCGCAACACAACATGTAAAATATGCATAGAATACCACATGTATACCAGTACCATATGCAGAACACATAGACAATACCACTTGTACACAACACTACCTGCAAAATGTGTGCACAACATCACATGTACATAGCACCACTTGCACAACGTGTACATGATGCCAAATGTACACTGCACCACCTGTACAATGTGTACACAATACCACATGTACACAACACCACGTGCATAACATGTACACGACACCATATGTACACAACTCCACCTACACGTGTACACGACACCACCTGCAGACAACACCGTATGTACAACATGTACACAACACCACATGCACACAACACCAAATGTACATAGCACCATATGTACATCACGCACACAACACCATATGTTCATAGCATTGCATATTCAACATGTACATAGCACCATACGTACACAACACCGCATATCCAACATGCACACAACACCATATATACCTATCACTACATATGCAATATACACACAACACCATATATACAACAGGCATAAAACATTATCTATACACAACACTGCATATGCAACATTACACATCACCATAGGTCAAATTAATGAATAGACAACATGCGCAACATATACACAACATTAGTATTGCACATACATAAACCACACACTCACCCCATAAGCAACCTTTCTTCCAGTGTCTTTCCATTATCCATGCTTATCCTAGCATGCCACAAATCACACTACTTTCACTTCGCCGATGTACCCCTTAGAATTACCTATCCATAACATAAACACAGGTACAATACAAGCATATAATATCAATTCATATTCACATGGTACTGACCTCATATATCTTTCAGAACTACTCTTCCCACTTGATTCCTCATAATACCAAGAACCTCTTCATGCCATTCACCTGCATAATAAATCATTCCTCCACAAGGATGATCCTTGAAAACCCTCTCATACAGTGACATATATAGATAGATAGATACATATATATAATAATTAGCATAAACCAATCATTATCCTTTCAGACAATGACATACACACACACATATATACATATAAACATTAGCGTCATGATCTACGATGACTCAGTCAGACACGACATACGTACATATATACATGTATACATATATAAACATCAACATAATCATGATCACAACACTATTGCTAGATATCATAAGGTCTAGGTTAAGACAAATCCCTTTATTCATGCACAACATGTACAACGTTGAGAACAATGGTTCCCAGCATAACCAAGACATCTAACACCTCAAATCCATTCACTTTACCTTTTCCGTTTCCTTTCTCATGTTTGCACTACCATCACTTGTTTACCATAATGGACCCGACCAGTCCAACCGACTATCATACTCTCGCCTTCAACTGTGCTCACTCATGCATCGAGCTTCATTCGAGCCTTACATTACCTGTTAGGTTCCACATAGCTCTTTCCGAGATCCATTAACTTTCCTCTTTCCCAAAAAATTCCCAAGACTCAAAACATAAAATAAAAGGACAAGAGCAAGCAAGAAGAAGACCATGAAAAACCAAAAGAAATATGACACCACAACAAAATGGCATGATTATACACTAGACGCAATCAAGACCGCAAATCAAGAGCAAAAAAATCAAAAGACTGAAAGCACAAAAATAGAAACAAACAAAATGACTCAATCCCATGGTTCTCAATACTTCCAAAGGAAAGCTCAGCCCGAGTCTTCTTCAAGATTTCATGGAAGTCTCTTTTTCCATGCAATCCCCTGCATCATACTATCATAGACACATAATAGTCAGTGCATAGCATAAACATACAATATACCAATTACCATACCTTATTATGCCAAGCACACTGACCTGTAACTAAGCACACATGTCAGCCATATGTACCAAACATCAAGACAACATATCTATCAATTCGAAATAAAATTTTACCAAGACTAACAACCCTGTCATAATCTAAAAGTAACTCACAATCATCAGTCATAATACATAATGCCATAACTATCACCTACTTATACTCAAGTACATATCAGCTGCCTTAGCACATATTGCGTTAAAACAACCATCTTAAAACCAAGTCATTTCTTCATGCAATCTTATAAATACATACTCATATCATGCAATTAATCAAACATTCAAACATTCATCTACACAATAGACGCCAAACACTCAAACACCAAATAGACGACATAATCAAATAATCAAGCACCAATTATATGACATAAGTAAACTCATACCTTAATGTATCTCAGGGGATGCTATCTTGTCTACACAGTAAATATATATTAGCACGATATAACTTCACAACATATCAACCCAATAAAAAATAAGGTGATGATATCCATAACAATATCTAGCTAACATGTTCACACCCTAAACTCATAAAAAATGGCTTTCATGCATACGATTGCATATGCACAGTCAGTATAGACACAATACAACACACTATCATAACTATGTCGACTCATGCCCGAATGCCATAACCCTAACCATCAAGTCATTAGCATGTAACAACAACAAGTTATATATCATGGTCAACAAAATGTAACCTAATCATCAAGCTAACTATCACACGACAACAACAAGTTAACCCATAACATTCTCATCAACAACATATAAGTTATATAACATAAAACAACAATAGAAATGCATACCACCACAGGTTGCTGTCATTCATGACTACCCGACACATGTACATATGACCACATATCGTACATGTAACCACAACAACAATAAACTAACAATCATGTGTATAACCCTAATGCTTATAACAACCATGAATCACATACCTGTATAACGATTTTCTCTTACCCTAAAGTCTAGTGCTGAAACTTCATCTTCATGATTTGCATCTCCTGCTTTATCTCAACCAACACATCAACATCATATCATATCAACAACATCATGATGACCTAATTGTGTACCATGACCTCACGATGCATGACAACATCAACCATGCAAAATTACATGGAAAATACATAAGCGTGAACAACATGTAACCAAACATGAACAACCAATGCATGTACGACATGTAACGATATGCACCCAAGCATGCACAGACAACACCCAGGCATGAACAAAATGTAACCAAGCATAAACAAGAAATTCATGTACAACATGTAGCATCATGTAAGTAATCATACACCATCAATACATAACATGAAAAGCACATAAATAGTCATACACACATGAAGACACATGTCCTAACGACACCAACAACTTTCCCATGGCGACATCACAGTAACCATAACCAACACCATGTGTATGAAACAATCACACATAGAACACAAGCATACTACAGATGCATGCAACTAGCATAAATGCATGATCAACACACTTCCCATCCAGTCCGAGAGTTGAACCATAAAGAGAATGGGAAATGGACACCACCCAAGGAGAGTGCAACCATGCTCTGATACCACTTTGTGGTACCCTTTTCCCACATATACCCAAGTAACCATCCAACCGGGGTAAACATTTGACGAGAGGCTATTTAATATGAAATTCAACCTCCTAGATGACCTTAAGAAAGTGGAACCGATGAAAACACGACAAACACACCTTACACAACATCAACAACATCCTTAGGAGGTAACCCAACCTTACATGCCCTCGACCCCTAAGGGAGACTGAATTTTTGACCATTTTTATCCATAACCACAGCCATGCCAAGGCAAGGTAGTAGTTGGGAGACTATATCCACAAGAATACCAAGGCAAGGTAGTGAAAAGCGCCCCAAATGGTCATTTCTATGCCTACAACTTTGAGATTTTTGCCAAATTTTTAGCCCTAGAGTCCAGGTAACTGCCCAAAACTTCATGAAACTGTAGGAGATGATAAATCACATTAAAACAAAGGTATGGAAGCAATCAAATCATTAGGAGCTCATTTGGACCCCTCCTAGCCATGATAGGCATTTCGTGAAACATGTCACAAACATTGCATCTACAGGTGTAAACAACAAATTTAAACATAGAGGTCTCATACTTATCTAAGATTCGCTAAGAAGAATTGCTCTCTTACATAATTAGTTGCAATACAATCCATTTGACCATAGATCCATTGTGCATTCATTAACAAGTAAAAACATGGATAGAACCATACATCATCATTGATAAAATACATGATTATAACCACCATAACAACAACAGAAATAACATGGATACTGTTAACACTGGAAAATTGTACAACAGAAGACGACATCAATTAATGTCGAGCCAAAGGATTTACAGGACATGAATACATTATGGAATCAATATGTATTTAAAATCTCTAAGGTTTTGAGAAAATCAGATTTGAACTAGTCATAAATGCTCAAATGCGCACTTTTTCCTTTGAGAAGAGTGCCTTCTGTGCGCCTTTTTGCCTGATAAGCGCGCATTCCTAGAAATGGAAAAAAGTCACTTTCCGGGACCACAACAAGCAAAGGACATTTACTCCTTATGTGAAAGCCACCTAAGGACAGCCACCAATGCCTCCTTAGACATTATGTGAGCACACAAAAGAATATTTGAGCACACAATGGAATCACACCTCTCCCTTGGGTCACCATCCATCATGTACCAAGGGAGGGAAGGAGGATTTGAAGCTCACCTATATAAACCCACCAAGAGATGAGAAAATGGTGATCACAAGGTTATGCTGGCCAAATTTTCCCCAAGCAACACCAGTATTGTGTGTGACCTGGAGCTGGAGCTAAAGAGGACTCGATAGTTGGCCACCCAACATCTTAGTCCACCACAATAGAGAAAGAGAGTGAGACTGCATCAAAGGCAGAGCTTGGAAGGAAACATCCTTGCATCGGGACCTAGAGCCATTGCCTAGGTGCCCTTTGGCAAGTGGGTAAAATTTCTTCTCCATTTCAAACGTTTAATAAGAAGAGGCCATCGAGCCATCATTTGCATTATTATCATTTGAAACTCTCTATATAGCTTCTATATATTTGTGTTTTTAGTTTTATTTTAATCAGAGCATACTTCAGCATACTATTTCCATTAAGTTTTATGATTTTGAGCTCCCCCACTTTCTGCCTATTACCAATAGTTTAGAGAGTATACCACACTCTCTAAGTTTGTGCGATTTCGTACACCCGTGCGACTAATCCACAACAACAGGATTGGTGACTTCACTGACGTGTTTCAAGTTTATGTGGTTGTGCCATCTTTTGCAGGAGACCCTTTGTCTATGCTGGAGTGGAGCTGATAGTCCTCTGACCCATCTTGTAGTCCCTAGACTCACTGAGGTGACAGACTGAAGAAGGCAACTCCTAATATTTTTACTTGCAGGATCTTTGCGCGCAGTTTTTCCTCACAGAGGCACATTGCACGTGTTTAGGAGTGACCTGCTTGCAGGAAAGCGCACTTGTGAAGAAATTTTGCGCGCAAATTGCAGAGAGAGTTTTTATCTCTATTTTATGCATTTTTTCTGCTTGTAAGTGTGTTGGGCAGCCCCTAATGTATCTGCCAACACCTGTGTTGATACCCCACAGTTTCTGAGAACTCATTTTTTGCTATTTTCTGTAGGCATTTAGTTAGTTTTCATTTAAGTTGGTTTTGCAAAAAAGTGTTCACATAGTTTAAGTAGGGGGCGAATTAATCATTGATTTCCAAAAAATTTACGTTTTTTGCACATTCTGGTATGCACACTTAGCTTAACTAGTGCAAGTAAGTGGCTCATGACCACACATGCATAAGATAGCATAGAAATTGTTTAGTTTAAATTCAATTTTTGCATCTAGGAAATTGCGGGGCTAGGATTGAATCGCCAATTAGAGAAAGTAATCTCTGCTGTCTTTGCACCATTTGGTGACCCTAGACAAGCATATGAATGCTCTACATTGGTGATTCACCATCTCCCTTTAGTCACTCACATAGACTAACTAGGAAGATTTGGAAGCGACCCATTATCCGCAAATGCTTTACATTTGAGCAAGGAACAACATCGCATAGTTTAACTAGGGGAATTTTGTGTAAAGGATCACCGATATCCATATGTTCAAATTATGAGATTGTTCACCATACGCTCACACACATTCACCCACTAAGAAAAGAAAGCCAACTACAAATAACTTAAACCAACTCACTAAATTCTCCCCTCAGGGGCCACAAGAGACTTTATATATTAAGTTAGGATTAAGGGGGTAGGCATCCAATAATCCACCTTGATCACACTTCACATTGAAACATAGAAGTTGTGTATTTAGGGAGCTTTAAAATCCACATATCAGCCCACGAAAAAGAAAACCCGAGCGCGACAGAGACCCGATTCAGAGGGGGTTAGGCTTAGGTGCAGAGTGTGCGGTATCAGTTGGGACTACTTGACCCAGCTGATATATACTTGGTACTGTTAGTTGACTACCAAGAAGCCCAAGACTCGAACGCTCACATGGGACGATGGTTCTTAGTGGCCAAAACTAGGGCATCATTTACCTTAGTTGATTCTCTTCGGCTGACTGGGGGTGTCACCAGCTCTTACGGGACGTTGTGCCAACACTCTCAAGAAATCCTCTCAAGGCCCAGTTACTTTTGAGTGTGTGAGGACGTATTAGGTCTTCTAGGATTTTGAGTATCATGCGCAAAAAAACAGAACCATTTTTTCTTGATTGATCACATATATTAAGTTAAAGGAAAATTCATTTCATTTTCGCTTTGTTTTATGTATGTGGCCATAAATTTGTCGTGGTCACAGACTCGATCCCCTCAAAACTTTTACAAAACCTAACCTGGTTGACACTCACACAGTTCCAACGGAACCTCGTCAGTCCAGGCATCTTTTGGACCTCCCCCGATTACTGGGAGGGGTTCCAGGTCTTTCACCGTTTAGGCGTCAAAGACGGAACATTACCACAGTGGTTGGTTCCTCCTTTCTTGGAGCAACCTTAGTTGGGAACCCTAGTCGGTCTCCCAACACCACACCGAACACCACTCCCCCCTCGTCCCCTGGGGGGCAGAGGAGCGCATCCCATACGGGAAGCCAACTGAATTCACAATAGGGTACGTCACAGACTAACCCTCATTCTAACCAGAACTTCGTGTCTTCACACGTTGCCAGGCGTAAACCTCCCAGTCACCCTTATTAGCAGTGTTGAATTTACCAGATTTGAAAAAGCTCACTAATGACTGCATCACACACGACCCCAATTGGCCTCCCATGCCCACGAAGCTCCCTTCAAACATACCAAAGTTTGAAGGCAAGCAAGTGGAAGACCTAGGAAATCATATAATGAACTTTCACTTGTGGTGCTCATCGAATAGAATCATTGACGATACTATTCGGTTGAAGCTATTTCAACGCACTCTCACGGGAGTGGCCGAGAAATGGTACGTGGAGCAGCCTCTTGCTTCACATGGAACCTTTAGCGCCCTCGCTATAGCGTTCCTCACATACGTTCAATTGCCCATTCACCACGATTCAAGAATGGAGTTACTGACTCATTTCAGACAATCCCCCTCTACCCATATTTTAGAACATCTCCATGAGTGGAGGTGGTGTCGTAGTTTATGCAAAGCACATCTCGACGACCGAGTTCTTTTAGATTTATTCTTGAAAACTCCGACAGTGGAGATTTCAAAGGATGTGGCACAATGTAGCCCCACATCCGAAGAGGACGTAATTAGTAAAGTCCAATAGCTTGAACCTATCTACACGCAATCAGGATACATATACAATATCCTGCCCAACGCCCTACGCCTGCAATCTTATCAAGAATTTCCTGGCGCGTCTAACTCTACAGATAGACTTATTGGGTCAGTGACCCAAGGGTACCTAGGCAGCAGCAGTGAGAATCCCAGTTACATACATGGGTCTACCCAGAACATGTCTCAACCCAGATTTCAAAGTCATCACATGCAACAGCAAAATTTGACTAATAGGGTGCAAGCGTATCACCAAGGAGGACTTTATCCTCCAGCTGAGGGGACCCAGTACGGAGGAATAAAAATTGATGGAAGAACTCCCTCCAACGGTAAGGTGTAAGCATGGGACAACAACATGCTCAGTCCCAAGCACATAACCCACCTAAGCAAAAAAATGCACAGGTGAACTTTGTGTAGCCGTCCCAAAATCAACCACACCAGTATGATCAAGAGAATTATCCTCCTAACGTGGTTAAGAGAAAGGAAAAAAAACAAGCCCAAAGGGAACCCTGGACAGGGGGGCAGCAACCAACAGTGCCCACCGCGATCCCAGGCTAGAGGTAACTCCAACCAAAATCAGAACCAGGAGCCAAGCAATAGCCAAAGGCAAGGCAAAAGGCCACCTCTATGAACAAACCATTCTTGTTTAATATGTGGTGAGTATGAGCACTATACTCACCATTGTCCCGAAGTCCCTGAGCTTAAAAAGCTTTAGAGTAACTGAGGACAGGGAGGATCTTCCCAGAAAATTTCAGTTATGCAAGAACACTCCCCCCATCAAGGAACGGTCAGCACTCAGTAGCAAAACCCCGACGATTCCGGGAAAAACAACCATGAAATTTACATGGCTGGTGAAGAAATGTTTTTTCAAACTCGGAATCGCAGCTACGACACCCCTCCAGACACCAGTTCGTTAGGGGAAAGTACAAGCGCGCCGACCACACCTTTAACCATTCCAAAGATTCCTTTGGAACCGTTGCCAAAAATGGTAAAAGGGCCTAATAGGCGAGCAGGTAACTACTCCAAAGCAGCCCACAATTATAGATGATTTATCTCAATCACCTGTTGCTATGTCCGCATTGGAAGTACTACAGTCATGCCCAACGCAACGGAAAGCCCTACTTTCCGCATTAGGTGATATCGACCTTGCCGACACGCGCATGATGGCTTTTGACTTAGATAAAGCAACCCCTAGGCTTCCCTCCATGGTCGCCTTCCAGATACCAGTATCGGTACAATATATCACTATTCACTGATGTGTCATTGACGAGGGTGCATCCACATGCATCATGTCAAAGAATGTATGGCAGAAGTTAGGAGCCCCAGAACTCAAACCTTCTGTCATCACACTCAGAGCATACACCGGTCGTCCCTCGACCCCCGTCGGTCTCTTCCAAAATGTATCGGTCTGTTTAGCTGGCAAGACGGTCCACATAGACGTCGAAGTCTTGGACACTCACTTATATTACAATATAATCCTTGGGCGGAGTTACATGTACAACATGTCTTCCATATCATCCTCCATCTTTCACATCATGATTTTCCCCCATGAGGATCGAATCATCACAGTAGACCAGCTGACGCACAGTGAAAAGCGTCCCTTGACCAACACGGATGTAATTATACCCTATGTAGATATAGCCGCATATGGTCTTTCACGGTATCAAGAATATGGCCCTGGCCAATTCAAATCGTCATCCGTCCTAGGGTCATTCCTAGGGGATCCTCCCATTATCCCCGAGGTATCACCTGATGGCACAGGGACCTCGGTATGCATGATTTCCACATCAAGCACCGAGGTTAGTCATGACATGGAATTAAGCAGTAACAACACCGAGGCATCAGCTACTGTAGCCTCCCTAGTCTACGCCACCTCCCAAACTCCTTTCCTCTACCCACCTCCTGGCTTAACCTCCCAGTAGGTCTTGGAAACACTGGTGTTACCCAATATATCATTGGCATTCCCAGTGTGGTATCTCATTCCCCCTCCAGGAACAATAGCTACCAACATTACTGCATTTGGGTTAAAGCCTCCCGGTCTCGAGGAGCCCCAACCTACCCAAGCAACAGTTGAAACTGCCCCTGCAAGGGAAATTCCCACTGCAAAACCAGTGACCATGACCAAGAAAATCGCCAAGAAAGGAAAGAAAGTGGTGACTCCCACCATGAAGAGGGAGTCATTATCATACACTATATGTGATGTCATAGGACACCCTACCCACATATGCCCAAGTTGGACGAATTAAAACCACTCCTCGGCTACGAGGCATGCACCTCGAAACGACGTTCCCATAAAAAGGAACTTGCCACCAAAAGTATAGGCAAACCACTGCGTACCAATCACGCATGCGTGCTATGTGACACCTATGGGCATTATACCCACCATTTTCCAGAAATACCACGATATAAGGATGCCTTACATGCGGTTGAGCGATCCTATCAAGAGGATCCCTCCATCTAGTCTATCAATAACGAGCCGTGTACCATCCTATACTTGCAAGAGGAACGACGGTCACCAGAAAGACAACCATTTTTCGCTCCTCCCCCCAAGCCACCATACACCAACGAGGGATAGGGGAACCTGATTGCCTCATCCTCTTGATTTAGCACGCGCATCGATTACTGCAGACGGTTTGATCAAGTCTTTGACCCAAGGTCACCTAGGCAACAGTAATCTGTATTCGGGGAGTTACCAAGCACGTCATATACTGCAGATGGCTTGAACGAGTCTTTGACCCAAGATCTCCTAGGCAGAAGTAACACCCATGATACTTAGAGAGTTACCAAGTAGGTAGATTTTGCAAATGGCTTGATTGGGTCTTTGACCCAAGATCTCCTGGGTAGTAGTAACACCCATGGTACTCAGGGAGTTACCAGGTAGGTAGATTCTGCAGATGGCTTGATCGAGTCTTTGACCCAGGATCACCTAGGCAGTAGTAGTACCATGCACATCGATTCTGCAGATGGCTTGATCGGGTATTTTTCCAAAAATCACCTAGGCAGCAGTAGCACCATGCATGTTGATTCTGTAGACGGTTCGATTGGGTCTTTGGCCCAAGGACACCTAGGTAGTAGTAATCCATACCCTAGATACTCATACGATTCTACTTAGAATGTATCACAACCTACCTATCATGAAAGTCACCTTGGCATTCATATACCAACCAGGGACAAGGGAACTGATACCCCCCATTCCCCGCACAGAATGGACCAATGGCACAACGTAATGTGCTAGTCAATCTAGTGAAACCCTTCCTAGGCTCATCAACAACCATACAACCAGGAGAATTATGAAAATCCTCCAAATGCTGCAAAAAGAAGCCGAGGAACAAATAAAAGAGAGATCCTAGACAGGGGGAAGTAACCGAAAACGCCCCCCCTGATCTCACTTTGGGGGCAACCTCAACTGATATCAAAACTAGGACCCAACTAACAAATCCCAAGGAAAAATTGGAGCTTAGAGTATCTGATCACTAGACTGAAAGCAACACTATGATCAACACTCCATGAAGAACGAAAGCGATGCCCCACATTCGCTTTCCAGAAAAATATTTTTTCAAGCGTCGACAGGTATGCACCCTCCCATCTTCCTTTCCAAAATTCATGTTTTTCAATAATATTGGATGAAAAGAAGATTCTTTCACTTGAGGTAGTTGTTTTTTGCAAGAAAAAATTGCAAACCGTTCACAACACCATCCATTGAAAGTTCCAGAATAGGTATCATTCTACCCTCAGCATGATAGTGTCCCAGAGAACTTTGCATATCCTGAAATCACTTCTCCATTAGAAATAAACCATATGGTCCTCATACCTGACCATGTTTATCATCACCTCACCCTGCATATGATAAATACCTGCGATGGTCGGTAGAGCCTCCCCTCCATGGCAATCGTCATCCAAAGTAGACCATACATCACCCCAAAAGTGACGCCATGGCCATAACATGTTAGTCCGGGAAGCACCTCATGCCCATCCACATATCATGCATAAGGTCAAGTTCACCATTCAAACTCAATTCCCTTCTCGGACGATCAGGTTGTACAAGCAGATTGAGAGCGCACCTCCGCGCACCGCATTTGGCCCGCCATACCTCCATCAGCATAATCCCATCTGCGACATCTTCCGCTTCATGAACCTCGCACATGAGGCCAACCAATGGGACCCCTACCCCCAACAAAACACCATCCTCACACCTTCAGTGAGTGACCCTCTTTCATGTTTTGGGATACCCGTCTCTGTGTTTTGTACAAACCAAACCCCATTATTTTATTATTTTGGTAAGTGTACAAAGACCACAAATGATGCCCTTCACCACTTAGCCCTTATATTTCACATTTTTCTCCCATGGAAACAGTCCCCCATCTCCCTTGGTCGAAGTATTTCACCCCCCATGCATGCACCATTACAACAATCATAGCCGGTTCACACCCACCCTGGAAGTCCTACCGATTCCAGGGATTTTTCCTTTAGAAATACCTATGACTGTCGCCAAGCTGATCAAGTATACTTCGACCTCGGGCCACTGAATCCCCATCATCCGTTTTCAGTCACCGCTCACCAACATGCCTATGTTAAACCCATCATATCCCGATCCCCAACCCCTCAGGTCGGTAACTCATGGTTCGGTTAAGGCTTCCTTTTTGTCGACCTCAACACCTCTTTTCCAAAAAGGAAGTGGTACCTTGGATGACCCCTCTCCATGAAAAGGGGTATCCTCGGGTGGCACTGTGGGAGACATCATTGTCCACAGATGTCATTGATCCTCTTGAAATTGGACTACAACAAAAGCTTTCATGTCATGATGGTATCATACCTTACAACCATTGCACTTTGATCAAGATCCATCAAAGACCCGTGCCTTCATAAGTGTCTTTGACAATAATGCTTACACGGGAAGGTCCCAGCCAGTACATATGCGTAAATGGCACAATGATATGCCATACCAGGATTATGCATATGGGTACCACATTCCACCTATCGTTAAAGAAAAAACGCCCCTGAGGGCATCAACAATCATCGTCAACAACCACCAACATCACTACCACAGTAGTGGCACAGACATCACATGTATCTGTCAATTTTGTTTAACTAGCCATAACATCATGAGCATAGGACATGCCCACCTCGTTGAAATTTTGTAAATATGTTGTATATTTTGTCTGCTTGTAGGGGGTCCCTTAGGCCATGGTTATCTCGGAAAACGGTGCAAGGTCTTGTCAATTCCAAAATACACACAGACCTCTCTCTCTCTCTCTCTCTGCGTATGATACATAAAACAAACTACAATGTATTTCGGCTATACAGTTCTTCCTAGACCTCACAAATTAGGGGGCAACTGTTAACACTGGAAAATCATACAGCAGAAGACAACATCAATTAATATCGAGCCCAAGGATTTACAGGACAGGAATACATTATGGAATCAAGATGTATTTAAAATCTCTAAGTTTTTGAGAAATTCAGATTTTAACTAGTCATAAATGCTCAAATGCGCACTTTTTCCTTCGAGAAGAGCGCCTTCTGCGTGCCTTTTTGGCCAATAAGCGCACATTCCTGGAAATGGAAAAAAGTCACTTTCCGGGACCACAACAAGAAAAGGACAGTTACTCCTTATGTGAAAGTCACCTAAGGATAGCCACCAATGCCTCCTTAGACATTATGTGAGCACACAACAGAATATTTGAGAACACAATGGAATCACACCTCTCCCTTGGGTCACCATCCATCATGTACCAAGGGAGGGAAGGAGGATTTGAAGCTCACCTATATAAACCCACCAAGGGATGAACAAATGGTGATCACAAGGTTATGCTGGCTAAATTTTCCCCAAGAAACACCATCATTGTGTGTGACCCAGAGCTGGAGCTAAAGAGGACTCGATAGTTGGCCACCCAAAATCTTAGCCCACCACAATAGAGAAAGAGAGTGAGGCTGCATCAGAGGCAAAGCTTGGAAGGCAACATCCTTGCATCGGGACCTATAGCCATTGCCTAGGTGCCCTTTGGCAAGTGGGTAAAATTTCTTCTCCATTTCGAATGTTTAATAAGAAGAGGCCATCGAGCCATTGTTTGCATTATTATCGTTTGAAACTCTCTATATAGCTTCTATATATTTGTGTTTTTAGTTTTATTTTAATTAGATCATACTTTAGCATACCATTTCCATTAAGTTTTATGCTTTTGAGCTTCCCCACTTTCTGCCTGTTACCAATAGTTTAGAGAGTAGACCACACTCTCTAATCTTGTGTGATTTCATACACCCGTACGACTAATCCACAACAACAGATACAAAAACAATATAATCCACATAATAACCAATGAAGTTACATACCAAATACCAAAGGAATGAGCTCTTCATTACTAAATGTAAAAACCAACTAGAGATGAGACTTCCACATTCCACCTGACCATAGATTTCCTGAGCCAAATCTTACTTCAACCAATCACCCCCATACCATATTCCAAACATGAATGTGGGACTGAAACCGAAATAACCAACCAGGGCATCCCGAGGCAAAAACACCTCACCTTAATCAAATAGAAATCAAGATTTACCATGATCTACACCCAATCACTAGGCCAACACAAGCATGGATATCACTAGATTCTCTCTGCCTTAATCATGAGGGATTTTCCTGTCTCTTATTCTCAGGTTTTAATGCAACCCACAGTCCAAATGAGGGGCCAATAGGCCCTAAACTGAGAAATACTCTCCAACCTTTACCTCAATCTGAAACCTGGGATTCATGGTCCTAAAATGGAGAGTAAAACACCACCTCTCAGGCTTTACCCCATTCCAAACCTAGATTACTAATCCCTAAACCTAGGCAACAAAAAAACTGGTTCTATAATCATTCAAAGATACACCTCACTCAACTTTGAATCCATCCAGTAATCCAGCTAAACCAAAACATGAGAACAACTCAACACCATGGCTATCCCGAAATGGAAAGGCTAGGATGTATACACTATCACATCTGGTAAACCCATGCCAAGTCAAAAAAGAACCACATGCAACACCATGCATGTGCAATCTAGAAAGTATATCATACATGCAAATCAATACTTGCAAAGAATCCTATTGTAGTTGCTTGATTCCTACTCCTCCTTTCTTGCTTCCTACTTCTTTCTTCTTTATCGCCTTTCTTTGTCAAAGGCCAAAGTGCTCCAAAAAATATAAGTGTCCAAGAGTAAGAGAGAGAGAATAATGAGAGAGCTTCAAAACTGAACTGACAAAAATTTAAACTAGCAAAATCTTGCCAATTGATCCTCATAATCCTTTTTATCAATGAGGCCTCTATTTTCTTCATTTTCCATTATTTTCCTCCATTTTCCTCCTCACATGAAACCTGTCACCTTTTACCTTCCTTTTCTCTTATATTCCATTATTTTCATAAATAATTGTGCGAAATGTGTCATTTTTCCTTTCCAAATGCCTTGGCCTTTGCCAATTTCCTTAGCCATAATAAACCAAATGAACACCCACTAGGATGTTTTTCCAACATCCATCTTGAAATAAGTGTCCCATCAATCATTTTAACTTTATTATATGGAATTTTCACGAGGGCTATTACACTTTTGTTCATACGGAAGATGTTCACAAATATTCCTAAGAAATTGTATGATCATAATGGAGAAAAGGTGTTATAAACAGAGAGTGTTAAAGGGGTCTCTCTAGACTTTTGGTTGGAAGAGTCTAACATTTGTAAAATCTTAATTCTACTGTGTATAGGCTTTCAAATTCATAATAGGGGTCCAAGGGAAGATGTGTGTACCATTGGTTTGCTATAACTTACTTTGTATCATCAAGTTCTCAACTTTTTGTTGGATTGTGGAATTCCATTTGGTATATTAGTTGCCCTTTTATTATTACATTATAAGAAAGTCAACTTCCTTGTTGATCCAGTGAGAAATCCCTTTGTCATTTCACTCCTATGATTGGTGGTTACCTTCATTGCATATATATTGTTGGAGTATGGATGTGCTTCACGACAATACTAATATGGTTATCATAAGAGACTAATAAGGATGAATAAGAATAGTTCATATCAAAAAATATACATAATGCACTCAAAATACTTGTCACAAAATATCAATTCTTATCACCCAAAACAAAAAAGGTAATATTCCAGTTAGCAATAAATTCAGAATTAAGTGGATTTAACAATTACAGAACAATTTGTTGGAAAACCTTCAAATTTTCTTTCGTGCGTGCAATAACTTAGACCTTATATTTGGTGAAAAATTCAAGAGAGAATTGTAACATTAATTTGTGATAAGATCTACCAATCTATCACATAATGTATTGTAAGTTAACACATTGATATTGTTACCATTCATTGCAAATCATTCAAGGTGTTAGTATTATATTTCACATGTGTGTATCACAAATCAACCAGGAACTCTAACGAAGTTACCAACCCAGCTCTATTATTATTTGAGTTAAATTGCATATGAAATTAGTATGTGTAATAGTGTGTGAATCATTAAACCATGGAATGAGGTGTTTAAGAATAATATTATTTATACCATAAATGAACTTCAATTCATTTAATCAATTACCCAAAGTAATCACTAAATAAACGAGTATGCATTAACAATAGACGAGTGAAACAACATTAAACACATAAATAGTTTGGTACTAATTGCAAAGGTTCCAAGTCTTAAACAAGTTGTTTTACCAGATAGTGTAGATTCCTATTCTTAACACCGGTGTCCCTCCCCTCTGCGTAACGATTATTCCCCTCCATAACTGCTCCATCAAAATAGAAGTAATTGGGAGTTATCTCCCCGTGTATTTCCTATTGTTAAATGCTCTCTTACTATCTTATAGCCTAATGACTTTGAAAAGGAACATGCAAATGTATATAACCCAAGTTGATAGCTAGATAGCGAATTTTTTAGCTAAATAAACTTGGAGATGTAACCTAACTCTAGAAATATGAATTTACAAACTGTTGTATGCAATAAAAGAAAATGACTATATATATATATATATATATATCGAAAAATTTTGACCCCATTTTCGTAGTTGCACATTGGAAATCAGGTTAGCATAGTGACCACCTATGGTTGTCGATGTAGATAAGGGGGTGTATTACAGGTGGTACCAAAGCTAGGTTTCCAACACAAGACCGCGACGTGAAAATAAGTTCGTAGAGACATATGCAATGTGTTATAATTGATTGCCATGGAATTGATGTCATGTGTTTCTTAGTTATGTTTGGTTGTGATGTGTACATGCATAGATAGTATATTGATGTTGATCATGATATGCATATGCATTGAAAATATATTAATATTTATTCTGATGATTAATGCTATTATATATGCACCTACTTTGAATGGCTTGTTTCATATAGCCTCGTACCATGCAACTTCACCAAAAGAAGTCTGGGTGATAAATTTTTACTAAGCATTTATAGTTGAGTTGTGTGTGTTAATGAAAACAATGACAACACATATTCACTAATTCATCCCCCGTTTTAGTATTTACAACAAAAGAAAGTTTTTTAAGAGCACAAAAAAGGAAAGAAAAAGTGAATGTGTTCATCTTACAAAGTATTTCATAGTTCTATAGGTCAGGACAACATGAAATGGGAGCTAGTCATGGTGATAGACAAGGTCACATGGAACAAGAGGAAAGAAAAAATGGGGTAGATGGAAGAAGATACAGGAAGATGCACATATGGGAAATTGAGGATATATTGAGAGGGGGTACACCATTGATTACACCAGCTAGGGGGCCAATACCCATGGATAACACACTGGTTCTACTCCTAGGAGACATCACCACCATTACATAAAGAGATAAAAAAACCATATGCTAGAATAATTTAAGAAGTCCAAATCCCTTATCTTTGATGGTGAGATGAAGAAGTCTAAATATATAGAATCCTAGTTTCTTGGAATGAAAAATTTCTTCAAAATTCAGAACCATTCTGAGAACATGAAGGCTAAAGCAACTAGCTTCATTTTGAATTGAAAAGAAAAAATATGGTGGGAAGATGTGAAAAAAGTGAGAAACATAAAGGAAGGGACCTATCATAGAGTTTCTTTGAAGGGCTATTATGGAAGAAATACCTATTAGATAGGTACTTTGACAACAAAGAAAAATAATTCTATGAGATAATAATGGGACATATGTTGGATGAAGAGTACACCACCAAGTTTCTAGAGTTATTAAGATATGTAAAATACAAGAAGTCGAAGGTTAAAAGTTTCATAAATGGGATATCATTTTCATTCAAAGATCAAATTGAATTCAATGAACCATAGACATTAGAGGATGCCATCAGAAAATTAAATCATTGTTACGAGTAGTCAAAATATAAGCGTGAATTCAAGAGTGACTGGAAGGCAAAGGGAAACAAGAAAAATAAAGGAAGATGACATGAGAAAGGAGGAAATTTGCAAGCTACATGCAAAGGAGAAGGTGTGACCCAAGCCAATCCAGGATGACCTTAACGAAAATTCAACTTCGTTGAGAAATGCCACATGCCCTAGTGTGTGGGAGGACAAAGAAAATTTGAGTCCAAAGAGAAATTGAGAGGTTGGAAATGTGGAGATAATGACCACAAGAAATATTTTCCATGTTAGAAAATTAAATATTACAAAGCAATGCAACACAAAAAATATGTGGAAAACACAAGCACACAAAACACATAAAACCAGAGAGACATAGATATACGTGGTTCACCCAGTTTGGGCTACATCCACCCCGAACAACCAGTCCTTCCTTTCTATTATCCAGCAAAATGAAGAGACACAACCTATAGCAGATCCACTGTAATATCCTCTGTTCTCTCTCACAGTGTCCCTGTCTGTTTCTCACTCTGAGAATACACATCCAATGCACAGCCACAATAAAATACCCTCATACAAGTGAGGGGTTTCCTTCTAGGGCAAAAAACCCTAACTTAAACATAACTTCTACCGTCAGATCATCCGCCTAATGAATGGCCCATATTGACTAGAAACTACTATACTTTTACAAGGCAATTTTACATCTGTTTTTAGCTTCAGGGGCAGTTCCCCAAAAATCCCCCGCCAAGGGGGGGGGGGGATTTGTAAAGCACAACCGCCCCCCCTTGGACCCCCCAGACAACGTAAAATTATGAGTGGCATTTCCGCCCCATTAAGGTACAGGGGTCCAAAGCTATGATACAAAATAAACAAAATAATCAGGCTCCAAACCCAACATTCCACATCAGAGGGATGCAGGGCAATGAATTTAAAGTGCACATAAAGCTCATACTATGGGAGACATCACACAAAGCATGCCCATGATATATGAAAATGTGAACAAATGGTAGGCCGACCATCAAGCTTCCATAATTGAAATGGAAGGTAAGCTCGATAATCGAATTATTTCTATTTTGATTGAACCTAGATCAAATTATAGGTACATCAATACTGAACTTGTGGATCAATTACAACTAGTTAAATAAATTCATGCCAAACCATGGATGGTTTAATTATCAACAGGGAAGAAAAGAAGGGTAAATTAGTGGGTGAAATCATGTGTATTTGAACTCAAAGGCATGCCAACAACAACAAAATTTAATTTGTTCCATTTGGGTGCATCCAATATGTTGTTGGGCATGGACTTGTTGTATATGCATTAGATAAAAGTAGAATGTTGTGAGAATAATATTGAATGCATAAATGAAGCTGCGAAAAGAAAGATGTTGCAGGGAAAATGAAAGCCCACTTTAGTGAGAATGATCACAACTATGCAAGCTAAGCACATCCACAAAAAAGGGTGTCTTCTATTTTTTGTGCAAATTTCCAATGATGTTGAAGCTAATAACAGTACAGGGAAAGAGGATAGTGAGGTCATAAAAAGAAATAATATCTTACAAAAGTACCAATATGTGTTTCTTGCAAACATTCTCGAATTTACTCGTCATAGGGAGGTAGGATTCTCCATTGAGTTGATTCCAAGAGTAGCACAAACATCCAAGGAACCATATAGGATGTGCACTCCTGATTTGGTGGAATTGAAATTACAAGTTAAAGAGATGCATGATAAAGGATATATAAGGTTGAGTGTGTCTCCATGGGGAGGACCAATCTTGTTTGTGAAGAAAAAGGATGGCACACTCATATTATGTATTGATTACAAACAACTAAAAAAGTTGATAATCAAGAAAATGTATCCATTTCTAGTGATCAAGGATTTATTTTATCAATTAAGGAGAGAAAAAATATTCTCCAAGATTGATTTTAGGTTAGGTTATCATCAAGTATGTATCAAAGATGAATATATCTATAAGGATTGTTAAAATTTTAAAATCGTACAGCAAGAAGATGAGATTAACTAATGTCATGCCAAAGGTTTACAGGGGTTGAAAATGTTACAGGATCTCAAAGAATTTAAAAATATCAAAGGCTGGATAAAAATCAAATTTGAACCAGTCCAAAATGCTGATTTCACACATTATCCTTCGAGAAGAGCGCCTTTTTTCCTGATAAGCGCACATTCCTGAAAGTGGCAAAATGTCACTTTTTGGGACCACACAAGGCAAGGACAAGTTATTCTTTTTGTGAAGTCGCCTAAGGACAACCACTAGCACTTCCTTAGACACTATGTGAGCACACAATGGAATATCTGGAGCACACAATGGAATCATACCTCTCCCTTGGGTCACCATCCACAATGTACCAAGGGAGGGAAGGAGGATTTGAAATCCCCTATATAAAGCCACCATGAGATGAAGAATGGGTGATCACATTGTTATGCTGGCCAAAATTTCCCAAGAAATACCAGCAGTGTGTGACCCAGAGCTGGAGCTAGAGAGGACTCGATTTTTGGCCACCCAAAAATCTTAGTCCATCACAGCAGAGAGAGAGGGAGACTGCACTGAGGCAAAGCTTGGATAACAACATCCTTTCATCGGGACCTGGAACCATTGTCTAGGGGACCTTTCGCAACTGGGTAAAATTTCTTCTCCATATCAAACGTTTAATAAGAAGATGCCTAGAGCCATCGTTTGCATTATTATCATTTGACTCTCTTTATAGCTTCTGTATATTTGTGTTTTTAGTTTTAGTTTAATTCGAGCATACATTTGCATACTTTTTCCACTAGATTGTGTGCTTTTGAGCTCCACCACTTTCTGCCCATTACCAATAGTTTAAAGGGGTAGACCACACCCCTTAAACTGGTGCGATTTCGTACACCCGTGTGTCAAATCCAACAAAACAGGATTGGAGACTCCACTAATGTTTTACCAAGTTTACGTGGTTGTGCCATCTTTTTCAGGAGACCTTTTTCTACGCTGGAGTGTGGAGCTGATAGTCCTCTGATCCATTTTTCAGTCCCTAGATTCACTTGGAGTGACAGACTGAAGAAGGGCAGCTGCTAATTTTTTTTCCTCACTTTTAGGACTTTGTGCTTATTTCTTCCTCACAGATGCATAGGGCACACGTTCAACACTGACCTACGCATAGGAAATCACACTTGTCAAGGCTTTTTGCATGCAATTTGCAGAATGAGATTTTTCTCCCAAAATTTTGCATTTTTCTACTTGTAAGGTGTCTAGAAGCCCCTAATGTATCTGCCAGCACTTGTGTTGATACCCCACAGCTTCTGAGAACTCACTTTTAGCTGCTTTCTATAGGCTTAAAGTTAGTTTTGTGTTAAGTTGGTTTTTTGCAAAAAATATTCACATAGTTTAAGGAGGGGGCGAATTAACAATTGCATTCCGAAAAATTTATGTTTTTCAAAATTTTGGTATTCACACTTAGATAAATAGTCCAAGTAAGTGGCCCAGGACCACGCATGCATAGCTAGTTTTCTTTCTAGTGTAGAAATTGTTTAGATTAATTCAATTTTTGCATTTAAGCATTGCAGGACTAGGATTGAATCATCGACTAGAGCAAGTAATCTCTGCTGCCTTTGCACCCTCTGGTGATCCTAGGTAAGCATATGAACGCTCTATATTCTTGATTCGCCATCTCCCTTTAGTTAGTCACATAGATTAACTAGGAAAATTTGAAAGCGGCCCATTATCCGCACATGTTTTCTATTTGAGCTAGGAACAATATAACGTAGTTT
Source organism: Pinus albicaulis (assembly GCA_034641835.2). NCBI lineage: Eukaryota > Viridiplantae > Streptophyta > Pinopsida > Pinales > Pinaceae > Pinus > Pinus albicaulis. The sequence goes on from JAXQQM020080351.1 coordinate 43,708, forward strand.
AACTAGGGGATTTTGTAACGGATCAATGATATCCACATGTTCAAACTATGCGCTAGTTCATCCTATGCTCACACACACTCACCCACTAAGGAAAGAAAGACACCTAAAACTAATTTAATTGAACTCACTAAATTCTCCCCATTGGGGCCACAAAATAATTTATAGTTTAAGTTAGGATCAAGGGGGCAGGCAACCAATAAGTCGCCTTGATCACACTTCATATTGAAACATAGAAGTTGTGTATTTAGGGAGCTTCAAATCCACTTATCGGCTCACAGCAAAGAAAACTTGAGCGCGATAGAGACCCGATTCAAAGGGGGTTAGGCTTAGGCGCAGTGCGTGCGGTATCAGTTGGGGCTACCTGACCCGACTGATACTCGGCACTGTTAGCTGACTACCAAGAAGCCCAAGAATCGAACGCTCACATGGGATGGTGGTTCTTAGTGGCCAAAAACTAGGGAAAACTTTACCCTATATGTGATGGTGCAGGTAAGTGCCAGACCCTCTACCCTTACCTTGGTGGATTCTCTTCGACTGACTGGGGGCATCACCAGCTCTTACGGGACGTTGTGCCAGCACTCGAAAGAAATATTCTCAAGGCCCAGTTAATTTTGAGTGTGTGAGGATGCAATAGGTCTTCTAGGATTTTGAGTATCATGCGCAAAACAAACAAAAACCATTTTTTTCTTGAATGATCACATAGATTAATTTAAAGGGAAAATTATTTTATTTTCGCTTTATTTTATGTATGTGGCCATAATTTTTCTTTGATCATAGACTCTATCCTCTCAAAATTTTCCAAAAACTAACCTAGTCAACACCCAAATGGTCCCAACAGAACCTCGTCGATCCTGGCATCTTTTGGACCTCCCCCCATTATTGGGAGGGATTCCAGGTCTTTTGCCATTCAGGCATCAAAGACAGAACACTCCCACCGTCATTGGTTTGTACTTTATTGGAGCAACCATAGTTGGAAACCCTAGATGGTCTCCCAACACCACACCACACACCAGTCCTCCCTCGACCCCTAGGGGGTAGAGGAGTGCGTCCATTCGGGAAGCCAGCTGAATTCATAGCAGGGTACGTTACAAACTAACCCTCATTCTAACCATAACTTTGTGTCTTCACAAATCGCCATGGCGTCAACCTCCCAGTCACATTTCTTAGCTTCGTTGAATCTACCTGATTTAACCAAGCTGACGAATGACCCCATAGCACACGACCCTAGTTGGCCTCCCATGCCCACAAAGATCCCTTCAGACATACAAAAATTCGAAGGTAAGCAAGCGGAAGACCCAGGTAATAATGTAATGACCTTTCACCTGTGGTGCTCATAGAATAACATCATTAACAACACTATTCGATTGAGGCTATTTCAACACACTCTTACGAGAGTAACCGTGAAGTGGTACGTAGAGCAACCTCCTGCTTCACATGGAACCTTCAACACCCTCGCTACTGTGTTCCTCACATACTTTTAGTTACCCATTCACCATGATTCGAGAATGGAGTTACTGACTCATTTCAGACAATCCCCCACTATCCATATCTCAGACCATCTCCATGAATGGAGGCGGTGTCGTAGTTTATGTAAAGCTAAACTCGACGATTGGGTCCTCTTAGATTTATTCTTGAAAACTCTGATGGTGGAGATTTAAAAGGATGTGGCGCAACGCAACCCCACATACGAAGAGGACACAATCAGTAAAGCCCAGCAGCTTGAACTGATTTATACGCACTCAAGATACATCTACAACATCCTCCCTAACGCCCCACGCCTGCAAACTTATCAAGAATTTCCTGGCGCATTGAACTCTACAGACGGACTAATTGGGTCAATGACCCAAGGATACCTAGGTAGCAACAGTCAAAATCCTAGTTACACACATAGTTCTACCCATAACATGCCTCAACCTAGATTTCAAAGTCATCATATGCCTCAGGAAAATTTGACTAATAGGGAACAAGCGTATCACCAAGGAGGACCTTACCCTCCGGCTGAGGGGACCCAGTACGCAGAAAGAAACACTATCGGAAGAGCTCCCCTCCAACAGCCAGGTGAAAACACGGGACAAAATTATGTTCAATCCCTAGCACACAACCCACCATGCAAATGAACGCACAGGTGAACTTTGTGTAGCCGTCCAAAAACCAGCCACCCCAGTATACCCAGGAGAAATATCCTCCTAATGTGGTAAAGAAAAAGTAAAAAAACAAGCCAAAAGGGAACCCTGGATAGGGGGGCAGCAACTAGCAGCGCCCACTGTGATCCCAGGTTGGAGGTAACTCCAACTGGAATCAAAACCAGGAGCCAAGCAATGCCCAACGACAAAGAAAAAGGCCACCTCTACGAACAAACCATTCTTGTTCAATATGTGGTGAGTACAGACACTATACTCACCACTGTCCCAAATTCCTTGAGCTAAAAAAGCTACAGAGTAACCGAGGACAAAGAGGATCTTCCCAGAAAACTGTTGTAATGCAAGAACCTTTCCCCCATCAAGGGATGGTCAACACTCAGCAGAAAAACCTAGACAAATCCAGGAAAAACAACCATGAAATTTACATGACTAGAGAAGAGATGTTTTTCCAAACACAGAATTGCAACTACGACACCCCACTAGACACCAATGCATCAAGGGTTAGTACTAGTGCACTGACTACACCTTTGACCATTACAAAGATGCCTATAGAACCATTGCCAAAGATGGCAAAGGGACCCAATAGGCGAGCAAGGAATTAATCCAAAGTGGCCCATCATTATAGCATCGTGGATGATTTAGCACAATCTCCCGTTGGTATGTCAGCTCTGGAAGTACTGTAGTCGTTCCCAAAACAACGGAAAGCCATTCTTTTCGCATTAGGCGCTATAGACCCTAACAATACGTGCCTAATGACTTTTAACCTTGACAGAGCCACCCCTAGGCTTCCTTCCATGGTCGCCTTCCAGATACCAGTGTCGGTTTAGAATATCATTATTCACTGATGTGTCATAAATGAGGGTGCATCGACATGTATCATGTCAAAAAATGTTTGGCAGAAGTAAGGGTCTTCCGAACTCAAACCTTCAGTTATCACACTCAGATCATACGATGGTCGTCCCTCGAATCCCATCGGCCTCTACCAAAATGTACCGGTCTGCTTAGCTGACAAGATGGTCCACATAGTCATCGAAGTCTTGGATGCTCACTTGGATTACAATATACTCCTTGGACGGAGTTACATGTATGCCATGTCTACCATAACATCCTCCGTCTTCCTCATTATGATGTTCTCGCATGAGGATTGAATCATTATGGTAGACCAGCTGACGCATAGTGAAAAGCGTCCCCTAAGAAACATCGATGTAATTCTACCCTATGTAGATACAATCTCGGATGGTCTTTCATGGTACCAAGAGTATGGCCCCAGCCAATTCAAATCTTCGTCCGTCCCAGGGTCATTTCTAGGAGATCTGCCCATCATCCCTGAGTAATTACCTGATGTCGCAAGAGCCCCGGTACACATGATGTCGACATCAAGCGTCGAGGCTAGTCAGGACACAGACTCAAGCAGTAATTGCACCGAGGCATCGGCCATGGCAGCCTCCCTAGCCTACGCCACCTCCCAAACCCCTTTCCTCTACCCCCCACCTGGCTTCGTCTCCCAGCAGGTTTTGACAACACTGGTATTACCCAACATATCGTTGGCATTCCCAGTTTGGTACCTCATTCCCCCCACAGGAACAGGCACCACCCACATTACTGCCATAGGGTTGAAGCCCCTCAGTCCAGAGGAGCCCCCACCCATCCAAGAAATGGTTGAGACTACCCCTGCAAAGGAAGTTACCATTACAAAGCCGATAATCACAAACAAGAAAACTGAAAAGAGAGGAAAGAAGATGGTGACCCTCGCCATTCAAAGGGAATCACCAGTCTGCGCCATATGTGAGGTCATAGGTCACACTACCCATATCTATCTAGATTTGGATGAATTAAAACCATTCCTCGGATCTAAGACAGAAATTGCGACGTCGCGTTCCCAAAAAAAGGAACCTACCCCTAAAGGTAAAGTAAAAGCGCTACGTACCAACCATGCATGCGCATCCTGTAGCAACTATGGGCTTTATCACCACCATTGCCAAGAGATCCCATGATATATGTATGCCATACATGCCATTGAGCGATCTTATCAAGAACATCCCTCCATCTAGTCTGTCTGCGATGAACCTCGCATCATCCTATACTTTCAAGAAGAACGAAGGGTTGTAGAAAGACCCCCTGTTATGCCCATTATACGTTGCATGCTATGCGATGAACGTGGTCACTACCTTGAAGAATGCGTAGCCCTAGAACTCATCCACAGATGGTATCCAATCGAAAGAGTATACTATGTTGGATTACGGGTTGCGCAATTCACCTGTCCATTATGCGTCGACAATCACCTTTTGGAGAATTGTCACTACATACCTCGGTTCCGGCTAGCCCTTGCTAGCCTTCGCTCCACCATAGTCTGCCTCTACCAAGAAGATGACATGGATGCAAAGTCCACAGGCAGCTCAATGACCCAAGATGATGAGATGAGAAGATCCATCATGTTCTTGACCGCCAAAGAGAAACCAAATAAGGGACCCCTAGTTACCCCGAATAGCTCTCTACATAACGAACCTGCATGCACATTATGCAAAGCGACCACTCATGCAGTTGTCCATTGCCCCGATTTAGCAGCGCTGTGACATTGGTTCCCCTCCAGACCTCAGACTAATCATGATGGAACCCCGATATCAAGGATATTTTTCTTTATCTGCTAAGGCAATCACTATGAACGACACTGTACTTATGCCCAAATATTGCGTCACACCATTGACACAATTCATATCGTAGAAGAGAGGTAGAACGACCTCCAAGAATGGGATAAAAGACACATCGCCGACTCAACCTCCCCACCCCCGTAGTGGCGCAATATACAAACTAAGACCGTACACCAACCACGCATGACCCAGGCTAAGCCTAGGATAACCTGCGGCTTATGTGATCTAAGCGATCACCAAGTCAACCAATGTAGAGAAATGAACCCCTTACAAAATTTCTCTGCATCATCTCTTCTCTCCCTCAGAAACTTCTCTCAAACCAAGAGAATATCACACGCACCTATTGTCGGATTTGTTCACAATTTCACCATACGATTAGATGTGTATATCTCCCTAGGCTAAGAACAGCAAGGGCTGCATTGAGTCTACACTTCCCCAAAGAGGTAGAAACACTTAATCCAACAACATGGAAATGGAAGCAGAAGACAACCTCTTCTACGACTGACCCTTTCCAAGCATCCACATTAGGAACAATGAGTAGCATAGAATCTCACACTATCTACTCTGTCAGTTCTGTGATACCATGCACCATTTGCACTGGCCAAGATCACACACCAGAGGTATGCCAGCTAATGAAAGAATTCATGCACCTTTGTGATAAGAACAAATCCCACCTACCAAAATTGACTATCCTGGTGGGAAGCCTAACCTCATATAGGACTCCATTACCGAGATCCTTCCCTCGCCACACGTCGATGACACAATTCACCATATATGATTTGTGTCATCGCACGCCCAAGCTAGGATTTCAACCACCCCCTCATCTCAGGATTTCCACTTTATTCCTATCACAAAAGACCAAAGTACCTTGCGCTTTTGCTTTGATTTCTGCAAGATCCCAAACCTACACGCCACCATCGAACTCCTTGATCACACCCATCCCCTAGAACAACGCCTATTACAACTAGAGCTAGTTGACGAAAGTCGACGACAATTGCCGCAACATAATGAGGCCCATAAGGAAAGGGTGAAAGCATCATTCGACCGTCCCATCACCCCTCACTCATTTACTAAGGGAGAGTTAGTCCTTTGCTACGATGTTGCAAAAGATGCCTTAGGGCCAGGAAAGTTAGAAACCTTGTGGAAAGGACCCTACATCATGAAACATTTCCTTCAACAAGGGGCATGCATCTTGACACAAATGGACGGGAAATGTCTTAGCAAACCCGTCAAAAACCTTTACCTCAAGAAGTTTCACCCATAAGGGCCACAACAACCCTTCCCTAGAGTGAAAGTACACAAAACCCAATCACCAAAATATTTTTTGACCCGAAGACTTATGTAAAAATGCGATCAAAGTGCCACCATGGATCACCAACTTGAACCCTATTTCGGATTTACTGATGAAGCATCGCGATGGTCTCAAAACTTAGCTACAGCTGCCTGGGTCATCTACCACCCTGATCGATCACCACTGTGTTCAAACGGCGTGTGCATCAGATCAGAAACAAACAATAAGGTAGAATATGACGCTGTCATTGGACTTATGTGCAAGGCCCTCCATCAGGGCATCTGCCATATGCATGTCTACCTCGATTCCCAGTTAGTAGTATTGCAGTTAAACCAAACATTTGAAACAAAAGATATGCATCTATTTAGAAAATATTTGCGTGCAAAAAGATTAAGCAGGAAATTTGACTATATCACATTTACACATGTACCACAGAGTCAAAACCAAACAATTGATCGCATCGCCAACAATATCCTAGACTGGAATGCATCTCGAATAAACCATCATCCATAAAAAACAAAAATATAGATATTCATCAGCATAACAAATATGCAAACCGAAATAAAAGGCACACCATGTAGAGCTGCAAAAAGATCTCTCATATATATATATCACAATATGTCTGAGTACAAAAAGTCGTGTCGCCAGCCCAAGGGCGAGCCCAAAGACACAAAAGTAGTCAAAAATTAAGGGAAGAATCCTAATAGCAGATAATTTCCCTGTGTACAAATAATATCTAGGGTGGTTCTCCTCCCTCAGGAGGAGCACCTGGACCTACCACTGCTCCTGGTACCACCACCAGAGCTGCAGTCATGACAGTGATCGCGACCCGACGTAGAATGGGCTGATGGTCCCTCTCGCAGGCCATTACAGTCTCTAACCAAACCTCCTTAAGATCGTCCATAGAGCCTCGAGCAGGCATCCCCTGTGTCAGGCGGTCCACCCGACGCCGGAAGTCCTCAAGAACTGACACCTGAGCTGTCAGTTCTGCAACACATGCCTCTGCCGCATTGGCTCGAGCCTACTTAGTCGCAACCTCTACAGCAGCCGAACTACTACCCTCACTTGAGGGGCCAACACTATCTCCACCAGGTCCACCAGCACCACCACCTGGTCCACCTGCAACAACTCCTCCCTAACCTCCTCGAGGTCATCGCGGAGGGTCGTGGCCCACCAGATGGGCCACGGGGCGACCTACCTCGCCAACATCTGCACGAGTAACCATAATAATGTCAGTGTCACACAAAACACATAAGTACATATAAACTCAAAGAAAATAAAAAAAATAGATAACACATACCTGCTAGCCCCCAAACATAACCATAAGGGAGACCCATGTCTAGATCACCCTGAAAGTCCATCCCCGCATATGGGAATGGTAAGAACATCTTTGGGTTGGCCTTGAACCAAGCCTCTATCGTGGCATTCCAATAAAGCCCCACCACACCACCACTGCCTTATGGCATCACTGGATCCCACCTTTTCATACGTGGCTCCCGCAACCCCCCAATAGGCACTGCCACCACCGGCCTCAGCAGCACCACCCTCTCGTACAGGATGCTGCATAGGATGCTAGCATACGAAAATGACTTAGATCCACGTTGGACCTTGTTCAATTGAGACACCATACCATAAAAAAAAAAGCGAGAAAATTCGAAAAAGTGCCCGCCCCTCAATCGGTGCAAAACTCCAACCAATGGGCCAGACGCCTGATGTGGAGCAACCGACCTTGCCAGTCGCACAATAATCGCTAGAGCACACCACTCTACCACATCTGTCACTGAAGCAATGTTGATGCACCCCTTAGTAAGAGGTGCACCACCGCAACACTGCCTACGAAATCTATCCAGGTTCACTCTCCCAGTGGGGAGTGGGTACCTAAGCGCCTCACCCTGAGGTAGTAACCCGGTCACAAAGTATATATCCATCTCCGAATGGATGATCAGGTTTGTCCCCTACAACACAAACATGTTGCGCCTCCTACGCTAGTGCTGTATAATGTAATGCACTAATCAGTCCTGAGACCGAAGAAACTTATTTTTAGCAAATTTTAGAAGGCCCCATGTGGCCAACTGACGTCGCGCCCCAGCATCAGCAGCTAGAGCGGTCCAGATCTCGGGCCTGTCCCGCTCCCTCCATAACAACCTATCATCACACAGGTACCCATCAGTACAGAGAAAAACTCAGAAGATAGACAAAAAACCAAAATTTTTGTCACCTCGGCCTTTGCGCACCTGTCCTTCAAATAGGTGTGCTTAGTGCGTGCCTGTATTTCACACAGGCGCGCTCAATGCGTGCAAAAATGAGGGAAAAACGCACACTAGCACGCTTGTCCCTCAAAATTGCGCGCCATTAAGGCACACTTTTTCCCAAATCACCCATGCAATCTAGGGAAAAAGTTACCAGGAATCCGTACAAACCCAATTTGTACAGACCCCAGCACCATCAAGCTGTAAAAAATTAAATGAAGGAGGTTATGGAAGTTACCTCGGCATAGTATCGCTGGTCCCTGGAACATGGGCTGACCGCAACGGCAAGAAATGTGACCCAAATAGCTCTGCCCTCTCAAAACTCAACAAGTACAAATGAGCAGGATTCGGGCCATAATCACCTATTTATCACCCTTTTCTCAAACTTTAGATGACCATAACGGGAGATCAGAAGGTCCATTCTTAAAACCGTGAGTTGCGCCATAGTCAGCGATCCATGATGGTCAGAGGTGATACCACAAAATCACACTCCCAAAAGATTATTTTTTCAATGCTGAAAGGTATGCCCTCCCTCATCTTCTTTTTAAAAAAAAGAAGAAGCTCATGACTTTCAAATAATATTTTGATAAAGAAGATGCTTTCACTTGAGGTAGTTTTTTTTGCAGGAAAAACCCGCGAACTTCTTACGACATAGGCTATTGAAAGTTCCAGAGCAGGTATCATTCTACCCCCAGCATGATAGAGTCCCAGTAAACTCTGCATATCTTGACATCATTTCTCCATCAGAAATAAACCATAGGGTCCTTGAATCCGACCATGTTTATCATCACCTCACCCTGCACATGATAAACGACCTCATTGGTCGACAGAGCCTCCCCCCCATGGCGCACATGTCATCATTGTCCAGAGATGTCATCGATCCTCCTAACATTTGACTATGACAAAGCTTTCATATCAAGATGGTATCGTGCCTTACAACCATTGCACTTTGATCAAATCCATTGAAGACCCATGCCTCCATAAGCATATATGTCATCAATGCTTACACCGGAAGGTCCCAACCAGTACATAAGCGTACAATGCAAAAATATATGCCATACCAAGTTTATGCATATGGGTACCACATTCCACATATCTTCAAATAAAAAATGCCCTTGAGGGCATCAACAGTCGTTGTCAACAATTGCCAATGCCACCACAATAGTAGTGGCACCGACAGAACATATATTTGTTGATTTTGTTTAACTAGCCACAGCATCACGAGCATGGGACATGCTTGCCTCTTTGAAATTTTGTATATATGTTGTAAAATATTTGCTTGTAGGGATCCCTTAGGCCATGTTCATCTTGGAAACGGTGCAAGGTGTTGTCAATTCCAAGCTTCACGAAGACCTATCTCTCTCTTTGCGCACGATATAGAAAAGAAACTATAATGTATTTCGGCTATACAGTCCTTCCTAGACCTCACACATTAGGGGGAAACTATTAACACTGGAAAATCATACAGAAAGAAGATGACATTAACTAATGTCATGCCAAAGGTTTACAAGGGTTGAAAACATTATAGGATCTCAAAGTATTTAAAAATCTCAAAGGCTGGATAAAAATCAAATTTGAATTAGTCCAAAATGCTGATTGCACGCATTATCCTTCGAGAAGAGTGCCTTATGCACGCCTTTTTTCACGATAAGCATGCATTCCTGAAAGTGGAAAAATGTCAATTTATGGGACCACACAAGGCAAGGACAATTTACTCCTTTTGTGAAGTTGCCTAAGGACAACCACCAATGCCTCCTTAGACACTATGTGAGCACACAATGGAATATTTGAAGCACACAATGGAATCATACCTCTCCCTTGGGTCACCATCCACAATGTACTAATGGAGGGAAGGAGGATTTGAAATCCCCTATATAAAGCCACCATGAGATGAAGAATGGGTGATCACATTGTTATGCTGGCCACAATTTCCCAAGAAATACCAGCAGTGTGTGACCCAGAGCTGGAGCTAGAGAGGACTCGATTGTTGGCCACCCAAAAATCTTAGTCCATCACAATAGAGAGAGAGGGAATCTGCACAAAGGTAGAGCCTAGAAAACAACATCCTTGCATCGGGACCTAGAACCATTGTCTAGGGGCCCTTTGGAAAGTGGGTAAAATTTCTTCTCCATATCAAATGTTTAATAAGAAAAGGCCTAGAGCCATCGTTTGCATTATTATCATTTGACTCTCTTAGTTTAAAGGGGTAGACCACACCCCTTAAACTGGTGCGATTTCGTACACCCGTGCATCAAATCCACCACAACAAGGATGCACTCCGAACAAGGTATGGGCATTATAATTTTGTGATAGTGCCCTTTGGGATTACTAATGCCCCAACCACTTTTATGTTCTTAATGAACAACAAGATACACCCTTATTTGGATAATTTGTAGTTGTATTTGTTGATGAAATTTTGGACTATTCAAATACCAAGGAAGAATATTGAGGAGCAACTAGTTGCGGTACTATAGTTGTTAAGGGAACACAAGCTTTATGGAAATATAAGTAAATGTGATTTCAATCACATATCCATTATTTGGGACACATTGTCTCTAAGGAGGGGATAAATATTTACCCATAAAATATAAATTCCATAATGGAGTGGCCAACACCAAAGAGTGTAACAAAGGTTATACCATTCATGGGTTTGGAAAGCTACTATAGGAGGTTCATCAAAATATTCTCCAAGATATGCTTCCCAATCACCACTTTGCTAAATAAGGGTAAGAAGTTTTAGTGGACAACTGAATGTGCAATAAGCTTTGAACAATTGAAGCAATTACTCACCAATGCACCAGTGTTAAGGATTACAGATCCAGGCAAGGAATTTGTGGTTTATAAAGATTCATGAAAGGAAGGGTCTGATGGGGTATTGATGTAGGAAGGACACATTGTTTGTTATGAATCACAAAAGTTGAATGAACATGAGCTAAAATTATGTAACCCATGATTTGGAGCTAGATGCCTTTATCCATGCATTGAAAATCTATAGGAATTACCTCCTTGCTAGAATATTTACTTTAATGATTAAAATGGAGGGATACAGTTCTTTTTTTATCAACCCAAGTTGAATGCAAGACTAGGTGGCTGACCACTCTTAGCGATTTCGACTTTGAAATCAAATATATCGAAGGAAAAGAGAACAAGGTTGCTAATGACATCAAAAAAATATTGCAAATGAACCACATAATGGCCATAAGTTCTTATGGAATTCACCTTACAGATAGGATGAAAAATGTGTAGGTTTTAACCTTGAACATAAATTATCTACACACGAATCTTATAACAGAAAATAAACAATAGTGAGAGCACAAAACATAAAACAGATAAACACAGACATTCCCCCTAGATACCAAATCGGGACGACCAGCTTGATATTTCATTATATTCCTTTTAGTGTTACAACACATATATATACATGTCGAAGCATACATAAACCCTAATCCATTAACACTGGATTAGAACATAACCATAGTTCCTTTAACTGGATCTACAAAAATACCAGAGGTCGAAAACCATCGTACCCCAAAACCATGTGCAAAACCAGGCACAAAACCATGGGCGTGGACCGCCCACCAGAAATTAAGGACCAATTTTTTTCCAAAATATAACACATACCCAACATTCTCCCACTTGTTGTTTTCTTTCCACAGGGGGCCATAGGAGAGCTTAGTCATTGGCCCAATTCTTCAACACCCATTGTTTCTCTACACCAAGAGAACTTGTGAGTGCTCACAGAATTCGTCAATGCATCTGCAACATTCTTCAAAGTGTCCACCTTTACAAGCAACACCCTTTTGCCTCAACCATATCTATAACAAAGTGATATTGAACATCAATGTGCTTTGTCTTTGAATGATAAGCAGGGTTCTTAGCCAAGAAAATTGCACTTTGGCTATCACAGTCTATCCTTATAGCTTGCTGTACCAACCCCATACTTGAACACAATCTCTCCAACCAAACTGCTTCCTTGCTTGCATGAGTGGCTGCTATGTATTCTGCCTCTGTAGTTGAAAGAGCCACTATAGACTGTCTTTTACTCATCCAACTGACTGCGCCTCCAAATAGGCTAAACACATACCCACTTGTAGATCTTCTTTGGTCCAAATCTCCAGCCCAGTCTGCATCAACAAAACCACAAATGTCCAACATTCTTTCCACTCCTGGTCTTCCCTGGTAGCACAAGCCATAATCACTAGTGCCACGTAAATATCTGAAAACCCGCTTCACTGTTGTCCAATGCTCCTTCCCTGGGTTTGACATAAACCTGCTCAATACTCCCACTGCATGTGCAATGTCTGGTCTAGTATAGACCATTGCATACATCAAACTACCCACTGCACTTGCATATGGAACACGGGACATATACTCCTCTTCTTCTTGTGTCTTGGGACACTGTTCAGCAGACAACTTTACACCTACAGGAATAGGAACATTCACCGGTTTACTATCCTGCATATTGAACCTCTGCAATATAGTCTCTACATACTTCCTCTGGTTTAACCAGAGCTTCCTCTTTGCCCGATCTCTCTTAATTTCCATGCCCAAAATATAGTTTGCAGCACCAAGATCCTTCATGTCAAATTTGGAGAATAGTTGGGTCTTCAAATCTTGGATAATTTCTTTGTCATTTCCAACCAACAACATCATCTACATAAAAGACCAAATAAATAACACGATCGCCAATTAATTTAAAATAAACACAGTGATCCTCCTTGCTTCTGGTGAAGCCAAGTCCCCGTATATAGGTATCAAATTTCTGATACCACATCCTTGGTGATTTTTTTAACCCATACAGAGACTTCTTCAACCTGCATACCATTTCTTTCTTACCCTTCACCATAAAGCCTTTAGGTTGCTTCATGTAGATCTCCTCTTCTAGATCCCCGTGAATAAATGTTGTCTTCACATCCATCTGTTCTATCTCAAAATCAAATGCAGCAGCAACAGATAAAAGTAATCTAATAGAAGTAACTTTGGAAACAGGAGAAAAAATATCACCAAAATCAATTCCCGGCACCTGGGAATAACCTTTGGCTACCAACCGAGCTTTGTATTTCTCCACCTTGCCTTCTACATTCATCTTCTTCTTAAACACCCATTTGCTCCCGATGGGCTTCCTTCCAGCCGACAACTCCACCAAATCCCATGCCTCATTTTTGTGCAAGGATGCCATTTCATCAACCATGGCCTCCTTCTATAGTTTTCAATCCTCTGAATCTACTGCCTCCCTGACAGTTCTGGGATCATCATCAGTTATATTTAAGGAAAAACCTAAACAGAAAGCAGATGGACTATACCTTTCTGGTTGCCTTCTTTCCCGAATTGATCTTCTCATAGCTGGAGTTTGTGGCTCTTCCTCTTCTTAATATTCTTCTGCTATAGAGTCTGATTCATACTCCTTGAGCTCAAACTCTATCTTCTTAGGTTCCTTTGGTATGAATTCATGTTTAACAACATCTTTCACCTCTCTAAACGCCACATCTTGGCTGTGTTATCACCTGATCTAAACCTCAGGTTGAGAAAGGGAAAAACAGGGTAACATCTAAACCATGTTCAGCCTTGTAGCTAGCCCTACAAGGTCAAGAGAGGGCTCTCTCTGTGTAAGGATATTCAACAAAGTATAATTATAAAATGATTTTAGGCTAGGTATAATAATGGGAATTTTTTTTTAATGAAATTAATGAATTTTTTAGGGATGTGTGGGATAAATGGGACAGTTTGAATTGGGGAATTAAATCATGGATACAAGTTATCTCATGGGGCAAGGTAGGCAGGAAATTTCAGCAATTAAGTTTAAAAAATGATGGAATGGAAAGACTGGTGAGGAGCTGAAAAGGGCATGGGAGATGAATCCTTTTCAAACAGAAGAAAATCATAGAGTATTGAATGATTTCCCAAGGCAGAGCATAAAAATGGATTCTACCTTTCTATCTTGAAAGCATTCAACCAGAAATGTTTATGAATGAATGGAACACATAACAATTTACATATGAACACAAGGAGAGAAAAAATGCTAAATTTCATACCACATGGATCCCACAAATAAGAGTTGCATCTCTTTATTAATTCCCTGTCCAAAACTGTTACAATGGAGCGCAGAGCATTCTGCTTGATTTCCACACTATTCCCCTACTTACTGATTTACAGATTGCTTTGCAAATGATTTACAATTACATTAAATAGACTGAAATGTGGGAACATAGATCCACAGAAAAAGGGAGCTGAAGAATTGAAATCCGAATATGGGAAAGAAACCAATAGACTGCCCTGAAAAGAAGGAATAATAAGACAATTTTAACCATCTTGAGATTTTTGATACACCCAACAAATGAGAAGAAGAAAACTGTAGCATAAGTCCCTTTAAATCGTTGCTGAAGATGTCTCACTGTTTCATATTTAGTTTCTCTGCCTTTGACTATCTCTCACTATTTTTATTCTTTGAAGAAAACTGACTTTGAAGAAAATTTCCTTTGAAATTATTTAAAGTGAAATTATGCCTTTAATGAAGGAAGATCCCCATTTGAATGAATATGAGTGAAAGGGAAAGGAGGTGGGGCCCATAAGCGATCTTAAAGTGCAATTGGAGGAAAGGAGGGGACGCAACATATAATGGAGTGTTTTAAAATATATGATGCGATGGTATAATCGCAATCGGGATTGGAGGAAAGGGGGAGGTGTTATGAGGCTTTAAAAACTTCCAATGCGATTGGGATTAGTGTAATAGGGATAAGCCAAAGGGTAATGGGGTAAAAAAAAATTAAAAATGTTTCGGCACCTTGCAAAGGAGTAAAATGATTTTAGATTGAAAGAGCAGAGGGCCTTTAAGGTGGGACCCAGGGACCAAATCGCAATCAGAATCGGGAAGGGAGTGGGGCCAAACATAACAGGATTTTCCCGATGTGATGGGGATAAGCAATGAGGGGGGATGTTTCCTTTGTATAAAACGAAATAAA
The DNA here is from genome assembly GCA_034641835.2 of Pinus albicaulis. NCBI lineage: Eukaryota > Viridiplantae > Streptophyta > Pinopsida > Pinales > Pinaceae > Pinus > Pinus albicaulis. Next base: position 58,996 of record JAXQQM020080351.1, read on the forward strand.
ACACAATTTACGATTTACAAAGGAAAAGGCCCTTTGTTTTATAAATGGGTGGAATATAATATGGTGGGACCCGAAGGTCCATTAGAATTGGGAGGTGAAAGGGAAGTGGGAGAAAAGCATATGTGAAAACGTCGATGCCGATGGAGCGACAGGCTGTGGGCTGTCGGATTGGAGAGGGCGATCAACGGTTCAGGAATAATCGGGCGGAGGCAAATCGGGAGGGACTCTTTGGAAGCGCCGATGAAGCATGGGCCATCCGATCAGATGAGCAGATCGACGATCGGGATTTAATCAGGCAGATTTTGATCGGGGGTATTCAATCGGGTGAATGGAATCACATCGGAGTTTTTTATAGTTACAAGGGTCAATCGGAGCACACATAAATATGGTACGATTTGCGATGGAAAGGGAAGGGAATTGGATCGGCCGGGATTTTTATAATATAAAACCTTAAACTTTGTTATAAAGTTTAAAAGGTATGGAGGGGAAGTGGTTATTTATATTGCGATTGCAACTGGAGGGGTGTGGTATTTATAATATGAAACTTTAACTTTATTATAAAGTTTCAAGGGCATGAGGGGAAGTGGTTTAATCGCATCGGATTTATGTATTGAAAGATTTAATAATGCGATTTTTCCATCGGATAGGAAAAAAGGGGTTTTATAAAGCAAAACATTAATTTTTTTTATGAAATAAAGTGTAGGAGGGGAATGGGAAAAAGGGAGGGTTTAGGTTATAGGGGACTTTATTCACTTAGGCATAAATTTCAATCCATGAGTTAGTTTTGAGAGTGTAATATATTGTTGGAAATCTCTTTCCGTGCTCTTTCTGCTGAACATACTTAGAACATGATTTGACACTGAAAATGCTGTGGAAAATCTCTCTGAAGGGAAGGGGGTAACTTTGTGAAGATAACAGCTTCTAAAGTGTGACTTATTACATATGATGACATAAAATTACATATGAGATGATAATAAAGGCAAAGTATCATGTTTTCACCTCAAAACATGGTTTTGAGGTGAAAATTACATCAAAATGAATAAAACATTTCTTTGATCTTTCCAGGTGCTGTGACTTTGAGTTTATTTACTTCCTCATGATCTTACTGATATTTATTGACACTTGACTCATTAATTTGACCATGGTGAGATCCTAGAACCTAATGAGACCCATCCCATGACCCATTGACATGACTCACAAAGTGAAAGTAACTCATGACCAAAGACCATAGAGAGGAGAATCAACAATTTTCACATGAGGGAAAACTGATGAAAAATCACTACCATCAATGGATCCATGACCTAGCGGAATGGTGAAATTTATTGGTATGGGACTCCTAATATGCAAATGCAAAAGAGAAATTTTGATCACTGATGGCAGTATGACTAGACTGACACTAATATTGGATCCAATGGGGATGGTAGCTCCTTGGAGGTGCCAAGAACACCGTAGACCAAGTAGCCTTATCCATTGGGCATGGAGTCAAAAATGCTAAAAACTGACACAATGCAAACTGACTCTGACTCAAGACTAAGACTAAAAACTAAAATAAAAACAAACCACACACATATCATTTTGAGTTTTATAGCCTTCACCTTGGGCCCCAAACTTCAATGACTATGTACTTGAACTTTGACCAAAAATAAAATGGTATATACAATGATGGTGACATAGTTCCTGATCCATTATCTTCAACAATGGTAGTGCTTCAAAAGCCTACCATTCACTGCTCCTCCAGGGAAACCTTGGCCATCCATTTCTGAAAGTAAGAAAGCATTCTGTCCCCTATATGCTGAAATCCTGTACGGTGCTTTCCACAGGTTGTCAAACTTACCATGCTTCCCTTTGTCTTCATTTCTTGCATCCCATCTCAACACCACATCATCCAACTGAAATTTTTTTTCTTTGGTCTTTCGATCATAGATCTTCTTTAGCTTCTCCTACAACTGAATAGCGTTCTGTGACACTGCCTCTCTTGTTTGATGAAGGTGGATCATCTGATTGATCCTTCGCTGATTGTCATCGTCTTCACTGCCAACTTCTTGTAATAATATCATAACTGGAACTGTAAGTGATGTAGGAAAGACAACATCAGTACCATAAACCAATTCAAAAGGTGACATACCTATGGATTTCTTGCTGCTAACTCTGTCTGCCCACAATGCGTTGATGAGCTTTCGATGCTAGTTTCTTTTGTTTGCCTCTAGCATTTTCTTGATTATATTTATCAGAGATTTGTTCGATGATTTTGCCAGGCCATTGCCTTATGGGTAGTACGCTGTTGAATGGCCCAGGACAATATTGCATTTTTCGTAGAAATCCAGCATCTTCTTAGACTTAAACGCTGCTGCGTTATCTGTTATAATTTTGTATGGGCAGCCAAAACAAGATAAAATATTCGATTCTAGGAATTGAATAATTATCGTATCTGTAGCTTGCCTTGCTGGAACGGCCTCGATCCATTTAGTAAAGTAATCCATACCTATCAATATCCATCGATGATGTGCTGATGATGCGGGATGGATTTCTCCTATGAAATCAAGTCCCCACTACTGAAAGGGAGCGTTCACTGAAACTAGTTTCAAAGGAAGAGGAAGCAATTTCTTCTTCCCTTGGAAAATTTGTCATTCATGACAACTCATCACTGTTTTATATAAATCTGAAAATAAAGTGGGCCAATAATATCCTGCTCTCAACACTTTGTTAGCTGTAGTTTTCTAAAACAAATGACCACCACAATCACCTTTGCGAAAGTCATGCATTACCTTCTGAGCCTCTTCTTCAACCAAGCAATTGAGCAGAACACCTCCAGGATATTTCCAATAAAGAGCACTGTTTAAAATACAATATTTAGTAGATTTAAGTTTCAATGATCTACCTTTGCTTTTAGAAATTCCTGGAGGTGGTGAAAGGTGTTGAAGGACATAAACAATATCTAAATACCATGGAGATTGTAGAAAAATGTTTGAAATTGGAACAAGCAAACCTTCATCTTCATCCTCTGACGTTGCTGTAATGAGTTTTATATCTAGGGCATGCAGATTTGATTGGGCCATTAATTTTTCCAAGCCTTGTCCTTTGATCAACTTCGTGGGTTTGATCTCCAAATCGTACTCCAACATAGCTGCTATCCACTTACCTCTTCGACCTTTTGGATCAGTTTGCATCAACACATCCTTCATTGCTGCATCAGGAACATATGCTATAGTATGTGAATGCAGAATATAGACTCTAAAATCCTTCAATGCCTTTATAAGAGCCAATGCTTGTTTCTCAATAATATTATACCTCAAGGCAGCATCTCTAATAGTCCTACTAAAAAAGGCAATTGGCTTTTCAATCTGATCTCTCTTTTGCATCAAAATAGCAGCCATAGTATGCTCTGATGCAAATGAAAATATGATAAAATATTGAGTATAATAAGGACTAATAAAGACTGGGGCATTGAGATTAAATGACTTGATAGCCTCCTCACTCCATTTGATAGTGCTGTCCTTCTTCAACATATTAGTCATTTCTCTTAGATGTTCAGCCAAATTGGGTATAAATCGGCGCAAGAAGTTCATCTTACCATTGAATGCTTGAATCTCCTTTTTGTTCCGTGGAAGGTCTATGTGCTGAATTTCCTCCACTCTAGATGGATCAATGCGGATACCATCTTTAGAGATGATATGCCCCAGCAACTTGCCTTCATCCATGGTAAAGAGACTCTTCTTTGGATTAAGAGAAATCCCAAACTTTCTGCATCACTGAAACACAACCCTCAAATGGTGCAAATTCTCATCATCAGAACCAGAAAATACTGTCAGATCATCCAAATAAATAACAAGAAAAACATATTTTTCATTGGCAAAAACAATGTCCATTGCTCGCTGGAAAGTAGCTCCAGCGTTCTTGAGTCCAAACAGCATTTTGGCATATTGGAAGGTTCCCCAGGGTGTTGTGAAGGTAGTTTTGTCTTGGTCTTTCTCATGCACCGAGATCTGGTTGTAGCCTGAGTACCATCAAGTAGTGACATCCTAGATGCTCCAACTACTCTCTGCAGAATATGGTCCATCTACGTAAGTGGAAAATTATCCTTTAAGGATATTTTATTCAGATTCCGAAAATCTACGCACAACCTTATCTCTCCTATCGTTTTATGTACCGGGACCGAATTTGAAATCCAGTCAGAAAATATAATTGGGACTATGATACCGGATTTGTACAACCTATTTACCTCTTTTTCAATGGATGGCAGCAGCTTCGGATTGATTCTTCTTAGCTTATGTCTAAATGGTTTCTGATCCGGCTTGATGGGAATAGTATGCTGAATTATGTTTTTGTCATACACCTTCAAATCTGAATAATCCCATGCAAACACATCAAAAAATTCAGAAATCAATTTAACATACTTTTCCTTTACCTCAGGGGACAATGCCTTTGACAACTTCACAAACTTGGGCTTGTCAGGTGTTCCAAGATTCACATCTTCAACTCCTTTCTAAGTAGGCACCAAGCTTAGTTTCTTTGCAACATCATCCTGATCAAAAAGCTCCTCTAAAGGTATGAGACCTCTAGGAATTACATTGTCTTTCAGCTGCAATATGTCCATCTAATTTGCTTCCATTTCTTGATCATCAACCTCATAGTCACCTTCTATGGGAGTATCTTTGAATTTTCCATCACTCTGCAAAAAAGCATTGATCTCATTGTCATCCCAAAACACTTGCCAATACCTTAAATTGTCTGGAACAGTAGGCCTATGTTTGACATAAATTTCAAACTTGTTGCTGGAGTTCATTGAAATCTTCAAATTGCTTGCAGTAGTGGCAAGAGAATCGTACTGATGTCAAAGTGTACTTAGGAAATGTCTTTAATATGTCCAGGACTGCATTTCTATATGCCCTCAATCTCGAATGCTTTGCTTGGTACTCTCGTTTGACCTGTTTTATTATCAGCTCTGAATCTCCATATACAGAAATCCTCTTTGCATTTAGCTTCTTCAAAATTTTCAGACCTGCAATCAAAGATTCATACTCCGCTTCATTGTTAGAGCAGTCAAAAGCCAACTTATAAGCACATTCTCTAACATTGTTGGGAAATTTTTCAGGCTGGAAAACAGGGCTCTGAATCCATATTCCTATACCAGCTCCATCCTTACCAACAACTCCATCAAAATCCATGCTCCAAAGGCCTTCTTCTTCTTCTTGTAGATGCTGAAATTTTTCTTCTTTCTCCTCTTTACCTTGACTGATTTCTGCATCTTTCTGCTGTTCACTGTCCTTTTGCTGCTGGCAGGCAGGAGGCTCAGAAGTACTTGCTGCTTTATCTTTTTCCTGTTTGAGAACTTCCCTGAAATTCTCTGAAATCTTAGGTATGTGATCTACTTGTACCAACTGAACATTTTCATCCTTCAAGCCACCATCTGAATATAAGACAAAGGAATCTAAATCTGTGTGAAATGCATTAATGGGATGATTAACCGGCTTCTCTTTGCTAGTGATCATATATTTCATTTTATTCTCCCTATATAGTTTTCTCAACTGGCCAAACACGGGAATGGTGGCATAAGAGAAGTCAAGCTGCATGTTTCCTTTAAGTTTTGCACCCCAAGACCTAGATAGAAGCATTCCAAACCGTGGTGGGACATCGGAAACAACTACATCCATCAAGACATTCTTGGTTGGGATTTGATCTAAAGACACTACCAAGTCTTTGATAAGACCAATACAATGGACCCTACCTGAGTCAAAGGAATACAAGTCATGGTATTTACGGGTAATATCAAGTCCTAACTTCTCCATAATGGCTTTGGGCATCAAATTATGTGAGGCTCTGGAGTCCAACATAACATTATGCAAGATGAACTCATGTAATCTAAGACTTAGGTAAAAGGGAGGGACTTCACTGTCTTCAGATTGATCTTATGTGGCTGGACCAAAAATGAGTTCAGGGTAGTCATCTTCTACATTCACCATATCTAAAACAGAGTCTATTTGAAAAATTCTAGACACCTGAATTTTATAAGTGCTATTTTTCACCAACTCAGTCAAGGGCATAGACACTTTCAGCTTAGAAATTTCATTTTCTAATTTAGAAGAAGGAGATTTTTCTACCTCTTTGATGGGAGGGTCTTTCTTCTCTATTTTCTCCTTTGCTGTGCTCTGTTGGTTCTTCTCATTTGGGTTGTTAATCGTTGAAGGTGTTTTGCTAGAGGAAGAGTTGGCCGACTCTTTCCCTTTCTTCTGAGAATCGTTCTTCATTTGGAGCTCTTTTCTCTTTTGAATGGGACTGATCGAAACATCTCTGTTCCTCAAAGAATACTGCTTTTTTTGAGCCGATAAAACATTCATGTACCCTCTCTGGTAGTCATCGGACTCATCTTATAACACTGCATCATTAGCCAAGATGAAATTTTCGTCCCTTTGAATGTTTGCAGTCACTGTGTATTCTTCGTCTCCAGTGAGAAAAATTGGCAAGCCATCTGTAGTGAAGAAATGGTTAGCTTCAATCAGAGGATCATAATCATTTGTGTCTGTTCCTTGAACATAATTGTGCTGCAATGGAGTTCTGATCTGCTGTTGTGGTGCTGCTTGGTCCTGCGTTCTCTGTTCTCTTTGTTTAATTATGAATTGCGGCTGCTGTCCTCTGAAATTAAGATTCCTTATTTGTGGTTCAGGTCTATCGAAAATGGTTAATCGATCAACCATCTTTTCCATTGTCCGAATCAAGGTGTCCATCTTACTGTCTGAAGGGGACGCTTCTTCTTTCACAGTGACTCTCTTTTCAGCTCTGGTTCGAGCTCTTTTGGCTAGCAGATTTGCTTCCACACTTACAACTATCTTTTCCATGTCTTCAAGCGTAGTGGGATCTCTTTCTCGTATCTGATATGCCATATCAACATCGAAACCATCTGGAAATTTGAACAAGGCTAATCCCACAGGAGATTTGAGGTTAGACGGAATAGCATTATATACAACATTGAATCTTAGACAATAATCCTGTATAGTTTCTCCCACATTTCTTTTAATATTTTCATACTCAGACAAAAGTTGGAGTGGGTTCTTCTTTACCTCCCACCGGTCTAAGAATTGTGTATGTAACTCCTGCAAAGTGCGAATAGAGCTTGCTGGTAAGGCTCTGAACCACTGTCTAACTTCACCTCCAAAGCTTTGGACAAACAACCTTGTAGTTACATTCTCTGCCTCTACCTCATGAAGATCAAAAAAGTCATTCATCTTATCAACATGCTGTTGGGCTAAGGTGCTTTGAGTGGCATCAAAGATAGGAATTTTACTTTGATAGTCAGCAGGAATATCATTCAAATTCTGAGGTAAAACCAAGGGTGCATACCGGGCAGCCATGACTCTAGGTGGATTCACAACAATGTTTGTAGTACAAGGATTCAAGGGAGGTGTTGATGGAGGAGATGAAAGCTGGGAATTGACTGATGGGAATGCTGATGAATTAGGAGGAGGAAATGCTGTTCCTGATGACTCTGAAGGCTTAGGGATATTAGTTACAGTGATAGATGACTAAGGGGAATTCAAAATATAATCATTAATTGCGGTATTTTCTCTTTGAACTTCAATATCCACAAGGAATTCTGGATCTAAAATTGTGTCATCAAGTGTAGTTTTAGACAAAACAAAGAAAGCTGAAAACTCTCATCAAAAGAAAGATCTTCTACAAAGAACCACTCATTGGGCCAAGTATGGGATCTAAAGATAGGTCTAGGACTTAGTGATCCCTCTTGTCTTTTGACTATTCTTGGAATCATATTAGGATTCTCAAACACAGGGGGAGTATTAGGATCTGGATTAGCCCTTTTGTATCTTCTTGAAGCTACTGTGGTTAAATTTCTACTGTACAAAATTTTATTTAGCCCAACAAACTCTGAACATCATCTTCCAGAGTCCAGGAATTTATAGGGAAAATATTACTAGGGTGATTTGTCTTTATGCTCTGATACCAGAGATATATTATGACTGTGGATCTCTTGGAATAAGTGCTTGTAATTGTATTCCCTTCCAAAGCGCTTTAACAATTTTCTCCTTACAATAATATTCAAAGCTCTCTAGAAAATCTTTAAAGTTTTAATGTGATATAGGGGAACACATTAAAAATACTTGAGCAAAGCTTACTCCGGTCGTAATATCAAATTATAACAATGGCGTGATTCTTTAAAAAAAAAACACCAACCTTCGAACTTATAACATAAACCCATTTAACACGACATACATTTCATTCAACGGGGCTCCACGCATCCATATTTCTCCTTATTATGATTTAAATAAACATTAAATAATATAAAACTGCCAGACCATACCTCGATTTATTGTTCATGCACTTCACTGCACGATTGCCGTCAGATCTAAGGGTCTCCAGATCGGACGATCCTCTTCAATTTCGCATTTTTTCAATGGACAAGGTTTAACACACGAAATTTGCTTGATATGGGTGGTATTTGGGTGATGACATGCCCAAATATTACTAGATCGCGTTTTTTTGGTGTGGTTTTGCTCCGGGCCAAAAGCGGCGCGACAAAGGCGGTTTTGGTTTCTGGAACCCGCTTATGGTAAATAAACTTCACTTTAACTTGGGTTTCTCACTGTGGTTTGGCGCTTAACTCCTCGCATTAACTCGATGGCTGGGTCCCACTAATATTACTTCGCCGACAACAGAATAAATCTTTTTTACTTCAACCACAGAGATCTCAAAAGATTCGTCGCACTTAATATAACCTAGGTTTTACCCTTAAGATAGAGGTTTCAATACTTTCTCATTTACATAGGGCCGGACTATGATTTGCTTTGAAAAAAGAATAACACATTCAGTTCAAGTGCTGAGAATATGTGCTTGTAGACAGTCAGATCGTGTTCCCCAGTATGGTCACCGGAAATTTTATCACCTGATCTAAACCTCAGGCTGAGAAAGGGAAAAACAGGGTAACATCTAAACCACGCTCAGCCTTGTAGATAGCCCTACAAGGTCAGGAGAGGGCTCTCTTCGTGTAAGGATATTCAACAAAGTATAATTATAAAATGATTTTAGGCTAGGTATAATAATGGGAATTTTTTTTTAATGAAATGAATGAATTTTTCAGGGATGTGTGGGATAAATGGGACAGTTTGAATCGGGGAATTAAATCATGGATGCAGGTTATCTCATGGGGCAAGGTAGGCAGGAAATTTCAACAATTAAGTTTAAAAAATGATGGAATGGAAAGACTGGTGAGGAGCTGAAAAGGGCATGGGAGATGGATCCTTTTCAAACAGAAGAAAATCACAGAGTATTGAATGTTTTCCCAAGGCAGAGCATAAAAATGGATTCTACCTTTCTATCTTGAAAGCATTCAACCAAAAATGTTTATGAATGAATGGAACACATAACAATTTACATATGAACACAAGGAGAGAACAAATGCTAAATTTCATACCACATGGATCCCAAAAATCAGAGCTGCATCTCTTTATTAATTCCCTGTCCAAAACTGTTACAATGGAGCGCAGAGCCTTTTGCTTTATTTCCACACTATTCCCCTACTTACTGATTTACAGACTGCTTTGCAAATGATTTAAAATTACATTAAATAGACTGAAATGTGGGAACATAGATTCACAGAAAAAGGGAGCTGAAGAACTGAAATCCGAATATGGGAAAGAAACCAACAGACTACCCTTGAAAAGAAGGAACAGTAAGACAATTTTAACCATCTTGAGATTGCTAATACACCCAACAAATGAGAAGAAGAAAACTGTAGCATAAGTCCCTTTAAATCGTTGCTGAAGATGTCTCACTGTTTCATATTTAGTTTCTCGGCCTTTGACTGTCTCTCACTGTTTTTGTTCTTTGAAGAAAACTGACTTTGAAGAAAATTTCCTTTGAAATTAATTAAAGTGAAATTATGCCTTTAATGAAGGAAGATCCCCTTTTGAATGAATATGAGTGAAAGGGAAAGGAGGTGGAGTCCATAAGCGATCTTAAATCGCAATCAGAGGAAAGCAGGGGACACAACATATAATGGAGTGTTTTAAAATATATGATGCGATGGTATAATCGCACTCAGGATCAGAGGAAAGGGGGAGGTGTTATGAGGCTTTAAAAACTTCCGATGCGATTGGGATTAGTGTAATAGGGATAAGCCAAAGGGTAATGGGGTAAACAAAAATTAAAAATGTTTCGGCACTTTGCAAAGGAGTAAAATGATTTTAGATTGAAAGAGTTGAGGGCCTTTAAGGTGGGATCCGAGGACCAAATCGCAATCGGAATCGGGAGGGGAGCGGGGCCAAAAATAACAAGATTTTCCCGATGCGATGGGGATAAGCAATGAGGGGGGAACTTTCCTTTGTATAAAATGAAATAAAACACAATTTACGATTTACAAAGGAAAAGGCCCTTTGTTTTAGAAATGGGCGGAATATTATATGGTGGGACCCAAAGGTCCATTGGAATTGGGAGGTGAAAGGGAAGTGGGAGCAAAGCATATGTGAAAACACCGATGCCGATGAAGCGACGGGCTGTGGGCCATCAGATTGGAGAGGGTGATCAATGACTCAGGAATAATCGGACGGAGGCAAATCGGGAGGGACTATTTGGAAGCGCCGATGAAGTATGGGCTGTCCGATCGGATGAGCAGATCAACGGTTGGGATTTAATCGGGTAGATTTCGATCAGGGGTATTCAATCGGGTGAATGGAATTGCATCGGAGTTTTTTATAGTTACAAGGGTCAATTAGAGGGCATGTAAATATGGTGCGATTTGCGATGGAAAGGGAAGGGAATTGGATCGGCGGGGGTTTTTATAATATAAAACCTTAAACTTTGTTATAAAGTTTAAAAGGTATGGAGGGGAAGTGGTTATTTATATTGCGATTGTGACTGGAGGGGGGGGTATTTATAATTTGAAACTTTAACTTTATTTTTTTTAAAGTTTCAAGGGCATGAGGGGAAGTGGTTTAATTGCATCGGATTTATGTATTAAAAGATTTATTAATGCGATTTTGCCATCGGATGGGGAAAAAGGGATTTTATAAAGGAAAACATTAAAATTTTTTATGAAATAAAGTGTAGGAGGGGAATGGGAAAAAGGGAGGGTTTATGTTATAGGGGAATTTATTCACTTAGGCATAAATTTCAATCTAGGAGTCAATTTTGAGAGGGTAATATACTGTTGGAAAGCTCTTTTCGTGCTCTTTATGCTGAACATACTTAGAGCATGATTTGACACTGAAAATGCTATGGAAAACCTCTATGAAGGGCACGGGGTAACTTTGTGGAGATAACAGCTTCTGAAGTGACTTATTACATATGATGACATAAAATTACATATGAGATGATAATAAAGGCAAAGTATCATGTTTTCACCTCAAAACATTGTTTTGAGGTGAAAATTACATCAAACTGAATAAAACATTTCTTTGATCTTTCCAAGTGTTGTGACTTTGAGTTTATTTAATTCCTCATGATCTTGCTGATATTTATTGACACTTGACTCATTAATTTGACCATGGTGAGATCCTAGAACCTAATGAGACCCATCCCATGACCCATTGACATGACTCACAAAGTGAAAGTAACTCATGACCAAAGACCATAGAGAGGAGAATCAACAAGTTTCACATGAGGGAAAACTGATGAAAAATCACTACCATCAATGGATCCAGGACCTAGCGGAATGGTGAAATTTATTGGTATGGGACTCCTAATATGCAAATGCAAAAGAAAAATTTTGATCACTAATGGTAGTATGACTAGAATGATACTAACAGGCTATACACAACCTTCCTTGTTTCTGGGATCCAAAGCTTGTAACCTTTTAAACCATCATTATACCCAATAAAGATGCACCTTTTAGATTTATTATCCAACTTGGTCCTTTTCTTCTTTGGAACATGTACATATGCATCACATCCAAATACCCTTAGATGTGAAAGAGAGGGTTTCTTACCAGTCCATACCTAATGTGGAGTCTTATCCTACAACACTAATGAAGGTGATCTGTTAACCAAATAGCATGCAGTCTCCACTGCCTCTGCCTAGAATTCTTGTCCTAACCCGGTACCACTGAGCATGCTTCTTGCCTTTTCCATTAGTGTTTTGTTCATTCTTTCTGCAACTCCGTTTTGCTGAGGTGTGTATGGAGTAGTATTCTGCCATGCTATACCACACTTCTTACAGAACTCTTCAAATTCCTTCTTGCAGAACTCCCCACCATTATCTGTCCTTAGCGCCTTTATCTTCTTCTCTGTTTGGTATTCCACTAGAGCCTTAAATTCAATAAATCTATCAAAGGATTCAGATTTCCTCCTCAAGAAATATATCCATGTATTCCTTGAGAAGTCATCTAAGAATGAAACATAGTACATAGACATTCCGAGTGATGGAACTGACACAGGTTCAAACACATCACTGTGCACAAGTTCTAATATCTTGTTCGCTCTCTTAGAACCAGAAGAAAAACTCACCCGATTCTGCTTCCCATATACACAATGTTCACAGAAATCGAAATCTAGAGAGAAATTAGACATACCTTCTATCATACCATTTCTATGCAGTATCCGAAGGCCCTTCTCTCCAATATGTCCAAGCCTTTGATGCCATAGAATGGTATTTTATCCAGAGACAGCTAGGCTTTCTGCTCCACTTTCAGGAACCACAGAACTGTTACAACCATCAATAACAGTGCTACCTTGTAGCTTTTATAGAGTTCTAGTTCGAACCCCCTGCATTAATACCAGTGCTTCCTAAACCATCTTGCTGGCATCTTTCTCGAGCACTGTTTTTACACTTGCATAATCCATCTTGCTTACAAAAATAAGATTTCTGGCTAATGCAGGAATATGCAGAACACCAGGAAGTGCTCTAATCCTTCCACCTTGCAACTTCAACTTGACCTTTCCACGTCCGACGATTCTGGCCTTCCTATCATCCCCTAGGAAGACATCACCACCATCATATTTCTCATACTCGCAGAACCACTCCCTATGGGGAGTGAAGTGAAAGGATGCACCTGAGTCAATGAACCATGACTCATGATCTACAAGTGTATTTGAAGAAGAAGCCAAATACACATCCCCACCTTCATTTCAGGTGGTTTTTTCCTCTGTAGAAGGAGCATGATCAGATCCCTTTCCTTTCTCAGGAGCTTTCGATCTGCAGTCCCTTTTGTAATGCCTTTCCTTTCCGCATTTCCAGCATACCTTTACAAACTTTCCAGGAGATTTAGATCTCCCTCTAGATTTAGATCTCCCACTCGAAACATTATTCTTGTTTCTGTTTTGGGACCTTCCTCTTCCAGAATAGGCATCTCCATTCTGGCCCTCCATATTTCTCCGTCTCATTTCCTTCGACAACAAGGCTGAGACAATGTCATCAAAATTCAAGGTAGTTGTATTGCTACCTATTGCAATAACTAGACTGTCCCACGAGTCTAGTAGAGAACAAAACAAACTGATGCACTTATCTTCATTTGAGATTTTAATATCAACAGATGAAAACAAGCTTACCTCAATATTTAAGGCGTTCAGATGCTCTTACACCGAGTCTCCATCCTTCATCCTCAGGTTATACAAATTTTTATGCAAGAACAATTTATTCACCAGAGACATAGATTGGTACAAAGTCCCAAGTTTTTCCCACAAATTCTTCGTCGTAGCTTCCCTAGATACATTCAAAAATATTGAATCTGAGACACGCAACCGTATTGTGCTCTTAGCCTTCCGATCCAATTTATTCTAGTCTTCATCTGACATTGCCATTGGTTTAGTACCTAGATCTACCGCAATCCACTGATATTTATCCACCAACGGATCCACCATCTTGAGCTTACACAACTCAAAACTTTGACCATTAAATTTCTTGATCTCTATCTTTCCGCCGCTCTTCATCTTCTTTTACCATAAGAATTGATCCCGTAGATCTCCCACTGAACAAGGTCTACCTCAGGCCCGAGCAAAAAACCCTCAGCAGAAAAGGCGTCCCCTTGAAGCTGAAGCAGCTCTGACACCAAATGTAGGTTTTAACCCTGAACAGAAATTATCTACACACGAATCTTATAACAAAAAATAAACAATAGCGAGAGCATAAAACATAAAACAGATAAACACAGATATTTCACCTTGGATCCCAAATCGGGACGACCAGCTTGATATTTCATTATATTCCTTTTAGTGTTACAACACATATATATACATGTCGAAGCATACATAAACCCTAATCCATTAACCCTGGATTAGAACATAACCATAGTTCCCTTGACCGGATCTACAAAAATACCAGGGGTTGAAATCCATCGTACCCCAAAACCATGTGCAAAACCATGCACAAAACCATGGGCGTGGACCGCCCACCGAAAATTAAGGACAAAAAATTTTCCAACATATAACACATACCCAACATTCTCCCACTTGTTGTTTTATTTCCGTAGGGGGCCACAAGAGAGCTTAGTCATTGGCCCAATTCTTCAACACCCATTGTTTCTATACACCAAGAGAACTTTTGAGTGCTCATAGAATTCGTCAATGCATCTGCAACATTCTTCAAAGTGTCCACCTTTACAAGCAACACCCTTTTAGCCTCAACCATATCTCTAACAAAGTGATATTGAACATCAATGTGCTTTGTCTTTGAATGATAAGAAGGGTTCTTAGCCAAGAAAATTGCACTTTGGCTATCACAGTCTATCCTTATAGCTTGCTATACCAACCCCATACTTGAACACAATATCTGCAACAAAACGGCATCCTTGCTTGCATGAGTGGCTGCCATGTATTTTTCCTTTGTAGTTGAAAGAGCCAATACAAAATGTCTTTTACTCATCCAACTGACTGCGCCTCCAAATAGGCTCAACACATACCCAATTGTACATCTTCTTTGGTCCAAATCTCCAGCCCAGTCTGCATCAAAAAAACCACGAATGTCCAACATTCTTTCCAATCCTGGTCTTCCCTGGTAGCACAAGCCATAATCACTAGTGCCATGTAAATATCTGAAAACCCACTTCACTACTGTCCAATGCTCCTTCCCCTGGTTTGACATAAACCTGCTCAATACTCCCACTGCATGTGCAATGTCTGGTCTAGTACAGACCATTGCATACATCAGGCTACCCACTGCACTTGCGTATGGAACATGGGACATATCCTCCTCTTCTTCTTGTGTCTTGGGACACTGTTCAGTAGACAACTTTACACCTACATGAATAGGAAAATTCACTGGTTTACTATCCTGCATATTGAACCTTTGCAATATAGTCTCGACATACTTCCTCTGGTTTAACCAGAGCTTCCTCTTTGCCAGATCTCCCTTGATTTCCATGCCCAAAATATAGTTTGTAGCACCAAGATCTTTCATGTGGAATTTGGAGAATAGTTGGGTCTTCAAATCTTGGATAATTTCTTTGTCATTTCCAATAAAAAACATATAATCCACATACAAGACCAAATAAATAACACGATCACCAATTAATTTAAAATAAACACAGTGATCCTCCTTGCTTCTGGTGAAGCCAAGTCCCCGTATATAGGTATCAAATTTTTGATACCACATCCTTGGTGACTGTTTTAACCCATACATAGACTTCTTCAACCTGCATACCAGTTCATTCTTACCCTTCACCATAAAGCCTTCAGGTTGCTCCATGTATATTTCCTCTTCTAGATCCCGGTGGAGAAATGTTGTCTTCACATCCATTTGTTCTATCTAAAAATCAAATGCAACAGCAACCGATAAAAGTAATCTAATAGTAGTAACTTTGGCAACAGGAGAAAAAATATCACCAAAATCAATTCCCGGCACCTGGGAATAACCTTTTGCTACCAACCGAGCTTTGTATTTCTCCGCCTTGCCTTCTACATTCATCTTCTTCTTAAACACCCATTTTCCCTTGATGGGCTTCCTTGCAGCCGACAACTTCACCAGTTCCCATGCCTCATTTTTGTGCAAGGATGCCATTTCATCAACCATGGCCTCCTTCCAGAGTTTTCCATCCTCTGAATCTACTGCCTCCCTGACAGTTCTGGGATCATCATCAGTTATAGTTAAGGCAAAATCTAAATAGAAAGCAGATGGAAAATACCTTTCTAGTTGCCTTCTTTCCCGAACTGATCTTCTCATAGCTGGAGTTTATGGCTATTCCTCTTTTGAATCTTCTTCTGCTGTAGAGTCTGATTCATACTCCTTTAGCTCAAACTCTATCTTCTCAGGTTCCTTTGGTATAACTTCATGTTTAAAAACATATTTAACCTCTCTAAACACCACATCTCGGCTGTACACAACCTTCCTTGTTTCTGGGTTCCAAAGCTTGTAACCTTTTAAACCATCATTATACCCAATAAAGATGCACCTTTCAGATTTATTATCCAACTTGGTCCTTTTCTGCTTTGGAACATGTACATATGCATCACATCCAAATACCCTTAGATTTGAAAGAGAGGGTTTCTTACCAGTCCATACCTCATGTGGAGTCTTATCCTCCAACACTAATGAAGGTGATCTGTTAACCAAATAGCATGCAGTCTCCACTGCCTATGCCCATAATTCTTGTCCTAACCCGGTACCACTGAGCATGCTTCTTTCCTTTTCCATTAGTGTTCTATTCATTCTTTCTGCAACTCCGTTTTGTTGAGGTGTGTATGGAGTATTCTTCTACCGTGCTATACCACACTTCTTACAGAACTCTTCAAATTCATTCTTGCAGAACTCCCCACCATTATCTGTCCTTAGCGCCTTTATCTTCTTCTCTGTCTAGTTTTCCGCCAGAGCCTTAAATTCTTTAAATCTGTCAAAGGATTCAGATTTCTTCATCAAGAAATATATCCATGTATTCCTTGAGAAGTCATCTATGAACGAAACATAGTACACAGACATTCCTAGTGATGGAACCGACATAGGTCCAAACACATCACTGTGCACAAGTTCTAATATCTTGTTCTCCCTCTTAGCACCATAAGGAAAACTCACCCGATTCTGCTTCCCATACACACATTGTTCACAGAAATTGAAATCTAGAGAGAAATTAGACATACCTTCTACCATACCATTTCTATGCAGTATCCGAAGGCCCTTCTCTCCAATATGTCCAAGCATTTGATGCCATAGAATGGTCTTTTCTCCAGAGACAGCTAGGCTTTCCACTCCACTTTCAGGAACCACAGAACTGTTACACCCATCAATAACAGTTCTACCTTGTAGCTTGTACAGAGTTCCAGTCCGAACTCCCAGCATTAATACCAGTGCTCCCCAAACCATCTTGCAGGCATCTTTCTCGAACACTATTTTTACACCCACATCATCCATCTTTCTTATAGAAATAAGATTTCTGGCCAATGCAGGAATATGCAGAACACTAGGAAGTGTTCTAATCCTTCCACCTTGTAGCTTCAGCTTGACCTTTCCACGTCCGACGATTCTGACCTTCTTATCATTCCCTAGGAAGACATCACCACCATTATATTTCTCATACTCGCAGAACCATTCCATAGGGGGAGTGAAGTGAAAGGATGCACCTGAGTCAATCAACCATGACTCATGATCTACATGTGTATTTGAAGAAGAAGCCAAATACACATCCCCAACTTCATTCGAGGTGTTTTTTTCCTCTGCAGAAGGAGCATGATCAGATCCCTTTCCTTTCTCAGGAGCTTTAGATCCACAGTCCCTTTTGTACTTCCCTTCCTTTCCGCATTTCCAACATACCTTCACAAACTTTCCAGGAGATTTAGATCTCCCACTCGAAACCTTATTCTTGTTTCTATTTTGGGACCTTCCTCTTACAGATTAGGTATATCCATTCTGGCCCTCCATATTTCTCCATCTCATTTACTCCGACAACAAGGCTGAGACAATGTCATCAAAATTCAAGGTAGTTGTATTGCTACCTATTGCAATAACTAGACTGTCCCACGATTCTGGTAGAGAACACAATAAAATGATGCACTTATCTTCATTTGAGATTTTAATATCAACAGATGATAGCTGACTTACCACAGTATTGAAGGCGTTCAGATGCTCTGTCACCAAGTCTCCATCCTTCATCCTCAGGTTATACAACTTTTTCGGCAAGAACAATTTATTCACCAGAGACTTAGATTGGTACAAAGTCCCAAGTTTTTCCCACAAATTCTTTGCCGTAGCTTCCCCAGATACATTCAAAAATACTGAATCTGAGACACACAACCGTATTGTGCTCTTAGCCTTCCGATCCAGTTTCTTCTAGTCTTCATCTGACATTTCCATTGGTTTAGTACCCGGATCTACTGCGATCCACTGATATTTATCCACTAGCAGATCCTACATCTTGAGCTTCCAAAAATAAAAAGTATGACCATTAAATTTCTCGATCTCTATCTTTCCGCCGCTCGCCATCTTCTTTCACCACAAGAATCGATCCCGCAGATCTC
Organism: Pinus albicaulis; assembly: GCA_034641835.2. Classification (NCBI taxonomy): domain Eukaryota; kingdom Viridiplantae; phylum Streptophyta; class Pinopsida; order Pinales; family Pinaceae; genus Pinus; species Pinus albicaulis. The sequence continues at coordinate 77,379 of JAXQQM020080351.1, forward strand.
CCACTGAACAGGGTCTACCTCAGGCCTAAGAAAAAAACCCTCAGCAGCAAAGGCATCCCCTTGAAGCTGAAACAAATCTGATACCAAATGTAGGTTTTAACCATGAACATAAATTATCTACACATGAATATTATAACAGAAAATAAACAATAGCGAGAGCATAAAACATAAAACAGATAAACACAGAGATTTCCCCCTGGATCCCAAATCAGGACGACTAGCTTGATATTTCATTATATTCCTTTTAGTGTTACAACACATATATATATACATGCCGAAGCATACATAAACCCTAATCCATTAACCCTGGATTAGAACATAACCGTAGTTCCCTTGACCGGATCTACAAAAATACCAGGGGCTGAAAACCATCGTACCCCAAAAGCATGTGAAAAACCATGCACAAAACCATGGGCGCAGACCACCCCCCGAAAATTAAGGACCAAAAATTTTCCAGCATATAACACATACCCAACATTCTCCCACTTGTTGTTTTCTTTCCGTAGGGGGACACATGAGAGCTTAGTCATTGGCCCAATTCTTCAACACCCATTGTTTCTCTACACCAAGAGAACTTCTGAGTGCTGATAGACTTCGTCAATGCATCTGCAACATTGTTCAAAGTGTCCACCTTTACAAGCAACACCCTTTTAGCCTCAACCATATCTCTAACAAAGTGATATGGAACATCAATGTGATTTTTCTTTGAATGATAAGCAGGGTTCTTAGCCAAGAAAATTTCACTTTTTTTTATCACAGTCTATCCTTATAGCTTGCTGTAGCAACCCCATACTTGAACACAATCTCTACAACCAAACTACCTCCTTGCTTGCATGAGTGGCTGCCGTGTATTCTGCCTCTGTAGTTGAAAGAGCCACTATAGACTATCTTTTACTCATCCAACTGACTGCGCCTCTAAATAGGCTCAACACATACCCACTTGTAGATCTTCTTTGGTCCAAATATCCAGCCCAGTCTACATCAACAAAACCACGAATGTCCAACATTCTTTCCAATCCTGGTCTTCCCTGGTAGCACAAGCCATAATCACTAGTGCCAAGTAAATATCTGAAAACCTGCTTCACTTCTGTCCAATGCTCCTTTCCTGGGTTTGACATAAACCTTCTCAATACTCCCACTGCATGTGCAATGTATGGTCTAGTACAGACCATTGCATACATCAGGCTACCCACTGCACTTGCATATCAAACATGGGACATATCCTCCTCTTCTTCTTGTGTCTTGGGACACTGTTCAACAGAAAACTTTACACCTGCAAGAATAGGAACATTCACCTTTACTATCCTTCATATTGAACCTATGCGATATAGTCTCGACATACTTCCTCATGTTTAACCAGAGCTTCCTCTTTGCCCGATCTCTCTTAATTTCCATGCCCAAAATATAGTTTGCAGCACCAAGATCCTTCATGTTGAATTTGGAGAACAGTTGGGTCTTCAAATCTTGGATAATTTCTTTGTCATTTCCAATAAACAACATATCATCCACATACAAGACAAAATAAATAACACGGTCACCAATTAATTTAAAATAAACACAGTGATCCTCCTTGCTTCTAGTAAAGCCAAGTCCCCGTATATAGGTATCAAATTTCTGATACCACATCCTTGGTGACTGTTTTAACCCATACAGAGACTTCTTCAACCTGCATACCAGTTCTTTCTTACGCTTCACCATAAAGCCTTCAGGTTGCTTCATGTACATCTCCTCTTCTAGATCCTCGTGAATAAATGTTGTCTTCACATACATCTGTTCTATCTCAAAATCAAATGCAGCAGCAACAGATAAAAGTAATCTAATAGAAGTAACTTTGGCAACAGGAGAAAAAATATCACCAAAATCAATTCCCGGCACCTGGGAATAACCTTTTTCTACCAACCAAGCTTTGTATTTCTCCGCCTTGCCTTCTACATTCATCTTCTTCTTAAACACCCATTTTCTCCCGATGGGCTTCCTTCAAGCTGACAACTCCACTAGATCCCATGCCTCATTTTTGTGCAAGGATGCCATTTCATCAACCATGACCTCCTTCCAGAGTTTTCCATCCTTTGAATCTACTGCCTCCCTGAAAATTCTGGGATCATCATCAGTTATAGTTAAGGAAAAACCTAAACAGAAAGTAGATGGACTATACCTTTCTGGTTTCCTTCTTTCCTGAACTGATCTTCTCATAGCCAGAGTTTGTGGCTCTTCCTCTTTTGAATCTTCTTCTGTTGTAGAGTCTGATTCATACTCCTTTAGCTAAAACTATATCTTCTCAGTTTCCTTTGGTATGGCTTCATGTTTAACGACATCTTTCACCTCTCTAAATACCGCATCTCGGCTGTACACAACCTTCCTTGTTTCCGGGTTCCAAATCTTGTAACCTTTTAAACCATCCTTATACCCAATAAAGATGCAACTTTCAGATTTATTATCGAACTTGGTCCTTTTCCTGCTTTGGAACACGTACATATGCATCACATCCAAATACCCTTAGATGTGAAAGAGAGGGTTTATTACTAGTCCATACCTCATGTGGAGTCTTATCCTCCAACACTAATGAAGGTGATCTGTTAACCAGATAGCATGCAGTCTCCATTGCCTCTACCCAGAATTCTTGTCCTAACCCGGTACCACTGAGCATGATTCTTTCCTTTTCCATTAGTGTTCTGTTCATTCTTTCTACAACTCCTTTTTGCTGAGGTGTGTATGGAGTATACTTCTGCCGTGCTATACCACACTTCCTACATAACTCTTCAAATTCCTTCTTGTAGAACTCCCCACCATTATCTATCCTTAGCGCCTTTATCTTCTTCTCTGTCTGGTTTTCGACCAGAGCCTTAAATTCTTTAAATCTGTCAAAGGCTTCAGATTTCTTCCTCAAGAAATATATCCATGTATTCCTTGAGAAGTCATCTATGAATGAAACATAGTACACAAACTTTCCCAGTGATGGAACTGACACAGGTCAAAGCACATCACTGTGCACAAGTTCTAATATCTTGTTCGCCCTCTTAGAACCAGAAGGAAAACTCACCCGATTCTACTTCCCATATACAAAATGTTCACAGAAATCGAAATCCAGAGAGAAATTAGACATACCTTCTACCATACCATTTCTATGCAGTATCCGAAGGCCCTTCTCTCCAATATGTCCAAGCCTTAAATGCCATAGCATGGTATTTTCTCCAAAGACAGCTAGGCTTTCCGCTCCACTTTCAGGAACCACAAAACTGTTACACCCATCAATAACAGTGCTACCTTGTAGCTTGTACAGAGTTCCAGTCCAAACTCCCCGCATTAATACCAGTGCTCCCCGAACCATCTTGCATATATCTTTCTCGAACACTGTTTTTACACCCGCATCATCCATCTTGCTTACAGAAATCAGATTTCTAGCCAATGAAGGAATATGCAGAACACTAGGAAGTGTTCTAATCCTTCCACCTTGTAGCTTCAACTTGACCTTTCCACATCTGACTATTCTGGCCTTCCTATCATCCCCTAGGAAGACATCACCACCAACATATTTCTCATACTCATAGAACCATTCCATATGGGGAGTGAAGTGAAAGGATGCACCTAAGTCAATCAACCATGACTCATGTTCTACATGTGTATTTGAAGAAGAAGCCAAATACACATCCCCACCTTCATCTGAGGTGGTTTTTGCCTCTGCAGAAGGAGCATCAATAGATCCCTTTCCTTTCTTAGGAGCTTTACATCTGCAGTCCCTTTTGTAATGCCCTTCCTTTCCGCATTTCCAGCATTCCTTTACAAACTTTCCATGAGATTTAGATCTCCCTCTAGATTTGGATATCCCACTCGAAACCTTATTCTTGTTTCTGTTTTGGGACCTTCCTCTTACAGATTAGGCATCTCCATTCTAGCCCTCCATATTTCTCTATCTAATTTCCTCCGACAACAAGGCTGAGACAATGTCATCAAAATTCAAGGTAGTTGTATTGCTACCTATTGCAATAACTAGATTTTCCGACGAGTCTAGTAGAGAACAAAACAAAATGATGGACTTATCTTCATTTGAGATTTTCATATCAACAAATGACAGTTGAATTACCACAGTATTGAAGGCATTCAGATTCTCTATCACCGAGTCTCCATCCTTCATCCTCAGGTTATAAATTTTTTTTCGTAGGAACAATTTATTCACCAGAGACATATATTGGTACGAAGTCCTAAGTTTTTCCCACAAATTATTTGCCTTAGCTTCCATAGATACATTCAATAATACTGAATCTGAGACACACAACCGTATTGTGCTCTTAGCCTTCCGATCCAGTTTCTTCCAGTCTTCATCTGACATTGATGTTGGTTTAGTACCTGGATCTACCACGATCCACTGATATTTATCCACCAGCAGATCCTCCATCTTGAGCTTCCACAACTCAAAATTATGACCATTAAATTTCTCGATCTCTATCTTTCCGCTGCTCGCCATCTTCTTTCACCACAAGAATCGATCCTGCAGATCTCCCACTGAACAGGGTCTACCTTAGGTCCGAGCAAAAAATCCTCAGCAGTAAAGGCATCCCCTTGAAGCCGAAACAGCTCTGACACCAAATGTAGGTTTTAACCCTGAAAATTTTTATCTACACACGAATCTTATAACAGAAAATAAACAATAGTGAGAGCATAAAACATAAAACAAATAAACACAGATATTTCCCCCTAGATCCCAAATCGGGACAACCAGCTTGATATTTCATTATATTCCTTTTAGTGTTACAACACATATATATACATGTCGAAACATACATAAACCCTATTCCATTAACCCTGGATTAGAACATAACCATAGTTCCCTTGACCGGATCTACAAAAATACCAGGGGCCAAAAACCATCGTACCCCAAAACCATGTGAAAAGCCATGCACAAAACCATGGGCGCGGACCGCCCACTAGGCCAAAAATTTTCCAACATATAACACATACCCAACATTCTCCCACTTGTTGTTTTCTTTCCGTAAGGGGCCACAGGAGAGCTTATTCATTGGCCCAATTCTTCAACACCTATTGTTTCTCTACACCAAGAGAACTTGTGAGTGCTCACAGACTTCGTCAATGCATCTGCAACATTCTTCAAAGTGTCCACCTTTACAAGCAACACCCTTTTAGCCTCAACCATATCTCTAACAAAGTGATATTGAACATCAATGTGCTTTGTCTTTGAATGATAAGTAGGGTTCTTAGCCAAGAAAATTGCACTTTGGCTATCACAGTCTATCCTTATAGCTGGCTATAGCAACCCCATACTTGAAAACAATCTCTGCAACCAAATTTCCTCCTTGCTTGCATGAGTGGCTGCCATGTATTCTGCCTCTGTAGTTGAAAGAGCCACTACAAACTGTCTTTTACTTATCCAACTGACTGCGCCTCCAAATAGGCTAAACACATACCCACTTGTAGATCTTCTTTGGTTCAAATCTCCAGCCCAGTCTACATCAAAAAAACCACAAATGTCCAACATTCTTTCCAATCCTGGTCTTCCCTGGTAGCACAAGCCATAATCACTAGTGCCATGTAAATATCTGAAAACCCGCTTCACTACTATCTCCTTCCCTAGGTTTGACATAAACATGCTCAATACTCCCACTGCATGTGCAATTTCTGGTCTAGTAAAAACCATTGCATACATCAGGATACCCACTGCACTTGCATATGAACACGGGACATATCCTCCTCTTCTTCTTGTGTCTTGGGACACTGTTCAGCAGACAAATTTACACCTATAGGAATAGGAACATTCACCGGTTTACTATCCTGCATATTGAACCTCTGCAATATAGTCTCGACATACTTCCTCTGGTTTAACCAGAGCTTCCTCTTTGCCCGATCTCTCTTAATTTCCATGCCCAAAATATAGTTTGCAGCACCAAGATCCTTCATGTGGAATTTAGAGAACAATTGGGTCTTCAAATCTTGGATAATTTCTTTGTCATTTCCAATAAAAAACATATCATCCACATACAAGACCAAATAAATAACATGGTCACCATATAATTTAAAATAAACACAATGATCATCCTTGCTTCTGGTGAATACAAGTAATACAGGCACTTTCACAAGATTCTTGATCTATGTTAATGGTGATTTTATCCTTCTTTGTCAATGTTTCCCTTCTGTTTTGCATATTGTTCATATTTTCTTTTATAAAAGAACATAGATTTTAGATTAAGATATGCTGTCTTGAAACCTTAATTCTATTTTCTTCTTTCATCTTAATGTTTTCTTCTGCAAGTTCTGATTAGAGAATTCAGGGGTGTCCTGCTCTTTAGTTCCACCTAGCTTATTTCCTTGAAGTTTACTTACTAGAGTTTCACCAAAGAAGTCTATGGTTTGACCTGTCCTTTGGTTTTTCTTAAACTATTGCTTTAAAGGCCTTCTTTGAAGTTTGATTAAAGAATTTTTAACTGATCTTTAGTTTCAGTGAATGTTCTCTTGAATGTTTTGTTTGTCTGAAAGTAATAGCTAGAGAATTCAAGGGTGTCCTGCTCTCTAGGATTGCTGGATTGTTGTCTTAAAGTTTACTTAGTAGAGTCTAGAAAAAGAAGTCTATGGTTTGCCCTGTCCTTTGGTCTTTCTCAATCAATTATCTTAAAGGATTTTCTTGTTTGAAGTATATTTAAAGGATTCTTAGTTGCCCTTTAGTTTTACTAAATTCACAAATTGTTGTCATTTCATATTTCATCTAATTTAAGAGATCCACTTGATATAGTTAGCTTGCCCTATGAAAACCCTTGCAGAGTTGATGTACAATTAAAGCCTCTTATGACTCCATAGCCTAATTTATTAATGCCTCTCATAGATTTATCTATTTAACTAAAACACTCACTCAATTAATCAAACAATCAACCAATCAAAACAAAACAAACAAGTCCTAGAACTTCATAACTAGCCTAAAATCAGAAAACATAAGCACAAATATCAATCATTTACAAACACAAATATAGAGAGAACCCTATCTGAGTCCAGGAAGGCTAGGTCCTTGGAATCCAAAGTGATTTTATGTGGTTCCCTACAGAGTTGTTCTTTCCAATCTTGCAAATCACGTCGAGCCAACAATTTGATTAATCGACAAGTACTTGGGTGAAAGTACTCCAAATGGATAGTTATCTTGCATAAATTTGATTTGGAGTTCACAACCACAAAATCCAAGAAATATTTAGCATTTGCAGAGATTTTATATAACCTCTCCCCTAATTCTAATGGGATAATGGTTATTTATCCTTTATTAATGATGAACATTTGTTCCTCATTAGCATTTTTGATCCTTGTTATGGGTATATACTACTCTTCTCTATATTGAAAATTTTCATCCTTAGTTGTCCCATGATGATTGTCTGTGCATATGCCACAACTCCAACCAATACATCATCATTGATGATACCCTTTATCACTACATATTTTATTTGGTGTTATGTCAGTCTAACTCATGAAGAAGTTGAACATGTCCTAAATGACTTCCATGCGGAGGCATGTGGTAGTCATCTCTCTTGGTTAATAATTACTGATAAAATATTACACGTTGGTTACTTTTGGTTGCCAATATTCATTCCAAGAAAACTATGCTAATGAGGATGAGGGAGTGATAGAAGAACTAGAACAAATTCAAATCAATCTAATGGGAGTAAATCATGAGGATACTGCTTTCCTCACTAAGGAGGAATAAGGTATGTTTTCCCCAATTCAACTTGAAGAAGAAAGCCTAGAATCCGAAGACTATAAGCAGGGCTTAGAAAATTCCATTATGTAAGTACATAGGCAGTATGACCTCAGAAGAAAGAAAACCCAATACACTCCCAAGAGAAAGAACCCAAATTTTTTTTCTTGGAAGGCCACTGAAAATGATTCTAAAAAGATAGAAAAAACTTCAGAAACAATGGTTAAAATTTTTGATCAAAACAAAAACAAAAACAACCAACATAATGGAAGCTAAAGCAGCACTAGTAATTCAACTAGTAGCCCTGACAAAACTATTTTAACTGAGTTCCCCAATGAAATTCAACAAGCTGAAATTGCTGTAAAAACAATGTCTGATAAAACTGATTTGAATCCGCCAAAAACACAGACACCTTTCAGTATAGAGAATGAGATTGCCAAGATAAAAATTTCCATAACTCTCACTGAATTAGTTGGCCAAGATGTATATAGATCCCAAGTTTTGAAAGCTTTAAACATAGGAGAAAATGCTGATTTTGTAAATTTAAATGATGACAAACCTGAACTTTTGTTGGACCAGAATTAGAAGGTAATTTCAAGAGGGAGGTGTCCCTCCATTTTATGTCAGTTTAAATATCCATGATAATATCCTCCACAATGCCATGTTAGATTCAAGAGCTTCACATAACCTCATGCCAAAGGTAGTTATGGAAGGACTAGGCCTCAAGATAACTAGACCATACAAAGACTTGTATTCTTTTGATTCCAGTAGAGTTAAATGTCTGGGCCTGATCAAATATCTCTGTGTTAATCTAGCACAAATACCAGCCAAGAGCCTAGTAATGGATATTGTAGTGGCTGACATTCCCCCTAAATATGGCATGCTCCTTTCATTCTCATGGGGAGCTAAACTTCAAGGCACCCTCCAAATGGACATGAACTATGCTACCATACTTGTCTTCAGTCAACCAAGAAGACTATATAGGGAAACTCATATGAAATACATGGTCAATAGTCAAGACAAGCCTAATAACTCCCCTCACTATTCTATCCACACAGACCTTGATTCATTTATCCTTTACAATGATCACAACATAAATGAACAAGTAGCAAAGAATGAAAAATTAGTGGAAAGAGTGGAAACGAAAGAGGAAGAAGCATAACTACCAGACCAGATAGAAAATTAACACCATAATAACCAACATGATGACACCCATAGGGCTGAACATAATGGAAAATTTGAGATTGAACCTCTATGGAGCATAAGCTTTGATGGTTCTTGTGGTAAAACTGGATTTGGAGCAGGTGTTTAGGTACACAACACAGAGAATAAACATGTAGAGGGTCATTCATGTAGGCTGAACTTTCAATGCACCAATAACATAGCATAATATGAGACACTCCTCCTAAGGCTACAATTACTCAAGAAATTAGGATCCAAAAGGATAGCTATCCATGGGGATTCCAAGCTAGTCATTAGGAAGGTTAAAGGAGAATATGCAACTAGACATCCTAGATTGAGAGCCTATAGGAATGATGCCCTTAACCTCCTAAAAACGTTCAAAGAATATGATCTTTCCTTTGTCCCCAGAAATCAAAATATCCTTTCCAATGGACTAGTATTTGTAGCCAATACTTTTAAAAAACCTTATCATAACAAACAATACAAAGTACAAGTCAAATAATAGACCAGCTATCTCTGATAACATAAAATATTGGCAGGTCTTTGAAGGTGAAAAACAGATTGGAGATTTCCTGCAGTCCAGAAATGAGTTTGAAATACCAGGTTCAGACTTGGATCATGAAAGGGACTGCTCTGCTGAGGAACAAACATACAAAGAAGAACCCCCTGATGATGCTGATATAAATCGGTTAAAAAAGGATGACCCCCATGAGATAGAACTGTGTGTAGACTCAAAAAAAGAAGACTTTGAGTACTACAATTTAGAGATAATGTCTTGCCAAAAGGACTGGTCCCTCTAGAAGAAATTTTTGATTTCAATGATGTTTCTAAAAATCCAAAGGTGGAATCCACCAAAGAAAATGTAGAAGAATGCAATATAGGCAGTGAACAAGAACCCAAAATGATCAAACTGTTAAAGACATTGCTAGCTCTTATAAAACATAAATATATTAAGCCATTCACAGAGTTCAGTTATGTGTTTGCTTGGAGCTATGAAGACCTGAAGGCCTATGATACTGAGATCATTCAATACAAGATTCCTCTCAAAGAAAACCATAAACCCTTTAAGCATAAATTGTGCAGAATAAACCCTGTCCAATTACCACTGGTTGAGAAAGAAATAAGGAAAATGTATGCTGCTGGAATAATAGTCCCTCTCAGATACTCAGAATGGGTTTCAAATCTTGTATCAGTGAGGAAGAAAGCAGGATAAATTAGGCTATGCATAGACTTCAGAAATTTAAACAAAGACTCCTTAAAGGACAACTACCCTTTACCAAAAATGGATCATATACTGCAAAGGGTAGTAGGCTCTAAAGGATGTCTTTTCTTGATGGCTTCTCAGGGTACAATCGGGTGTTGGTACACCCAAATGATCAACACAACACAACTTTCACTACACCTTGGGGCACCTTCATGTATGTTAAAATGCCTTTTGGGTTAATGAATGCTAGGGCTACTTTCCAAAGAGAAATGGATATTGCTTTCTCAAAATAAATAGGTTACTTCATAGTAATATATCTTGATGACATCACAGTCTACTACAAAATTGATGAAGAACACCTAGCTCACTTGAGAAAGGTCTTTGAAAAGTATGGCCTATCTTTAAATCCCAAGAAAAATTTGTTTGGCCTTCAAGAAGGGAAGCTCTTAGGCCATATCATATATGAAGAAGGGATTAAGATTGACCCAAAAATGATTGAGGGTATAGTGCAAATCAGTCATCCAAGGAACATCAAGGAGCTGCAATCTTTCATTGGAAAGATAAATTTCTTAACAAGGTTCATACCAAACCTTCCAAAACTCCTAAGAAATATTACTAACATGCTAAAAAGAGAAATAAGACTAAAATGGACCATAGAAGCAAAGCAATCATTTGAATTTGTGAAACAAGCTCTTACACAAACACGAGTTCTAATCAGCCCTGATTTCACCAAGAACTTCTTCATTTTCTCCTTTGCATCAAAACACACAGTTGCTACTGTCTTACTACAAAAGAACACAATAGGACAAGAGCAGCCCATAGCTTTCTTCAGCCAAGCATTAAGAGATGCACCTCTGAAATATAATATCATGGAAAACAAGATTTTTCCTTAGTCAAAGCACTAAAATATTTTAGAGTCTACATTCTGCGTTCACACATCATTGCATTTTTGCCTCACACAGTAGTAAAAGACATACTCACACAAGATCCTGATGGAAAAAGAGGTAAGTGGATTGCTGTCATCTTGGAATATGATCTGGAAATCAAGTCTACGAAGCTAATCAAAGGGAAAGGACTGGCTAAACTCATGGCTGAAACAAATTTTCAAGCACTGGACATAAATATGATTCATGCATTGGATGAACAAGAGGAGCTGACGACTCCACCTATTAAGGAAGCATTTCTGAACTCAACCTGGTATGCTGATATATTATATGTGATTTTTAATCTAAATATTCCTCTTGGTTTGTCCAAAAAAAAAGCCAGATTCTTGAAGTTAAAGGCTGTAAATTTCTGCATTTTAGATAAAATTTTATATTGGAAAAATGCTGATGGTATTTTTCTTAAATGTTTTCCAGAAGAAGATGCAGGTAGAATCAAGCATGAATTTCATAAAGGAGAATGTGGAGGCCACTTCTATTGGAAAACGTTGTTAATAAAATCCTTAGGGCTGGTTTCTATTGGCCAACCCTTTTCCAAGACATCCACAAAATGGTGATTCTTGTCACAAATGCCAAATCTTTTAGGGTAAGATAAAACTACAGCCTTTCCCATTACAACCAATTTCTATTGAGGCTCCTTTTAAAAAATGGGGTCTATATTTCATTGGAGAAATCCATCCTACCTCCTCTACCCAACATATATGGATCCTTATTGCAACTGACTATTTCACAAAGTGGATAGAATCCATTCCCTCCAGGACTGCCACAGACTCAGTAATTATCAAATTCCTTGAAAACAATATTCTGTCTAGGTTTGGTTGTCCTAGAAAAATCATTACTAACAATGCTGCTGCCTTTAGATCCAAGAAAATGATGGATTTTTGCCACAAATATCACATTACTTTGGGGCATTCTACAACTTATTACCCTCAAGGTAATGGGTTGGTTGAATCCTCAAACAAAAGCTTGGTGAACATCATTAAAAAGTTGCTAGAGGAAAACAAGAAGTCATGGCACAACAAACTAGTACATGCACTATGGGCAGACAGACTAACAAGTAAGAAATCAATTGATATGTCTCCCTATCAGCTAGTCTATGGAATAGATGCATTCTTCCCAACAACCTTGGGAGTGCCAATAATGAAGCTCATTCAAGAGGTGCAGTCTGAAGAAAATGACATACAAAGAAGAATAAACCAAAATATTCAGCTACAACAAAACAAAGGAGTATACAACATAACACATCTAGTACAAGAGAATATCAAGAAGATTTTTGATAGAAGGACCGAGGCAAATTATTTCAGCATTGGAGACAAGGTGCTGAAGTGGGATTCAAGAAGAGATTACAAAGGCAAGCATGGAAAATTTGAAAATCTATGGAAAGGTCCATACACCATTCATTCCGCAAGAGGTAATAATCCATTTTTCCTACAAGAAATGGATGGAACAGAATTGTTTGGAGGTCCTGTCAATGGAAGGATGCTCAAGCATTATTTTAGCTAATAATATTAGTTTAAAGTTTCCTTCATTGTATATAACATTTCTGAAACAAAAATATTAGAAACTTTGATACAAAAGAAAGAGAGAAAAGAGGAAAAGAGGGCAGATAAAAAGAAGAGGTAAAGCCCCATACCAAAAAAGAATATTTTTGAAAGTGTGCAAGCCCAAATGCCAGTACTTCTAAGGAAGTCTTGTTCAATCATACAGTCTAATCATGATTGCACAAATTTTGAATTTTTTCTGATAAGTTAGAAAGTGAAGATTTTCAAAACTGTTTAAACTTGACTTATCAGTAGGTAGATTGGAAAAGACATTGGTTCCAAAGTCTAAATTTGAACCAAGAAGAAAAGTAACGGAGGAATGATAAATGAAAGATTCAAGAACAAAAACCTTAGTTAAAGTTTACTTTTTTGCAAAATAAATATTGTGTGGAGCTTGTCCAAAATGCCACAATTCATGACAAATCAAAATTCTTACTCTTTATTCAGTCATGCTTTAAATTTCATGTTGTTAGTTAGTGAATAAAAACATGTCAAACTATTTAATCTTGAAATATAAGTAGTTTAGGTAGAGAATAAAGAGCTCATCAGTCTAATCCGAGCCTTTGGAAGCTATAAGGGTAGAAATAGATAGTTTTTGCTTTCAAAAGAAAAATGATGTTAAAGGTTTGCAAGTCTAAATGCACCTCCAAGATGAAGAAAAAATGTTATACGAGAATGATGGGCAGGCAGAATTTGTTTGAAGAAAGCATGGTTTAAAATTTTTGAAAATCACAGTTATAAATGTTGCATCAGATCAGCATGACAAATTGGAAAATCAACGAAGTAGATAAGGCATTGATCTACAAAATCCAGAGATCTGAGATCTGAGATTCTTGACACCTCCTTGAAAGGAGTTGCCCTCCCCAGCTGGAGCCACTGTTAGTCTCCTGTATTCATAGTATCACTAGATTACTATGGATTTTCTACAATCTGCTGAAAATAGCATTCTCTGAATATCATTTTATTTTCAGAAATCTCATTGCCTTCATTATCCTCATTTAACCTATTCACTATTTCTCATTTTTTTCCTCTCGAATTCCCTCATATCCTAAAGATCCATGTTTGACCCTAAATTCCTCATTTTCTCCCTTGCCCCTACCTAAAGTCCCATTTCTATTACTCTAAACCCCTTTTTTCCCCTCCTTTCAATTTTTTCCCTCTTTTCCTTCAAAACAATGTAAAAAATTCTTTTTTACATTGTTTTAAAAATAATTTTAAATGATTTGGGACCCACGACTATTTTAAATAAAACTCTATTTTATTTCTAAATACCCGACTCCTTATACATTTAAAACCCCCACCCTTTATACTTTAACCCTCGCTGTGTAAATTCTATTCCCACACTCTCGTATAACCCTAACACTCACCCTTTAAGTGACTTTTCTCTTACTATACCTAGGCCCCCACCATACTAAAACCCCGCTCTAAAACCTTCATCTCCCCCCACAACCATATAAACATTTCCCACTGCTATACATTAAGTGCCCCCGCCTTAACCTTCCCTGGGCCCCACATTATAAAGAACCCCGTCATTCCGTTTAAACCCTCCACCACGTATACTCTCGAGCCCCACTGTCCAAACCAATCCGCTGTTCCATCAAACCCCGACCACCATCAGATCGCCTCCACCAGATCCAACGATCCATGATCGTTGTCGCACATCCAACTGCGTGGGGGTTAAAACCTTTGAACCTTGCGATATCGGTGGTATTACTACCTATCCTCCCTGCCACGTGTCGCACACCCTATGGTATCGCATTCCCGCGATCTATACCACCTCACCACTCTCATCCTGTGCGAAAAACCACTTACCACCTTCCTGCCATAAACCCAAAATCGTTGACCCCCGTTCAAATGTGTCAAACCCTGAATCTTTGTGATAAGCCCCGTTCACCATATATGCCCTTGTAACACTCCAAAAGGCCCAAAAATCCCAAACAAACATAGGAAACCCACAAGCCCCCATCTTCTGAACTTTGTTCACAACAAGATTTAAATTAACAATTGTTTTTTATGTGCAGGTCATTATACTTGGCGGAGAATGCATAATTTGCATTTATAAGTCCAAGAATTTTTTAATTAAGGTGCTATCGGTGACGATCTAATATCCTTACTTATTAAAGAGTTAGAAGTGAAAGATTAAAGCTGAATCTTCAATGGATCATGATCCATTGATGATCATTCAAACTCTACAGGAGCAACAAGAGTTCTCCACAACACAGGGTAAGGAAGAAAGAAGATTCTCATGGTGACCGCACAGTTAAAGAAATATCAGAGATGAAGACTAATAAAGGACACTATTAAATAAACCATGACAGTAAAGGGAAAATGGATTAAAGGATTAAGTAGAGGTTAAAGGCAAGAAACATGATTAGAAAACATAGTGAAAATAGAAAGCAGATCAAAAGAATTAAACATAGAAAGTAGAGTTAAGGAGAAAACATATTCAAGTTTAAAAAGACTAATCAGAGGATAATCAAACAAAGAAGATATATCCGAATGACTAAGGCACTCGGAAATTACTTATTCAAAACACATTTTGCCACATGCAGCCTTATTTTACTTCAAGAAAAGCAACTACAGTTATTGAAGCAGTCAAAGATATTTTTGAGAAGCTCAACAGTTATTGAAAGAGTTAATATTAGAGCCAAAAATTCAAATAGATCTCAAAAGTTAGGTTAGCAGTTAAGTTAAAAGTTATTATTACAGTGAGTCAATCACAAATATTTTACCTTGGGCCTTGCATGGTCTCAAAGGTCAAAATTGCATTTACTCTGCAATAACTACAATCTGAAACCCTAGCTTAGGATCACCTCCTCATCTGCAGATAAATACTGCATGAATTGTTCATTATTTTTTTTAGTTGGTTAGTTGGTTATTTGGTATCGCTAGTCGATGAATAAATTTTCGTGGAGTCAGTAAAGATTGTTGCACTGGAGTATTGTAACTTTTTTTGACATCAACAATACAAGCACGTTCACAAGATTCTTGATCTATGTTAATGGTGATGTTATCATTCTTTGTCAACGTGTCCCTTTTGTTTTCCATATTGTTAATATTTTCTATGATAAAAGAACATAAATTTTAGATTAATATATGTTTTCTTAGCACCTTAATTTTGCCTGCTTATTTCATCTTAATGTTTTCTTCTGCAAGGTCTGATTAGAGAATTCAGGCGTGTCCTGCTCTTTAGTTCCACCTAGCTTGTTGGCTTGAAGTTTACTTCCTAGAGTTTGGTCGAAGAAATCTATGGTTTTCCCTATCCTTTGGTTTTTCTTAAACTGTTGCTTTGAAGGCCTTCTTTGAAGTTTGATTAAATAATTCTTAAGTTCTCTTTAGTTTCACTGAATGTTCTCTTGAATGTTTTCTTTGTCTGAAAGTAATAGCTAGATAATTCAGGGGTGTCCTTCTCTCTAGGATTTCTGAATTGTTGTCTTAAAGTTTACTTATTAGAGTCTAGCCAAAGAAGTCTATGGTTTGCCCTGTCCTTTGGTCTTTCTCAAACAATTATCTTAAAGGCTTTTCTTGTTTGAAGCATAGTTAAAGGATTCTTAGTTTCCCTTTAGTTTTACTGAATTGACAACTTGCTGTCATTTCATATTTCATCTAATCTAAGAGATCCACTTGATATAGTTAGCTTGACCTATGAAAACCCTTGCAGAGTTGATGTACAATTAAAGCCTCTTATGACTCTATAGCCCAATGGATTAATGCCTCTCATAGATTTATCTATTCAACTGAAACACTCACTCAAATAATCAAACAATCAACCAATAAAAACAAAACAAACAAGTCCTAGAACTTCATAAATAGCCTAAAATCAGAAAACATAAGCACAAAGATCAATAATTTACAAAAAAAAATATAGAGAGAGCCCTCTCTGAGTCTAGGAAGGCTAGGTCCTTGGAATCCAAAGTGGTTTGATGTGGTTCCGTGCAGATTTGTTCTTGCCAATATTGCAAATCACGGGGAGCCAAAAATTTGATTAATTGAAAAGTACTTGGGGAAAAGTACTCCAAATGGATAGTTATCTTGCATGAATTTGATTTGGAGTTCACAACCACAAAATCCAAGAAATGTTTAGTATTTGCAGAGATGTTATATAACCTCCCCCCTAATTCTAATGGGATAATGGTTATTAATCCTTTATTGATGAATATTTGTCCCTCATTAGCATGTTTGATCCTTGTTATGGGGATATACTACTTTTATCTATATTGAAAAGTTTCATCCTTAGTTGTCCCGTGATGATTGTCGGTGCATTCATTACAACTCCAAACAATACCTCATCATTGATGATACCCTTTATCACTGCAAAGTTGATTTGTTGTTGTGTTAGTCTAACTCATGAAGAAGCTGAACATGTCCTAAATGACTTCCATGCGGGGGCATGTGGCAGGCTTCTCTTTGGGTTAAGCATTGCTCATAAAATATTACATGTTGGGTACTTTTTGTTGCCAATATTCAGATATTTCATGACTGTGGTCCAAAGGTGTAATCCTTGTCATATTTTTACTCGCTAAATGCATGTTCGTCCTGCCCCCCTTCATCCTATGGCCATTGTTGGTCCCTTTACTAAATGGGGTTTTCATTTTATTAAATGTAATAGTACCTTGTACGATGGTCATAATTCCATCATTGTGGCCATAGATTACTTTACCAAGTGGGTTGAGGCTATGCCTACCTATTCCAATTATAGCGCTACCACAACTCTATTTTTTCTTCAAACATATCACTGCTAAGTTCGGTAAACCCAAGATATTGTGACTTATCATTGTGCTCACTTTGACAACCATATTATGAATGAGTTGGTAGCCAAGTTGGGGTTCCACCATAAGAACTCCAATCCCTACTATCCTCAAGTTGACAGTCAAGTCAAGGCCATCAATCATGTCTTGAAGCTATGATCTAGTATATGGTTGGGAACAAAAAAAGGAATTGGCATCTAATGCTATTTTCAACCCTTTGGGGTTGTCAAGACTTGGACAAGACCTCCATGAGATTTGCTCCTTTCTAGCTTGCATATGGCATGGAAGTGATGTTACGCATTGAATGTTAGATTCCCTTATTGAAACTTGTCATCAAACTTCTCCCAACACCTTGGTTGAAGAAGAATGCCTCCTTTAATTGGCTTGCCTAGATGAACAATGTCGTGATGCTTTTTTACCCAACAAGGAACATAAAAGATGATTCAAACTCCAGTATGATAAGATTTTTTGACCTCATGTTTTCTCCAAAAGTGATCTATTCTTGGTATACGATCAATGACATGATCAACTTGGTGCAGAAATTTAGAACCCCTTTGGCTCAGTCCATGCATTGCTAAACATGTATTAAAGAAGGGGGCATATGTGCTTATATACTATGATGGGAACACTTTTGTGAAGCCCTGAAACAGGATCTATCTAAAAAGGTACTATGCCTAGGATTTTGGGCGTGGTATCTTGTATATATGTAATTAATGTATGCATTTTTTTTTTCTTCTGCATGTGTGTCACATTTCGGTTAAATGCTTATCATGTTTGGTACTTGGTTTGAAAATGTGTATATCCCATTTATCTATATAGGATATATTGGCGATGCGATATATAGTTCCCATAACATTACTTCCACAATTTGGGTACTCTTTTCACCCATTGACAAAATTTTTAGATAAGGGTCATCTTTGTAGGCCATACCACTAACAATGTAGCATAATACAACATTGTGATTGAAATCTTAACCGAGGCCATAGCTCTAGGAGTCCAACAATTGGTGATAAATTTGGACTCTCAGCTTGTGGTATTTTAGTTGAATCACATCTATCATGTTTGACATCTTGAGTTATTTTTTTTTATATTATTTATCAAGATGTCCCTAGGATTTATAATGCATTGACTAATTCATTGGGTAATTGTGTATTGGAATGGAACATGTCACATCTATAATGTCAAGATAACTAAATATGCATACACATAAAACACAGGGGATACATCACATTATCGTTAACACATCCATAAGTAAAAAACTGAAACACATATGTATATATGTACAACATAGTTTACATACATCATCCTAAAATACAAAAAATGGTATAGCGCCAAAGTTGAGCTTGTAGGCCCAGGCTCATACATTTGTAACTAGTACACTAATGTTCACAAAAATTCCCTGAAGGAAGAATACATAGTCATCAAAATGTGTCCTAAAAATAATCACCAGAGTCTCTGCATGCCCCATAAGACACATCCATAATGCCCACAAGGCGGAGAAGCCGATCCATTTTATTGGACACACGTACTTTGTGGCATTGCATGTGCCATAGTACATCCTTTAGTCGGGTGACCAGTACACCCATTTTAATCCCTTCCAAGTTTCGTGACACTTGTCTTTGATCATTGTGGTTGGTATCTTCCTCCTCGTTTGAATCCTCCCAGGTAGCTAATGGTTCCACCTCTCTAGCTACTCCTCAAAGATCAGATGGAGAATCACCTTACGATCTTTGTGGTGTGATATCTATGTCATCAAACATGTTCATGATTATTTCATTATATCACAAAAAAATCATAAAAAATAAATTTTCTAAAACACTTTACTTACCCAGGTCTCCCCATTTTTCATTAGGGGGGAAATCAAGTCAGGGTCTCATCAGAAATATGCTCATGCATATGCATAGTCATTGAATCATATGTGTTTCTCATCGAACCATTTGAATTAGTTGTCATCCTATGCTTTTTTTGGTGCTCCATCACTAGTCTCGACATTAAATTGGTCCACTAGTCCATATGATGTGTTGATCTCCCTTGTTATGGTGTTGATATCTGCGGCCATAGTATTGTTACTCATTTGAAGAATAATGATACTATGATGTTTTCGTATTTGAACATACTATGTTTCTCTATTATACACTTTATTAGTTGTTCCTTTAAGTTCATGAATAGGGCCTCACAATAGTTGAACATTATTGGGGCCATGCATCACACGCCTATGTCCACCTGACTTTTGGAAGCCAATTGAGGATTTGTTGTAACCACCACTCGGGTCCCGATAAATAAGATAATATGGAGTAGGATGTCCATCACCTCTCTGACAAGGATACCCAAACTTTCCTTTCACACAGTGGGAGTGTAGTATTTTACCATCCACTCCTCTACAAATCTCTCACCAACTAGTTTTCCTCTAGATACCTCAATCAAGGCCCTTCGCCTCGACAGGATTGTAAGAAAGTATATATCCTCCACCTATATTATTACCACCTATCCCTGTATCTCAAAATGTTTCTTAGTAATATCCCACCAGTGAATGATCCTCTCCAAGTTTCCAGGTTTCTCACTCATATGTTGGGTTTTGAAGAACTTTAAAAGGTCACAGTTGCATAATGATGATATAGTCCCTAGGTTTGTTGGTGCAGCTTCATCATCATCACCATGTTCTCTTTCCATCCACTTTAGCATCTTGAAATCCCTAGAAACCAATCATAGAAGAAATTAAGATATATCCATATGAAAAAATTTGGGTCTAACCTTTTTTTTTAGGCTAATAATGCTATGTCTGAGACTTAGTGGATCATTTTTGGCCTAGTAGTTCCCCAGTTTTTCCTCACCATATCATTTAAGTGCATTTGTCTTGAGCAGGGTGGGGAACACATAATTTTCATGAAAAAAACACATGAAATTTACATCACATGATGGAGAAGGTTAACAACATTGACCCGGTGATGAAAATTTTTAATTTTGTAGCCTGATGCTTTAGGGATCTGAAAAACAAGTATTGCAAGAGGGTTTTCTCCAAGTTTGTCTCCATGGGATACAAATGAACATAATGGTCAAAAAATTTCCTTTTTCTATGAGGGAAGTGGGTCTAAAATTTATCCTTTTACGTTGACCATTTATCTTTATGTTGGATATTTAACTCTTGGGGGTATTTTTCATATATTTTTATCATATAGCATGCTACTAATGGTATCACGAGGAAATTTCACTATATTTTGAGCAGAAACATGGCATTTTCATCATATTCACTACCACCTTGAGGTATATCATCATGTTATCACTCCATAATTTGTAATATTGGCAAGAACAAATGATAGACAACAACATAAAACTTCTTTGGAGTCTAGGAACTAGCCTTCCTAGACTCAGAGAGGGATCTCAATGTTTTTATGATTTAAATTGAGAATTATAAGTGTTGATATTAGGCTAGTTATAGTGATGGTAGTATTGGTTGTTTTTGATTGATTTGGTTGGTTGGATGAGCAGGTCTGCAGGGAATATTCCATTGGGATATGGGGTCAAAGGTTGGATTGGCACATCAACGTTCAAGAGCATCACAGGGAAAGCTAATTGTGCTAAATGGATCTTTAGAGTTGTAAGAATTATGAGGTGAAAGGAATAATAAGGTTTAGTAGTGACTAAAGAGAAGTTAAGAATTATTTAATCAAGATTCAGCATAAAACATTAAGATTGTAAATGCAGACAAAATTAAGATTCTCTGACAACAAATCTTAATCTAAAATTTCTGATTTACAATTAGATGAATAGATGCAACCAGGGAAAATAACAGAAACATTTAAACAGAGAAGTAGCACATCACCATTTTAACACAGCTCAAGAATCCTGTAAACGATCTTTGATTATTGATGTCTAACTCCAAAATTACAGTGCTCCAATATAGTATTTCTTACAATGCAGGGGCTAACAATATCCAACCCTTCAGAATGGAAATTAAAGCAGTATTTAACTAAAAATTGAGTCGGTTTCCCTAATATACTTTGGAAAACTACATTAATTACAAACAAAATGAATTTAGAAAAGTGTGGCCATGCATGGCCTGAGCAAAAATATCTGACAAAACACCGCCTGTAATTAATTTTAACAACTCTTCATGAATGCAAAACTTAGGTGGCTCTTCGTGGATCCAAAAAGTGGCTTGGAGGCGGCTGAGATGGTTGCGAGGAGGAAACGATAGGTGGCTCTAACATCTAGCTCTTATTTTGGGCCGATTCTGTTGGATCATTAAAGATGATGCGATGCTGGCATTTCTGATCAATTGGTGGCTGTGCTGAGGTGTCCACCGTGCTTTTTTCAATATTGGTACATACACAACTTGTTCCACTCCATTTTTTTGGGAATTATCGTGCCTATGACATGTCGGTACACTTTATCCACCTCTGTTTATTTACTGAATCTGGGCCTGGTGAGGAAAGCATGCTTCAGCTCATGTTGAATAAAGATGTCATTGCTCAAGAGATCCCAAACAACTTTCCTGGTCACCTTTCCTTTGATGTTGGTGAATTTGGTGGTATCCTTAGCTGTTTCTCTAAGTTTGGTCATATAATCTCCCCTTTGGACCAGCTTGTTATTAATTACATATAGTGAGGGCAATCCTTTTGCCACCAGGGGTTCAATCTTGTTTAGGAATCTGTTGATGGCCATGTCCAACTCACGACACTTCTCCTCCAATTGCCTTACTAAATTCCTCTTAGTGAGGACCTTCCTCACTTCTAATATGGTTGATGTTCTGTATTGTACATCCAGCTCTTCAAGCTCATAGTTGGTTTTGGATTTCAGGAATTTTATGATTTTAGGGGCTGTGATTGGCATGTTTCCTAATTCTTTGTTTGCTTTTCCAATGGCCACTACGCAATTTTCCACCAACTATTTTTGTTCAAAAATGACGTGGATGGAGTGCCAAATTTCATCCACTGACTTTAAGATACTGCCCCAAATTATCATCTTCATTTAGCCTAAAATGCTGCTATCCGAAAATTCCTTCTCTGCCTTCTCTAATATCTCAATTTGCTGTTTGGCTATCTCATGGGAAGTTTCAGACCCAACCTTTTGATATTTCAGGATTCCAATATGTGCTTCCAATTTCTGGATCTCTTGTGACTGCAAGGTCATACTTTTCATGCCCTTTGACAGCTGGTCTATCCCACTAGATGCTCCAGCAGTTGTGGGAACAACTGATGGAGTTGTTGAAATGGGGACAACTTCCAGTGGGATGAGTGCCACTCGTGCTGCTTCTTCTTTTTCCTTCAGTAGCTTCTCCATCTCGTTTTCCATTTATTTGATTTGGGCAGAATGTTCCACAAATAACTTCAATAGATTTGCCTTTTGTGACTCATCTTCCTCAATACCTTTGGTCAAGGGGTCTTCTGTTGCTGACATATTGAGTTGTTTCATGAGGGTTGCTATGTCAACATTATTCTTTTTCAAAACCTCCTCCACAACTTGAACATTGGCTGGGTCATGAACCTGCTTCACTATTAAATATTCTAAAGACTTGATCCTTGAGTCTTTAGCCATGGTAGATATATTTTCTATCCTGAGTTGTGATTGAGAATTGGATAAGGATACGTGCAGCTTTGACAAGGTCATAACAATAGTTGTAAATGTGGAGGCCACCATCTCTCCAATATTCTTGTGTAATTCCATTTGGTCAATCAGATGGATTTCCTTGGCATTAAATTCAAATGATTCCTTCTTGTAATCTCCTACTCCTTGCGGTCGTGGGACCAATGATTCTATAAATGGCATCCGCATCCTTCCCTTCTCAGTGTCAAAAGCAGACAGTAGCCTGCTTTGTGAACTTGGGGTCTTCTTCCAGAATTGATTTTATGTGTTAGTCTTCAACACCTAATTCCTCAAATTTATTTCCTTGAATGTGTCATAAACTGATTTTTCTTGGCCTTCTATGGCAGGTCTAGAAGTAGATGTCTGCAAGGCTTGCTACTGTAGAGACATTGTGGCTGTATATGTAGGGGAAGCCATTATTTGACCACCCACTGGAGATGTCCCAGGGGTGTTTGCAATATGAACTATTGTTTGATGCCCTGATTCTCCTCCTTCATCAATATCCATATTAACTCAGGTCCTCTTCCTATATCTTAGTTTTAATTCTTTACTAGAGGTATTAGTCACCAAAGGTGACTGATCCTCTCTTGGCCTTTTTCTCCCCGTATCTTTCTCTTGCTCTTTCCCCTTGTCTTCTTTTCCTTCTACATTCTTCCATTCTTGTGGTGTTGGGGTTTGGACGCATGGAGTGGAGAACACTTTTTCTTCCTCTTCTTGGAGGGTGTTGGGCACCCATTCAGTTTGATTGGCATACTGATCAATTAGAGGTCTCTGTGTGTGAACATAGGGTGTAGATCTATTTTTCACTCTTTTCCTGGAGATAATCCCTGCAGGGTCATAAGACCAAGTGAAACTGTGGCTGAAACCCATCTCTTTCAGTATATTTTCTGCCTCCTCTCTTGCTGCTCTACTATTACAGATGAAAGGCCCAATTTGTCTCTTGATCTTGAACTGTGCCTTCTTCTTTGCAAAAGAAAATTGGAGTTCATCTACATGTATCATTTTCCTTATGTATTCTAGTGCAAAGACCCTCATGGAGAGGAAATTTGGAAATTTGTAAGGGGCTAGCTCATTCCCATAGACTTGATTCTCTGCATAATTTTGGTATAAATACCAATATGCTGTCTTCACTTGCTGTGTTAGCTGCATGGTTTTCCTAATTTCTTCATTTATCCTGGGCTCTGCTACATTGCTATGTGCTGATGGCTAGGTGAACAAAAAAATCCACAAAATCCTTGTATGTATAATCCTTCTGATATTTTAATAGTAGGCTGGTCTATCAAATGACAAATTGAGGCTCATCATCTTCATTTACCTTGGTCATTCGAAATTTAAACCTTCTGGACTAGAAATGGACAAACATATATACCAACATAGAGGAATATTTAAAAACCTCCTCTGTATCAAAATTAAAAAATTGTTCATGGATGGCCTTTGCAAGAAACTAAGCATAGTTGAACATGACTCTAGGTTTAACATCTGGGGAAAGAGTGGAAAAAAAACCTGTCACAACTTCCTCTACCCATTGATCACTGTGATAACCTAATAAATAAGATAAAACAGACATAATGTGCTTGGTCCTATCAAGAAAGATAGATGAGGGATAAGGAGGGCTCTTCGTAGGCATTGGGGTATCAGAGGCCATGAAAAGTTGCAAATTTTTGGCTTTTCTGGCAGGGTCAAGATTCTGATAAAATTCTCTGAGGGCTTCATACGTGAAAGGGACTACTTGTTCAGGAGTGGGGGCCTGCATCATTTTCTGGATGGATTGGGCATTGCCGGCGAACAAGATTTCTCCTGTTGGGGTGACTAAGATTCTTTGGTTAATGTCATAACAAATTTGGCACTTCCTGATGAACTCTGGGCAACTATGGGCTTTTGGAAATATGTAAAGGGGTAGCTCGGTCTCCCATAGGCTAATGTCATCGGTTCTTTCGATAAATATGTCCTCAAGCCAGTAATAGAAATCAAAATAATCGGATTTCGACTCTATCTCATGGATTTTATAGTCTCTTTCTGCTAGAGCCAAGTGATCCAGGTCCACTTGTGGGTAGAACATAGGATTAAAAGCTGTTGATCTAGCTTTGGAGGCATCTTCTTCAATGGTTCTTCTTTCACAACCTGCAATGGAGAATGGGATGACAGAGGGGGGAATCGAGAAAGGGAAATGGTTATAGATCAGCACTTGGGAAGGGATATGATAGAAGGAGATAGTGATTGGGATTGAACAATATAAAGGAGCCCTGTAATCTGGTTTACAGAGTGCTAATAACTCTTCTTTGATAAACAGATGGCTCTTCAGAAACGGTTTGAGTAGTTTGCACTTTCTCTAATAATACTTGCAAATTTTAACACCTGTAGAAATTTGATAACACCCAACCGAGTAACTCTACAATTATGTCGACATTTAGCTTTAAAAAAATTATTTGGTGGTGTGAAGGTGGCGCAGGTCCTTTGGATAATGACTCGACCCTTTATGGCACAACGGATTCTTGATGGGAGGGGATGTGATCGAGTGAAGCGAACATGCAAGAGAAAACGTGGTGCGAATGGTATAGGAAACGGTAAAAACAATCAGCGATTTGATGGATGGCACAAAGGGATTTTTGGAGGGGGAGAGATTGGTAAATATTATTGGAGAGGGGGGTGCGAAATAGCCATGGGTGCGACACGTAGTCAAAAAGGTGGTATGGGATACCGCCCATTTCACCCCCCCCTTTTTAAACATTCGGCAGATGCGGGGAGGCTAAAAGGCATTGTGGGTCATACGATATGTGGAGATGAGAAGAGATGATGAGGAGTTGAGGTAGGTTTAGCAAATATTTGACGTGTCAAAAAGGTGGGGCCCCAACCTATAATGCAATCACAGGTCAAGAGTTTTCCTTTGTAAGCGATGGAGGTTGACAGTTAAGTCTTGCAATATGCGAAGTGTGGTGAATGGAGGTGACGTGGCATGACGGAGGTAGGGGCTTCCCGCAGCTCATAGATCACAAATTTTGATATGTGCAGCGGGATGTAAACCTTAAAATCTGCGATGTCTGAAGAGCGGGGATGACGTGGCAAGGAACAGGTGGGTCCGCCCGTAGCTCGTAGATCTCAGATTTTGATATGTGCAGCAGGATGTAACCTTAAAATTTTTGATTTGCGATATGTTCTTGGGTCCCACCCACTTTGAAAATCGCACTTCGGATCTTTTAACATGATCGCTTTTCACCTATCCTCTGGAACTTGCGATGCGCGCTATGCGCTGGTTATATCACAAGTTAGAAATTTTATCTTGTGGGCACTTAAAAGGTAAGTTTAAAGATGTGCAAAGTGCGAAATGCAACACGCTAAACGCTGGAAAGTGTGAAAAGGAAAAAGGTAAGGAAAATGCAGAATATGAAGGTTTTCATGCAGATTTGGTAATGTATAAAGGTCAGATAAGTCCCACCAAATCGCATCGGCGGAGTTTTAAGCTTCGATGATGAGCTAAGAAGGAATAGGTTAAAACTTGCAGGGTAGAAAAGGAGTATATGGAGTCGGGACCAAGGGGTAAATTTATATCATAAGGTCCCAAATTTTATAAACATACCCATTTTGGACCTTTAGAGTACAAATTTCTTGATTTCACTTTGATTTCCTCCTCTGTTTGATTTCTTCTTCTGTTATCATAGGAGAATACTCAAGCAGTTGTTTAGAATGCTTATTTACAAAGTGACCCTTACATTTTTCCCCTTTCATTTTCTGACAGATATACCTATCCAATCTACAACTCTAACCATTTTTCTTCTTTGTAGGGTGCGTTTAGTCTTGCAGACCCTGAAATCAATTTTCATTTGGATTTCTAACCTATCACCTATCCCTTATTTCTCCTATTGGTTCAAATTAAGTTGTTGAACCAATGTCATTTTCTACCTTCCTATTGATAAGCCAAGATTAAATAGTTTGGAAAATCCTCATTCTCTAACCTATCAGCAGAAAATTCAAAATTGTACAATCATGCTTAAGTTGTATGATTAAACAAACCTTTCTAAAAAGTAGTGGCATTTTGATTTGCAACACTTTCAGAAATATTTATTTTTTGTGTGGGGCTTTCTTTTTCCTTTTTTGAATGCCCTATTTTCTTCTTATTTTGTTTCTTTTTATCTTTCTTTTGAAAATAATTTTGAATATTGAGATCTATGTACAATCTGAAAATTTTGTAAAGAGGAAATACACAGTACTCTAACACATCGAACCTAACATATAGAATTAGGATTCACATCCATCTTGTCACTATATGATTGACATTTCCTACACATTTTCACTATACCTTAGGGCCCATCCCTTTAGTTTATGACATTAATCATGTATTTTTGCATGTCATAACTTGTATAGTAGAACCTACCCTTCATGAAAAACCTAGAATAACACCCGATTGTCATTTTGGTGTTCATGTTATGTTCATTTGTAGGTCCAAGGATCCTCTTTAGTACTCACCATGACATCAAATTTGAGCCTCATGCATCTCATTTTATATTATTTCTAGTTGTCATCACCTTATATGGGGTCCCCACTCATTTTGTTGTTTCTTTTTGGTCGCCTATGCTCATAGTCTTCAATGTCCTTCTCTATATTTCCATAATGCTACTTTCCTTCATTACGCTTGCCAACGTTGTAGTCATGCTTGACCTATTTCATTTTAATTAGCCTTGCCTCCATATTGAAACCCATCTCACCCTTTCAGAAAGATCGCAACAATGAGTATATTTCCGCCATTTCTAGACACCTTGCCACTACCTCCTTCTTTGTTTAGGTTAGTTCTGCAAACCTCAGAACAATATTCCTACCGTTATACTACTCGTCTCTCTGGAATGAGCTTCCTTTTGGTCTTCTTTTCATGCGCGTTAAACAATGAAAATTACAAGCCTCTTTTCCCATTTTTTTCATGCTTGTTAAACTACTTGGAAATGCCAAGTTCTTTCCGTTCTTTCCTACTCATTAGTCAAAATGAAATTCAGCGAGTAATATATTTTTTATTCTTACACATGTTAAACCATGAGATAGACACGAGTGTAATTTTATCTCTTTTTAGGCCTCACTATAGAACTCACAAAAAAGACATCATTCTAAGCATTCTTTTACCTCTTTAAATTTGAATGAAAAAGACACTAAGAATCATTCTTTTATTCTTTTATCATTTTTGCTAAACTAAGAAGGAGATCCACTATTAAAAAAGGGAAAGGGGCAAAGAGTCTTCTACTCTATGTTTTACCATGGTTGTCATTAGACACCCTTGAAAATGGAACTTATTTGATTCATTCTATTACAATTGGTTTTTGCTGGGATTTATAGCCACACCATAAGCTAGAATTGAATCACTTTGTTGTTTAGTTAGTGTATCACCTGATTGGTTACCATTCTATTCTTTGGTATATGGTGATGCCTCATGTGTGTTGCCATTATCTATGTTTAATATTCTTTAGTCCATGTTTCCAAACTCAAATTTGTGTCATGTCATTATATGTTAAAAGGGAGTCTTAGTTAGAGTCGACCATCTACAAGTATCATTTTACTTTTTGTGTCTGTCATCCCTATGTCAGTTGTAAATCAATTCTTCAACTACTAACATATGAGACCTCATCTTTGTGACATTTTCATGTTGAATTATGGGGGATACATGAAGGTCCTCCTTCAACAGATATCTTCCCCTCAACGCCAACACCTTATTTGGGATGTGTATCTAGAAATAGTCCAATACCTTGGAGCTTGCAATCCTCAATGGTAGGTTTCCTTGCGGTTGATGGTGGGTTTTATTCATTGGCCCATATTCAGTGATTATAGGAG
The DNA here is from genome assembly GCA_034641835.2 of Pinus albicaulis. Classification (NCBI taxonomy): domain Eukaryota; kingdom Viridiplantae; phylum Streptophyta; class Pinopsida; order Pinales; family Pinaceae; genus Pinus; species Pinus albicaulis. Next base: position 106,070 of record JAXQQM020080351.1, read on the forward strand.
TGCTCAAAATTATATATTTAATTCACACTTTGCAGTTTGTGATAGGTACCTTCGGAACCATTTTCATAATTGGTTGTATCCATCAATTTGTTAATGGGATCCATTAAAGCTTGGTAATCAAAAGGTCTCCCTGCATGATCGACAGTAGCTCATTCATTCAAATTTAGTAGAATTGTACCATCGGGATATGTTAAATACCTTGGAGCACATGGCTACCTCAATCATGAACATTTCATCACATAAGCTGCGTTGGAGAATGTATTATGTACTTTCAGGTCCATTCTTGGGGGCACTCACATCAATGTCCAACCCTAATGATAAATATTGGGCCATAGATCTACATTGTATCATGGTAGTTCTTGATGACATGAGTCTATAGTATGTTGTGTGGGTGGCCATGCTCTATTATTTCAATACCAAGTATGGGTATGCCTACCTCAGGGATGTGAATTAGATGTTTATGACTATGATTTTCACAACCTCTATAGGTTCTATGTTAGTGGTTCCATCCCTTTGCCTAGCTCATTAGGTTTATTATAATGTTTTTTGGATATCAGTTTCTCTTCTAACCTCATATATTAGGGGGCATTTATTACATCTCAAAATTTCACTCCTTTGTGGTCATTAAATAAGAAAAACATCTCACAAGTTGAGATACAAAAATTTCTTTAGAAAAGCCTTAATTCATGCCTTCAATTCTCCCTTGAAAATGGAAAAAAAACCTGCGAGGCTCAACAATGCTCCTATTGGCTTCCTAGAATAAACTATAAGGCTAACCATGCACCAATTGCATGACAAGAGAGAACTGAAGTGATAACGGATCTCCTATGAGGCATTATGAGAAGAATTCCCCCCACTTCCCTCTTGTTGAGGATGTGGAGGGTTTGCAACCATATATTGTTGCTAGGCTAGAAAATGATTTGTCAAGGCAATAGGTTGATAAGCAATGTTTTGTTGTGATAAATAGCAATGGATCTCATCCATCCAAGGATACTCATGAGTTAGGTGGTCTTCTTCGTAGATCTTGCAAGGAAAACGATTATTTTTCTTCTTTTCTTTGGTGCCACTCCTTACGATCTCTTGGGTCTGAGGGGCTCCTTGGTCATTGTTCAAAGGTTTATTAGATTTATATTTCTTCTTCTTACCCCATTGTTGCTAAAGGTTCTTCACATATGTGGATTGGAAAGAGTTGACCTCAGAGGTTTAAACAATAGTGCTAGGAGTTTGAGTGTTAGGTTTTAGATGAGATACTAGAAGAGATGTTCATTTGGGACATATGGTTGCTATGTTTCTTGAGGATAAAAGCCCCACTAGACCATCAATGTCTTATCTAGGCTTTGGTTTCGAAGTATCATTCGATGGTAAAGGGTCATTAGGTATGATATTATATAGCGTACCCACTTGTAAATATATCAATTCTAATTGACGAGAATGCAAGATAACTTGTTCCTATTTTTGAGCTCCTACCTTTTCTACATCTTTGGAAATCCTAGGAAGAGAGACTTAAAAAACCACTCGCAAAATAACTCATCTAGAAGTTTGGTGTGGAATAAAATTTACCTCTTTCACCACTCATGAATGTGATATGAAATTTGGGTGGAGTTATCTTGATGGAAATTGGTAAGTATATCGGTTCTGGTCTCATACCTAATAAGAAATTTATAGTGTTTGACAAATTTCTAGTCCAAATACATAAAATTATCGTAAGTGACACTTTTTAGATCAATGTACCATTTTTTAGCACCACCGATAAGAGTTCATTGGAAAAGGTGTATTCTAATGATATCATCCATGAAAGAGTTGGACAAACATCATAAATGGTAAGTGGTGATATGGGTTGCAAGGTCTTCACCAGGTTTACCATCAAAATTAGGTATATTTTCTAGCAGTTTGGGTGGTATTGGGGGCCATGCAATATTGTGCTATATGGGATCATTAATCAACTTATAAAGATCAAGAAATGAAAGGGTTTCCAAGAAGAGTGAGGTGATCAATGCCTTGGGGGGGGGAGGGTGCGGTAGGTGCCCCCTGTGACCCAAGTGGAGGAGTTTATTTTCCCATAACATGGTTTCTAGTGTTGGATTCACTCAAGGAAGTGGATTGAATAGAGGTGTTAACTCTAACAACCATGTAAACATTATGAAGGTTACTTCCCCTAAGGTGAATGGCCCTATAATCAATAATATTTCGAAAATGTTGATGACCTTCGAGACCAAAGGGTGTGAAAGGTTGACCAAATAGGGTGGTACCCCAAGGATTGAATTTATAATTAGGAATGGTGCTCCAAACCCATTGGAAATTCCAAGAAAATGGCATGGTTCCTTGGAATAATGATTGACTACCCCAAGGAGTTGTATATCCACCGAAAACAAAAGTGCCCCAAGTTAAGCTAGGGAATGATATGGATTGGGCATGGTGATTTAAACCAAGTGGGAATTCACCATTGGTTATGAAGGAACTACATATCGAGATACTAGAACAAATGGTGGGTCTCGTGGATGAAAATGTGTACATGTAGTTCGAATTTCGACCTATTATGTGGGTATGTTGCTCGTAGTAGGACTATAGCCTCCACTAAATATGAATGGAGGGGTCATGGTTGATGAAATGGAGGTACCCATGGTGGATGCATTAAATGGAGAGAAAAAATATCTCAGAATATTATACTAAAAATGAAATGTAGTCTCAATGGATGTAATATGGGCAAGACCTATGGTCATAGAGCAAGGTATATAAATAGTATCAGGAGGATTTTCTGTCACAATATGTGTGGACACACTAGGTTTTTCCATGGAAGTGGTATTAATCGTGATGGACATTGAGTAAGTGTCGTGAAAAAATCCTAACAAGTCTATGCCCCCATATAAAGAGATGGGTGGCGATGTCTGAGTGATAGGGGAGTGAGGATGAGGTGGAAGACTCTAGGGAACCACTCCATGAACTAAAGGTTTAGCCATGTTGGGTAATTTAATTGATTGTTAAATTACTTCATTAATTGTCAACCAAGGTTCATGTACTTGTGAAGTGCATGTGCGCAATATATTCTAGGAGTTCTATTTTTTATTTTAAAATATGACACTGAAATAAAATTTCCAATGGAATAAAATGTAACTAGATTAACTTATATCATTCCCACACACATGTTCTTTCCACCAAAATTATTCTTTCAAAATAAAACTATTCTTAAAGGTGAATTTGATTGAAAGTTCTACTTGACAAGTACTGAAATGAAACGATTATTCTAATGAGAATAACTGAAATCTTATTCTACTTGGCCTAAGAATTAAAACTTGCTCTACTGAATTGAATTGAAAAATATTATTCTAATGAACACAATTGAAATCTTATTTCTACTTGCAGTGAATTAAAATGTTATTCTAAGTGCAAGAAATTAAAATATTTAATCTATTCAACAGAAATAAAACCTTAATCTAAGTGCCAAATTCAAAATCATAATAAGGAACAAAGCTTGAAAGAAATAATCTTGAAATACAATTATGAGGAATCTACTAGTGTGAGCAGTCATAACTCAAATAAATTTGATCATTAACAATTGAAATAAACAAATCAAGAAAATAAGTGTTTTTTTTTCTTATCTTTTTATCATATGTGAGTGCTTGACCTGTGAAAACTACTCAATATCAAATCATGAAAATCATGAAATATACTAAGAAAGTATTGATAGAAAGCATATAACTATTTGTAGTGGAAAAGAAACTACTCATGAAACAAATCAACAGCTAACATAACCAACAACTATATTAACTTACAACTCTTGAGGGGGGCCTCATGTTGAGCATAAGCATGAAATTAATTAAGAGCTATTCACCCACACATTTAACCACCAAAGGAATAAAGTAATTTGTATTAAAAGTAGAAGTGTACAATTTCAAATTATTACAAACTTAAAGAGATTAAAAAAAAGAAAAAATGTCCATTTTCTTGCTCCAAGGATTTTTATAATCCTCTATTGAATAACATTTCTAAGAGTTATAAGTTGAGACGCTAGTTTCTATTTGACAACTAAGAGAATAAATCAAAATATGAATCATTCTTCTCATGATTTTCTACGAGAAGAGTAAATCATGAGAACATTTCGATTTGACATATCGTAGCTTTGATTCCAAACTATTCTCATTCAATCCCAGAATCCATTAGCAATGGCGTGACCTTCCTTCAAATTATGTGCAAGGTTGGAGTATTATAACTAGAGTTGACTCCTGGTTTGACCATTAGATTTCTCGAACCCTCTAATTTTCCAGATTAGTGTAATAGGTGGATCTCCATATGTCGAACATTTCCCATCTACCTATATCCTTTATTCCTCTTCAAATGTGTTGGAACCTGTCTAACCATGAATGTAGCTGCAAAATCTTTGGTTAGCTACAAAATGAGTGCATTTCGATAGCTATAGAAATGTTTTGATTAAATTTCATAAACAAACAATAAACTATAAAAAATGAATGAATGGTACCTTTTATTATGTTTGAGAATATATGAAGTGACCTTTAACTTGAAAATGTATTAAAACTATCATGAAAAGGATGGAAATGAAGGTGAGAGGATATAAAAAACAAGACAATTCAGGACTTCAACAAGTCCCTTGAGTATCTCTCAAAGTGACCCTTGAAACAAGTATGTTTATGGTGGTTCAAGGTTTGAGTCTACATCTACTGGTAATTTGGACCTCCTTGTAGGGAGAAAGTCCCTCCAAGTAATGAAAACAATGCAAACTAAAATCCACCACAATGACAACAAAAACAATGTACAAATGCATTAAACAAATATGCTAAGGCCACTAGACACAACCAAAGACTATATGCCTATTCAATCTAAGGAACAAGCACATAAAACAAGAGATCAAAGGGATCTCCCTACAGGTGGAGCTTGGTTTATCAAGTCCTAAGTAAGTTATGAATATATGTTTGGGATAGTTACAATGGCCTCCTTCTTAATGGATCTTATCCCTCATGTAGGTACCCTTGATTATGTGCGGGCACCTTCTAGGAGAATTGAGTGAGTATTGAATAAAATTTTCCTCGAGTGTAACAATGAATTACCCCTCACCATTACTCATGTAAGGTCCCTAAGGTTATGGCCATTATGGTTGCCACATACAACTACCCGATTTGGGGGAAAAATTGCCAGTCTGATCTACATGCAAAGGTAAGGTATCAAGCTTGAAGCCTCCCCAGGGATACCCCCCAAATATGTGTAGACTAGCACTACCAATACTAAGTGAAATGGGGTATATCACTCCACTGGCTTTGTTGTGACCTTGTGATTGACCCTTATGTTAGAGGGTCTTCCCAGACAATGTGTAACTACAAATGGATTTCCACTCCCTAGCTCAAGATTTTATGTTTTTTTTTGTGGCCTTGGAGAGTTTACCTCACGAACCTATTCCAAGGCCCTAGAACCTAAGATATTATTGTTTTTCTACGAGAGAATAGAAAATATATCAAAATTATTTTAACTAGTGTTAATTTAATGATTGTTTTTTAAATTCAAGGATGTATGGCATGAAAATTTTGCAGTGTTCTGAATTATGCTCAAAGAAGGTTGTGTAGGATATGCGTATGCATCTGTTCCGTCTAACGAAACTTATTTAAGATAAGGTTATATCCTTTCAAAATTCAAGTATGAAAACAATCCTCTTAACACTCTCTTTCAACATTCAAACATATAGTGCAAATCAGAAACACAAAACCAAGAAAACAACAGAAAGAAACTAAAGGAAATAGACATAAAAATGCACTAAAAACCAATAACCTAGTTACAAGTAAGCATGCATACATAGAAAGTATTGAATGATCCAATCACACTTACAAGCAAACATAAAGGTGGATGGTTACATGACAATGGTGGTAGAGAGGTATCTAACCCCCAATGTCTCTACTAGGAGTCAAACCCAAGAGGATTCAAAAACCTAATAAGGAGGACAATTCCACCTATTTGAGGTAGATTTGAAGGTTCTAAACAAAAAACAAGTTACAATAATATAGATATAAATAGAAACCGCAACTAGGCAAAAAACAATGTAAGAAAACCGAAGAATTTGTAAGAGAAACCTTGTCAAAACCCCTGGTTGGAGGCCTCAATGCTCTATTATAGAAGAACCTGAGCACAGAAGGCCAATAATGCTCTGTAATAGGCCAAACCATGGCATTATTAGGATGAAAAATGCTATGTTCAAAACTATAAAGGAAAATTGATAGGTATTAACTCCATATTTGGAGTTTTCAGGCACGAGAAATTCAGATACAAGTTATCTTAGGACTCATAAACATTGTACATAACTGAGAAAAGTAAACAAATGTTGTTAAACACTTAGAAAAAGACTTGAAAAATGGACTCACTGGGACCCATTGGGACTCCCTAGTGTAGTCGCCAATTATGTTTGTGGAGATATTTCACCTATAGGAGTCGATTAATTTACACCAATGAGCACACTTTAAAAGACTTGTATAAACAATAGGGTTTACAATTGATTGGTCCCACACACATGAACCTAAAAATAAGAAATAACAAAGGACAAGGAATAAAGTGCACCTTCTACAGGGAGAAGTGCGGGTTTTTTTTAGCTAATTTTCTCCACCAACTTTCCTATCTTAAATATTTGCACACTAATAACTCAACTAGATCTAATTCTAGCGAGAATGTCAGTTACCATACTTCCTTATGAAAAAATTATCTCCTCTTGTTATATGGATGAAAATTTTGTTATAGATATCTTTGAGGAGTGATCACATTGAACTTGGACACTTTGTTGTTGAGATTCAACAAGATGATGAGCTTAGTGAAAAGAGTCGCCTTAACTAAGTGGGCCCGCACGCTATTTTTTGGCGCAAGTCTATTTCTAGACTATGTCTATTTTTAGACATGATGATCATATTTCAAAATTTGCAGGATTCTGTTTGTGGATGGTTGATCAAGTTGGAAAAATAGATGAAATTCTATTTTTAGAATATTGAGCGAAGTCTATTTATAGTTCGTCGATCAAAAATAGATGCATGTTGGATATTATTAGTCCTTAATAATTATACGCAGAATTTGAATAAGCGATATATTATTCAAAGAGATTCTCCTGATCACACACTATTTTATATTCATGCTGTCTGAGAATCTCTTCTACCATTGATCATTACATGCGGGAAACTCCCCTAAATCAATTGCATGCCCTACAGTAAAACCATAAACAATCACACATATGAACACAGTATTTCATGGGAAAGCTTAAAGATGAAAACCCCAACTATCTGTATATTATATGTCATAGATATCATGTAAAAATCATTGTACAAAGCTCCTCACAAGCTCTCAGCACAACCTCCAATTGCTACACACTAATCAAGCTAGATCTAGCAAAACACATGCTCCAACCCTTGCCACTTGATAGCCAGCCTCTATTGCGTAATCAATGCTGTAGGATGGCTCATTAAATAACATAAACCACCTGGCTTGTACTGCGCAATACTCATGGGCTTCTCCAATCACTGGTAGTTGCAAATATGCAACAGTATAGTCACAACTGATAATTAACCTGCTCTTTCACCTATCTTTGCACTGGTCTCCACTGAAACTGTCCATGCACTGAAGTTAAATGATGTATTCTTTAGTTGATTAATGAGTTTATAATTAGTGAATTAATTAATAATTAATTCACACCACTCTCACTAATTGTATCAATCAGTTAAACTAGATATAAATAGCTCAACTATGTTTAGATTAGTTAAACTGAATACAACTCCACTAACTTCCTCAATCAACTCCACCAAACTCTGTCACATGAGTTCTAACTGAAGTATCCATGCAATAGCCTCCACTTAACCCTCGGGAATAGCGTAATTCCTTCTGTCAGCTCTTGTGACACATCTGTGCACTTAACTGAAGTGCTCCAAGAGAATAAGATAATGTTTATAGTCCAAATATTAGCTGAAGCTAATAATATTCGACATATCATTTTGGGCCCAGCGTCTAAATACATTAATGACATATGTCTAAAAAATAGAAGTCCATCTATTTTTTGAATTTGACCAACCATCCACAAATAGCATCCTACAACTCATAGAATATGATCGACCTGTCTAAAAATAGGCATAGTCTAAAAATAGACTGTGCGCCAAAAATAGCCTGCGGGCCTACTTAGTGAAGGCGACTCTTTTCACTAAGCTCATCATCTTGTTCAAATCCTCAGCACTCCATCTCATACAAGATAAGGATTATACGCCACCCCTATCCTGCCCAGCCAGTGTTAGATTTGCTCAGTGTGGCGCAGCCATTCGAAGATATCGACATCACGATCCTCCATGAGTGTGTGTAAGTAACATGATCTTCAGCCGCACACAATATACGATTTGATGATACCCAGATGTCAAATCATTTAGATCTATCATAAAATACTAGATAGCAGGGAGTTTGATGCAACTCTGATTATCACAATATATCATAGTAGGATCCAAGTGTGAACCGAACAACCCGACCAGGATCTTCCTCATCCATATAGCCTCGCATGTAGCCAAAATCGATGCCATATACTCGGCCTCCGCTGAAATGAGTGCCATGGATCTCTGCTTCCTACTATACCAAGAAACTGCTGTCGACCCGCTACTGAAAATCCCTCCAAATGTGATCCTTCTGTCCGTTGGGCTCCCTTCCCAATCTGCATCTGTGAAGCCACACAGCTTCACCTCATCCGACTATCTGTACCATAATCCATATCCCGATGTGCCTATGAGATATCTCAATACATGCTTCCCCACCTTCCAAAATAGCTTGGTAGGCTTAACCGTAGCTTGTGAAAACTGGTTAACAGCGTAGCATATGTCAAGTCGTGTATAGACTAGATACATAAGCGACCCCACCAACTGTCGGTAAACAGTGGCATCCACTACCTCTGCCGATGTAGCATCCTCTTTCCTCCATCCACCAAGAAGAGGAGTGTCGATAGGCTTGCAGCCATGCATGTTGAAATTCTCTAGTATCTCCTGGGCATACTTGCCTTGAGACACAAACAATCCATCACTGTGCTGCCAAATTTCCAATCCCAGGAAATAATGAAGGAGGCCCAAGTCCTTCATCTCAAGCTCTTTTGCAAGATCAGCCTTGCATGAGTGTATCAACAATTCATCACTCGTAAAAATCAAATCATCTACATAAAGTACAATGATAGGAAACTTACCCTCCACCACAATCTGGTATAGGTTCGGATCCACCTCACTCTTGGAGAATCCAAGTCCGATGAAATAACTATCTATCCGTGTGTACCAAGCACGAGGTGCTTGTTTCAACCCATACAGCACTCTTTTGAGCCTGCACACATGCGACTCGTTGTTGAAGATCTCTAAACCTTAAGGCTGCTCTATGTACACCTCCTCCTCAATGACTCCGTTGAGGAACACAGTCTTCACATCCATCTGATGAATGTGCCACCCCATCTGCACTGAGAGAGAAATAATCGTCCATATGGAAGAATACCTTACGACAGGTGCAAAGGTCTCCTCATAATCGATCCCCTCAATCTGTGAAAAGCCTCAGGCAACAGATCTTGCCTTGTACTTCTCCACACTCCCGTCAACTGCTTGCTTCACTTTGTAGATCCATCTCGAACCCACCACTGATTTCCCTTCCGGCCTTGGGACAATCTCCCATGCACTGTTTCTGACAATCGAATCATACTCTTCCACCATGGCATCTACCCATGCGGGATCCTCCACAGCTTCCTCGAAGGAGGATGGCTCTGTCACGACACATTTTCTCATAAGAGCCATGTATCCAGTGTACCGGTCCGGTGACTGTCTCTGTCTGCGCTGTGCTGTAGGTGGTCCTACAACCTTCTCTGCATCTTGAGCTAGTCGCTCAGCTTCTGTAGTGCGCTTGCGCCCTCTGATGGTTGGCACTGCATGAGTGGTCTCTTCCACTCCATGAACCTCATCTTGTGGTTGATCCACATCCTGAGACTCATCCTTAGGAGCTAATAGCTCCTCATCTGCATGCAAGTGTGGCTCCCTCTCAAGCGAACACTTCATGGCTTTCTCCTCCTGAAATTTGATATCCCGTCGCACAACAGTATTGCGACTGTCTAGAAAATACACACGATAGTTGTGGGAGCGTGTCAGTGTACCCCACAAATATCCCAACCTTGCGGTCGGCTCGACTTCTTCACCGGCATCCTTCGTCACATGAATGTAAACGAGTGAACCAAAAATCCTCAAATGGGAAATATCGGGCCTCTTACCAGAAAACGCCTCCTTGGGTGTACTCATGCCAAGTATACTTTGAGGACAACGGTTCTGCACATATACTGCAGTATTGCATGCCTCAGCCCACAAGTGTATGGGAAGGCCCTGATCATGCAACATCGCCGGTGTAGCACCCACGATGGTTATGTTCTTCCGCTCAGCAACCCTGTTCTGCTGTGGGTTATGAGGCGCTATGATCTCTCTTTGAATTCCTTCTGTGCTGCAAAAGTCTTTGAATTCGCCAGAGATGAATTCACCACCATTATCACTCCTAAGAGCCTTCACTTGCTTCCCCGATTCTTTCTCAACCGGTGCCTTGAACTCACAGAACTTTGAGTATGTCTCGCTCTTCTTCTGCATGAAGAAGATCGAGCACTTACGAGAAAAATCATCAACAAAGATCACATAATGCCTATGCTTTGCTATCGAAGCTACTGAGAAAGGTCCACACACGTTTGTGTGAATTCTCTCAAGGATCGTCGTGGCATGACTATCCTTCTCATGAAAGGTGGCTTTCACAAATTTTCCCAAAGTACATCCCTTGCACTGATCTGACTGCGCAAGTGTACCTTTGGGAAGCCCGGTAGAAATCTGCTGCAAAATTTTCAAAGCTCCATGGTGAAGGTGGCCCAATCTCCTGTGCCACAGCTCGCCATCATCCCGGCTCACCACTCCTTCTGCCTTGCCTGCCATTGCTGCGCAGCCATCTACCTGCAATTGATAAAGGTTCTTAACTCGAACCCCTATCCTTCGGGTCTCACCAGTTGCCTTACTGCGCAGGAAAGCCTTTCCCTCGCTAAAGACAACATCATATCCCTTGTCTTCTAACATCGCCACAGAGATAAGATTATTCTTCAATCCTGGAACATGCATCACTTCCTTCAATATGAAGGGTTTACCAGACTCCCTCTCAAAGGAAATGGTACCGATACCGGTCGCACTGTATCTACCATCATCTCCCATCTCGATGTGCACTCCAAGATCTTTCTCATCCAGATCAGTAAACAAATCTCGATCTCCTGTCATGTGAAAAGACGCACCACTGTCCAAAAACCACACTGAACCCATCACACTTGAGACCAAGCATGTGATCAGCGAAAAATCCAGCTCAAATTGCGAGGCTAAGGCCTCTCCAGCTGTAGATCCAGCAGCCTGCTTATATTTCTTCTTCTGCAGACAATTTTTGGCATAATATCCGTGTTGGTGACAGTGAAAGCACTTCACCTTGGACATGTCCTGCCTCTTGCCTTTCGCACCAGAATGAGAAGCTTTCTTGATCTTCCCCTTCTTTTCTTTGGCAGCCAAAGCGCAATTCTCTTCATCAGAGTTCTTTGATGAAGATCCGTCCCTGGTACTCCGCCTTATCTCCTCTTGCCTGGTCAGACCAAAGTGGCTCCTCCTGGCAATTTCTCCCGACCATTGACAGAATCCTGATAGGAATGCCAACTCTTCGGAAGCCCAAGGAGAGCCAAGCTCACCAAGTCCTCATCATCTACAGTCACCCCCACACTTCCCAGCTCATCCCTGCATTGGATGAACTTCGTGAGGTACTTGGGCATACTGTCGCCTTTCTCCATCTTTATGTTTCTGAGTTTATCCTTGAGCGCCAACTTCCTCTGGTCGCTCTTTCTTTGGAATAAATCTGTCAAAGCTTTCCACATCAAGAATGGAGAAGCCTTACCATGAAGGCTGGACACTATGTGATCCTTCACACCTTCCAACAGAATCCTTCGACACTTTGCTGTCTTCTTTTGCCATGCGTCAAGTACGACAGCATCACTAGAAGTAGGTTTTGGAATTTATGCATCTATGAACTCCTTCAACCCATTGTCATCCAGCACCGCCTCCATCCTGTCCTTCCATGCAATATAATTCGAGCTGCCCTCAAGGGCATACTCCAATCGCAATCCGTTGAAATACATCTCAACTTTGACACCAAGAAAACACTGCTGCAAATTCGAATTCCACCAGCACAAAACTCAACCGCTTCAATGTTTTGCAATTGCTCCAATGATCAATATCGCTTTGATACCATGTAGAAATTTGAATAACTGATATGTTATCCACCGAGATTCTCCTGATCACACACTATTTTATCTTCATGCACAATACATAATCTCTTCTACCATTGATCATTACATGTGGAAATAAAATCAATTGCATGCGCACATTAAAACCATAAACAATCACACATATGAACACAGTATTTCATGGGAAAGCTTAAAGCTGAAAACCCCAACTATCTGTATATTATATGTCATAGATATCATGTAACAATCATTGTACAAATCTCCTCACAAGCTCTCAGCACAACCTCCAATTGCTACACACTAATCAAGCTAGATCTAGCAAAACACATGCTCCAATCTCTGCCACCTGATAGCCAGCCTCTATTGCGTAATCAATGCTATAGGATGGCTCATTAAATAACTTGAACCACCTGGCTTGTACTGCGCAATCCTCATGGGCTTCTCCAATCACTGGTTGTTGCAAATATGCAACAGTATAGTCACAACTGATAGTTAACCTGCTCTTTCACCTATCTATGCACTGGTCTCCACTGAAACTGTCCATGCACTGAAGTTAACTGATGTATTCTTTAGTTGATTAATGAGTTTATAATTAGTGAATTAATTAATAATTAATTCACACCACTCTTCACTAGTGTATCAATCAGTTAGACTAGATACAACTAGCTCAACTATGTTTAGAATAGTTAAACTGAACACAACTCCATTAACTTCCTCAATCAACTCCACCAAACTCTCTCACATGAGTTCTAACTGAAGTATCCATGCAATAGCTCCACTTAACCCTCGGGAATAGCGTAATTCCTTCTGTCAGCTCCTGTGCCACATCTGTGCACTTAACTGAAGTGCTCCAAGAGAATAAGATAATGTTTAGAGTCCAAATATTATTAAGAGCTAATAATATTCGACATCTATTTTTAGACTGGCAATCTAAAAATAGATTCCGCCCAATATGTCTAAAAATAGTTCTTGTTCTATTTTCCCGGAAGCTTGTCTTCGATTTCACAAATAGCAACTGCTGACTCATAGAACATGATCCATATGTCTAAAAATAGACATAGTCTAAATAGACTTTGCTTAAAAAATAGCTGGGATAACAGTGAAGGTGACTTCTTTCCACTAAGCTCATCATCTTGTTGCAATCTCAACATTATTTGAAAATAAACAACAACTTATTCTCTTGGAGCACTTAATTTTAGTGTACAGATTTGTCAAATCAGTGGGCTGAAGGAATTACACAATTCCTAGGGTTTACTGGTGGTTCATGCATGGAGGACTCAGTTAGAATTGAAGTGGAAAAGTTATGACAGAGTTGGAAGAGTAGTTCATGGAGTTGTTATTCAGTTTAACTCAGTTAATGGAGTTAAACTCAGTTGATCTAGTTGTATCTAGTCTAACTGAATGATACACTAGTGAGAGTGGAGTGAATTAATTAGTTAATTAATTCACAAATAATAACTCATTAATCAACTGAACAAATACAACAATTAACTACAGTGCATGTCAGTTCTAGTGGAGACCCAGTGGAGAGATAGGTGAAAGGGAAAGATGGACTATCTGTTGTGACTATAGTGATGCATTGATTGCACCACACACATTGGAGTTTACAATGAGATTCTTGCTTGATCGAAGCAAGGAGTGTTGAATTCATTCAGAGCTATTCTTCAGCAAGGATTGCGCAGTGGAGGCAGGCTATCAGGTGGCAAGAAATCAGTGCATGGATTTGCAGATTTCTTCTGATTAGTGTGTAATGATTGATTGTACTGAGAGCTTGATGTACTAAGCTTTGTATGAGATTTTTACGTGATTTCCATGATACATAATATATCATAGTTGGGGTTTTCAGCTTCAAGCTTTCCCGTTAAACAACTTTGTTATGTGCGATTGTTTTTATTGCTTCATGTGTTTTCATTTAATTTTCCGCAAAAAGATTTTTTTTCTAAATTGTGCTAATTCTATTTATGTAAACATTATAGTACAAAACTGCCTCACTTCAGCTATGATAGCCTGAAACTGGGCTTGAAGGTCAAGCTTTATCCTGATACTGAACTGCCCATATAGGGAAACCAGTTCTATAAAAACAGTTGCACCGCCCTTGTATAGGGAAACCGGTGTAGTAGTTATAACATTTGTCATGAGAAAACAATAGATATATAATACTATCGATAAAAAAAACCAGTATGCTGCTGTAGATAACAAAAAACTAGTATCTCTACCAAAGTAAACTAGTTCAGATACCATACTGCGCCATGTCATAGCAGAGTCAATTGGAGTTGATGGGAGAGGGCTACTCCTCCTCAATGGGGCATCCGAAGTCGTCCCCAGGATCTTCAGCATCAGCATCCACGTGTTGAGCTCTTGTGCTTTGAACAACATCCACGTCCACCTGCATAGAGAATAGGCCCAAGGAGGGCGCTGCACTGACGGTGGGTTCGCCAATATCGGCACGGGGTGTTACAGCAGAGTTGGGGCGAGGGTCAAAGGGGGCGGGATAGGGATCAAGAGAAGCGGGAGGGGATTCATGCCAGGGAGGAGAACGAAGAGTAACGTCTTCTCGCAGGGTAATGGTGATAAAGGCCGTAATGGAGGGGCGATTAAAAGCACTGTCAAAATGCAGCTCCGCTCTCTGCGTGGTTTGACGAATGAAATGGCTACCAGAGGGCTCAGGGGCAGAAGAGGCAGAGTTTCGAGGTGCTTCATTAGGAGGAGAGGCAGGCGGATGAGCATGGGCAGGGCCAGAGGGACAGTCAAAGGTTTTCCGACTGGAAGAGGGCCGATCACCTACAGAGCCGCCGCGAGTGCCTCCTCGCCGGCAAGTCATGCGCTGTCTGAGTCTAGGCATGGCCGCCTCGACTTCGTGAACTTGGAAAAGAACCGGAACACAGAGCGAGCCAAAAGGAAGCTGAGGAACGATGTTCGCTGGACAGAAGGCGCTATGAGAAAAATGCGCACCAGGAAGAGTTTCAAGGCAGCTATAAAGCGAGCAGCAACGACCGGTATGTGTGCGGCTCTTGTGCTGCACGGTCTGGAGACAGCTGCCGCGAGGATCGAACACCTGCGCGAGGAGTCGGAGAGCTCTGCGAAAATCGAATTTGCGTCCATAATGCAACTACCAGACATACCAGTGAGGTTGAAGCGCCGTCGCGGAGGAGTATTAACTATGCGGTCAGGCGAAATGAATGCCAACTTAATGGCGCCGTGGAGGGCCATGTGGCCACCACCTGTACACCTTGGGGAGTTGGTCCTCGTTGTCCCATGAGCCTACTACCCATCGCATCCGGAAAAATTTTCGCAAAAGATTAACGGGTGGAATGATTAAGTATTCCAGAAGTTAAATATTGTGAGATCATGGGAATATAGGACATATGCATGCTTAGTGTATATAATTTCTACATCGGTATGGAAGCGAGTGTTAATTCTTGAAGATTGCAATTGTGAAGAATTGTTGAGTTTACATTTGGTGGACAATTCGAATTTGCTACAGAAGATTCTTGGTGCAGAAGTTGAGTATACATTGAAATGGCTTTCAATGGGTTACGATTGGAGTATGCCCTTGATGGTAGCTCGAATTACATAGCCTGGAAGGACAGGATGGAGGTAGTGCTGGAGGATAATGGACTGAAGGAGTTCATCGATAACGATGTTCCTAAGTCAGGATCTAGCGATGCTGCATTACTTGACGCATGGCAAAAGAAGACAACAAAGACGAGAAGGATTATGTTGGAAGGTGTGAAGGACCATATTGTGTCCATCCTTCACTGGAAAGCCACTCCATTCTTAATGTGGAATGCTTTGACAGATTTGTTCCAAAGCAAAAGTGACGAGAGGAAGTTGGCACTTAAAGACAAGCTCAGAAAAATAAAAATGGAGAAAGGGGACAATATTCCAAAATACCTCACGAAGTTTGTCCACTGCAAGGATGAACTGGGAAGTGTGGGGGTTACTATTGATGATGAAGACTTGGTGAGATTGGCTCTCCTTGGGCTTCCGAAGAGTTGGCATAGCTACGAATACTCTGTCAATGGACGGGAGAAACTGCCGAGATGGGAGTGACTTTGGTCGGATCTTGTGCAGGAGGAGATAAGGTGAGGTACCAGGGATGGATCTTCATCGAAGAATGAAGATGAAGAGAATTGCACTTTGGATTCCAAAGAAAGGAAAGGGAAAGGGAAGAAATCCTATCCAAAATTCGAGGCTAAAGGCAGGAAGCTGGATTGTCTAAAATGAAGTGTTTTCATTGTCACGAACATGGGCATCTCACCACTAAATGCCCACAGAAAAAGAAGAACAAGAAGGGTGATGGAGCTGCAGAGGGAGAGGCACTTGCCTCACAATTTGAACTTGATTTCTCTTTGATTTCATGCTTGGTTGCAAGCACAATGGGATCGGTGTGGTATCTTGATAGTGGTGCTTCCTTCCACATGACAGGAGACAAGGAGTTGTTTAGTGACTTGGAGGAGAAGGACCTTCAAATGCATATAGAGATGGGCGACGATGGTCGATATAGTGCAGCCAGAATTGGGACCATTAGCTTTAAGAGGGAGTCCAGTAATCCATTCTCATTGAAAGATGTTATGCATGTTCCAGGTCTTAAGAAGAACTTGGTGTCGGTCGCAATGTTGGAAGACAAAGGTTATGACATTGTTTTCAGTGAGGGAAAAGCCTTCCTTCGACATAAAAAAATGGGTCAAAACAAGAGGATAGGGGTTTGAGTTAAGAATCTCTACAAGCTGGAGGTAGATGGCTGTGCTGCAATGGTGGGCAAAGTAGAAGAAGTGGTGAGTCGGGATGAAGGCGAATTATGGCACAGGAGATTCGGCCATATTCACCATGGCGCTTTGAAGATTTTGTAGCAGATTTATACTGGACTTCCCAAAGGTAATCTTGGGCAATCAGATCAGTGCAAGGGATTTACTATGAGTATGTTTGTGAATACCACCTTTCATGAGAAGGAGAACTGTGCTTCGGCGATCTTGGAGAGGATTCACACAGACATGTGTGGACCTTTATTAGTTGCTTCAACAAAAAAACATAGGTATTATGTTGTATTTGTTGATGACTATTCTCGTAGATGTTGGATCTTCTTCATGCAGAAGAAGAGTGAAACATTCTCAAAGTTTTGTGAGTTTAAAGCATTGGTGGAGGAAAAGTTTGGAGTGGAAGGAGACGTGAACCCTCTACGGAGCGATAATAATTGATAGATATATCTCAAACAGTTAAATAATTACGTAGAAAATAAGGAATTTGAAGAATTATGTTAGCCTCACAACCCACAATAAGATAGGGTCGCGAGAGAGGAATAGCAAGTGATCGTAAAGATTGTTCTGAGAGCTGTTGCATGATCGGGGCCCCATCAATGCACTTGTGGAAGCATGCAACATTGCGGTTTATGTGCAAAACCGTTTTCCTCATAGAGTACTTGGCATGAGTACACCTGAAGAATATTTTACCAGTAAGAAGCCTGATATTTCTCATTTGAATATTTTTGGCTCACCTGTACATTCATGTGACAAAGGATGTCAAAAAGATGCTGGAGCTGACTGCAGAAGTTGGGATATTTTTGGGGTACACAGAAACACCCCATAACTATCGTGTGTATTTTCCAGACAGTCGGATGACTGTTGTGCGATAGGATATAAAATTCAATGAGGTGAAAGCCATGAAGTTGTCGCTTGAGAGGGAGCTACACTTGAATGTGGAAGAGGAACTTCCTGTTCCAAAATATGAGCCTCTAGATGTGGATCAACCACAGGAAGATATTCATGTGGTGGAGGAGTCCACTCATGCAGAACCAAACATCGTAACAAGAAGAAGGCGTACCATAGAAGATGAGAGACTGAAGATTAATGCGTTACATAATGTAGGAGTGCCTACATCACAACGCAGACAAAGACAATCACCTGACCGATTTACTAGATACATGGATCTTATGAGCAAGTTTTTCATGACAGAGCCATATTATTTTGAAGAAGTAGCACAAGAGCCCACATGGGTAGAGGCCATGGTGGAGGAGTATGAATCCATTGTCAGAAATAGTGCTTGGGAGATTGTTCCAAGGCCAGTTGGTAAATCATTTGTAGGATCAAGATGGATCTACGAGGTAAAGCAAGCTGTTGATGGGAGCGTCAAGAAGTATAAGGCAAGATTTTTTTACACGGGGCTTCTCATAGATCGAGGGGATTGATTATGAAGAAACCTTTGGACCTGTCGCACGATATTATTCCATAAGGACCATCCTTGCTCTCTCAGCGCAGATGGGTTGGCACATTCATCAGATGGATGTGAAGACTGCGTTCCTTAATGGAATCATTGAGGAAGAGGTGTACATTGAGCAGCCTGAAGGATTTTAGATCTTCAGCAGCGAGTCACATATGTGCAGGCTCAAAAGAGCGTTGTATGGGTTGACGCAAGCACCACGTGCTTGGTACACACGGATCGACAAGTATTTTACTGGACTTGGCTTCACCAAGAGTAAGGCAGATGCAAACTTGTACCAAATTGTGGTGGAGGGTAAGCTTTTAATAATTGTTCTTTATGTTGATGATTTAATACTAACGGGTGATGAGCAGTTGATACACTCATGCAAGGCATATCTTGCAAAGGAGTTTGAGATGAAGGATTTAGGCCTCCTTCATTATTTCCTTGGATTGGAAATATGGCGGCGAGAAGGTTAACGTTTGTGTCTCAAGGCAAGTATGCTGGGAGATACTAGAAGTTTCACATGCAAGGCTGCAAGCCTATCGACACTCCTCTTCCAGGAAATTGGAGGAAAGAGGATGCTACATCAGCAGAGGTAGTGGATGCCACTGTTTATCGACAATTGGTGGGTTCGCTCATGTATTTAGTTAATACAAGACCATACATATGCTATGCGATGAACCAGCTTTCACAAGCGATGGTTAAGCCTACCAAGATCTTTTGGAAGGCAGGCAAGCATGTCTTGAGGTATCTCAGGGGCACATCTGAGTATGGCTTATGGTATAGACAAATGGATGAGGTGAAGTTGCATGGCTTCACAGATGCAGATTGGGCAAGCAACCCAACAGACAGAAAGAGAACATCAGGAGGGATTTTCAGTATAGGATCTACGGCATTTTCTTGGTACAGAAGGAAACAAATATTCGTGGCACTCTGTTCAGCGGAAGCAAAATACATGGCAGCAAGTCAAGCTGCATGTGAGGCAATCTGGATGAGGAAGATCCTGGTTGGTATGTTCGGTTCACATTTAGATCCTACAATGATACATTGTGATAATCCGGTCATTAAACTCCGATTAATCCTATGTTTCATGATAGATCTAAACATATTGATATCCGGTATCATCATATCGGTGTGTGCGGTGGAAGATCATGTTGCTTCGGTACATTCCTATGGAAGATCGGGATGTAGACATTCGAGCGAAGGCACTCCCACCGGGGAGAAAATTCGAATACCATAGAGGCAAGATCGAGGTGAAGGATAATCCCTATCTTGTTGAGAGGGAGTGTTGAGATTCAACAAGATGATGAAGCTTAGTGAAAATTAGTCACCTTCACTAGAGTGGGCCGCAACCTATTATTTTTAGGTGTAAGTCTATTTTTAGACTATGTCTATTTTTAGACATGGTGATCATATTTCAAAAGTTGCGGGATGCTATTTGTGGATGGTTGGTCAAGTTGGAAAAATAGATGAAATTCTATTTTTTAGAATATTAGGTGAAGTCTATTTATAGATCATCGATCTAAAAATAGATGTTTCGATTATTATTAGCCCTTAATAATAATCAAACTCTAAATATCAACTTATTCTCTTGGAGCACTTAATTTCGGTGTACATATTTGGCAAATCGGTGGGTTGAGAGAATTACGCAGTTCCTGAGTTTATTAGTTCATGCATTGAGGACTCGGTTAGAGCGGAAATTAACGAAAGTTATGACAGATTTGGAAGAGTATTTCATGGAGTTGGTAATGAGTTTAACTCGGTTAATGGAGTTAAACTTAGTTAGCTCAGTTATATCTAGTCTAACTAAATGATACACTAGTGAGAGTTAAAGTGAATTAATTAGTTAATTAATTCACAAATAATAACTCATTAATCAATTGAACAAATACAATAGTTAAATATGGTGTATCGGTTCCATTGGGGACAGGTGGAGAGATAGGTGAAAGGGCAAGATGGACTATACGGTGACTATAGTGATGCATTGATTGCATCACACCTGTCGATTTGCCAATGAGGATTGCGCGATCAGGCAAGGTAGTTGGGATGTTGGGGGGTCACCTTTAGCGGGGGATTGCGCGGTGGAGCGGTATAGGGTGGCAGAGAAATGGTGCATGGATTTACATATTTCTTCATGTTGTGTGTGAAGATTGATTGTCTTGCCCCCGAGAGCTTGATGTGCTAAGCTTTGTGTAAGAGATTGTTACATAATCTCCATGATACATAATATATGATAGTTGGGGGTTTTTTTTAACTAGGCTTTTTTTAGATACCAAACAACTCTATTATGTTAGTTGTTTTTATTGCTTCATGTGTTTGAAATTGAGTTTAAATTTCCGCAAAGATTAACGGTGGAAGGATTTGTATTTAGCGAGAACACCTTAAGTATTTTGGTCCAGAGAATCTAGATATATACATGCATATATTATATATAATTTCTACAAAGTGGCTCATTTCTTGATTTTAAGGCATGGGTGTGAAAATTAAATGATATAAAATGGATTTAAAATTTGACATGACATGACTCATAATGGTTTTGACTTGGGATAAACATGATTTTGTAAATTATTCATCAAATGCATGACCCAACATGATATAACATGAAACCTCAGGTGACCTTATCAAAACGATTTTGAAAATTTTGAGTGTGATAATAGAGAGTGGATTAGATATGTGAAAAGTTATGGTTACCTATTAATTGTTTAGTATATTCCAAGATTGATCCTTATAATTTATGCTTTGATTCTACCACTGACATCTCTTGACATTTTTTATAATTTTTATGTTCAATTCCTCATAAATAAAAAGGTGTTATAGTTTTTCCATGGTTTGTGATGCCATTTTTTTAAAAAACTAATTTTAAGTAAGAAACCATAGAACTATA
Source organism: Pinus albicaulis (assembly GCA_034641835.2). Classification (NCBI taxonomy): domain Eukaryota; kingdom Viridiplantae; phylum Streptophyta; class Pinopsida; order Pinales; family Pinaceae; genus Pinus; species Pinus albicaulis. The sequence continues at coordinate 127,423 of JAXQQM020080351.1, forward strand.
CATTTATATTAGATGGGACCTTCAAGGGCATTGAGAGGCTACTCACTTCTCCATGAAAACATAGAAATAAGAGTTGTATACACATTCCCTACAAGGCTAGCCATAAAAATTAAATTACAACCCAAAACTTATCAATTTACTAGAGTTATTGGGTAAACTAAAAGAAAATTTACAATTTCTTTTCATTATGTTTTATATAGGTTGATGAAGGAAGACTTAGAAATAGTACATATAGCTCTTATATTTTTGGTACCTTGAGAGATGGTGTTGAGAAAGTTTCTTCAAATGAATTATTCTTCTAATTTTGTCCTTGAATGAAGCATTCTTAGTTTTTTTCAAAATGGTTTCTCATTGTACAAATCACCATTACATTCCAGTGATAAGAGATCTTATCTTCATGTATCTCTAGAAACATTTCAATGTAATCTCACACATTTTAGAAAGTGTGGTAAGATTTTATCAAATTGCACAATAATTTCCATGGAGTACCTATGATGTATTTAAAGAAAATAATATTATGGTTTTAGACAATATTACCTTCATATACCATAATAAGAAAGAATACGACTGAAATACGTCTAGTCTATGACGAGACCCATTTCCCCTAGTCATGTAACAACCTTCTCTAATGCCTATATAATTTCTCGATAAGAAGTGTAGCTAAAATGAGTAGTTATGGTGTTTCCTTCACCATATTTCATGACTATGACATGGACAACATGCAAGTGCTATTGTAGACACCATCACTAGACACTTTATAGTGATAACATGAAAAAAAGAAAACAAATTCAACTCATGAAAATGAGCTCAATATGAGGCCTAATAAGACCTAAAGTATAACTTTAGTAAAACTTAGAATACAATATAAAAACTTATTAGAAACATTATACACATTTGTAGAAAACTTTTAAGTTAAAAAATAAAAATGGCATTAATTTGCATGCAATACTATCGGAAAAATGACATATTGATTATGACAGTATCTATCTTTAGGTAGGGAATAATGAAATAACATAAAATGGTTAGTATGAGAAGATGTTACAACTACATGTATTTTCATGTAATATTTCTTCATGATTATTTGAGATGCATGTTAATGAAAGATAAAAGGAATGACTATTATAATTCACAACCTTTTTCATTATATATATATATATATATATATATATATATATATATATATATATATATATATATATATATATATATATATATATATATATATATATATATATATATATCCTTTTTAAGGATTTGGGTGTTTTTTTCTATTGTATTTTTATTTTCTTGGACATTTCTTTATTATATTTGACAAGTCATTTTAATAAAGTCCATGAATGAATTGTTTTTTTATTAGAGAGCCATATATAAATAGATTTAAACTTAGACCTTTTATTTTATCTTCCAATAGGTTTGGCGGCTATTCCTTTTCGCACAGCTGACTCTTTATATTATCTTAAATTATTTTTTTTTACAATATACCATAATCTGAAGGATTAGGTATCTAACATTCCTGCCCTTAATCTAAAGGGGTGTTTATAGAACCAAGCATCTTTTATAACTTTTCAAACTTTTCTATTCCAAGTTCTTTGGTGAATATTATTGTCGATTTAATCGCATGTGGAACATGTACCAAATCAATTACCTTGGAGTCTACATAATGTGGAATAATATGGTATTTTGTGTTAATGTGATTTGTTAATCATGGAATTTAGGATTTGTAGCCAACATTATTGCAGTTTTCTTAATAAAAAATGGAGTAGCATTCACCCATTTCTCTTTCAAATCCTCTAGTTTCTTCCTAAGACACACAATATGCTTGTTAACCTTTGTAATAGCTACATACTCTACCTTTGTATTGCAATTTGATGGAAGAAACATTTTTCATGATATCCAAGGGATAGTTGTTGATCCGAAACTCATGTGATACCTTGAAGTAGAAAATCCACTCTCTTTATCCCAATCAAATTTTTAATCATATATCCAACTAGTTTGATGTCCTCCTCCTTAGATTTTTTCATCATAAAGTCTTGAGTTCCCTTCAATTACCTTATATCTTTCTAGGAAACAACAATGTTCTTCACAAGGTTTTCATATGAACCTAGAAATGATCACATTTGTAAATGAAATATGTACAATAGAAGCGGTAAGGTATAAGACTACCCATAAGATATTTATATTTTGTTGCATCCTCAAATTTATCCCTTATTTTGATGTTAGCTTAAAATTTATCTTTATTGCACTATATAAAGATTTAGAATAATAATGCCAAATTTATTCAATAACTCTCCGGTGTAAATATTTTGGGAGATGAATATATACCTTGGAAGTTTGAGTTATTTCAATACCTAAGTATCAATTATTGTCATGTCTCTCATCTCAAAACCCTTATTTAATTTATTTGAGGATGCAATATATGCTTCATTATTCCTTTTTATCAAGATATCATCTTCTTACACCACAATAATTAAATATTTTTTCTATTTTATTTAAAAAAATTCATCACTAAGATTACAATGGTTGAAATTGATATTTAAAATATGCTTATTTAGATTCATACCATGTGTTAGGTGCTTGATTTAGGCCATATAAAGACTTGGTGAGCTTTAATTCCTTATGTTTTGTTGAAGGTGGAGAGTGACTTCCTCAACATTGGGGATTCCACCTGGTCAAAGGTTTAAATAAACTCCTTTTCCATTGAAATGGTGGGTCCTCTGAGGGATATAGCGACAGTTTCCCATATAAGAAATAATTTATATAACAATGGAATAAAATCAACACGAATGGATTGATATATTCTAATGATAACATAAATAAAACTAAATATAACTACTTCCCGAGTTGGACTGATTTATATGATTGTAAGAATAATATTTCATAAGCATGAAACAATATGAATCATCACATACTAAATGAATATAAGCACATTAAAGAAACTAAATCAATGCAATTGATTTAGTTAATGAAAGAACATAAATCATATAATAGATCTCTAAGTCACTCATCTAACAACATATTATTCAATACATTTTATCAATATTAATAAGTATATATATCATATTTCAATGCTTATCGAAAAGAGATAAAGAGATAGAAACAAGTTTGCTAAAATCTCATAAGCATAAAATGATCAATACAGAGATAATAGTACCCATTGCATCATAGCTTAGTTGAAAAGATAGCCTGCAGAGGCTCGGACTTTAAATTAGATACTTATATTCAAACAATAATGTAAGTTCCAAAGCCTTCTTCTAAAAATGCGGACCCCTTTCTAAATGCATGAAAGGGGTTTAAATCTAATTAATATTACAAAAATAGAATACTTGTGAAAGAATTATTCTAAATATTAATCTAAACTATAAACTAAAAAGCTAGAAATTAAAATGTAAGTTATAATAGTCTCATGGCTTGTTTCTCGGATCCACATTCTAATTTTTTCCTTAGCGCATGATTTGATCATATATTTTGTTGTAAGGAAACCGGCTCAAAAATAGAAGAAAAAGAGAGATAAACACCTTGAAATCCATCACTTCGAGAAAGCTCCAATGCATTACATAAATGAACAATTCTTGGATGATACAAATCACCCAGAAACCTCATTCTATATATAGGGGTCCATGGGCCCACAATATAATCCTAGACAACCTAACAATAACAATGTAAGGGCACAATAATAACAATATTGGGTCCTGAGGTACAAAAATAACAATAAGGGGCCACACTAATAAGAATAAGGGAATAAACTAGTAATATAGGGAACTAACATGCCCCTCTCCTTCAAAAAAGTGTTGTCCTCCAATGCTTGAGTAGCTCTGGAATTGGCACGTAACAAAATTCTCATCCTCACATGTAGAATATTCGGTGGGTAAGTTCTTCCATCGATGAGATACTGCGAAATTGATCGATTTCGTAGCTATCAAGTTCTTGTTTACGCGGCGCTTCGGGCTCCAATATGATTTTTCCTTCCTCATCGAAGTTACGGCAATATTGTTTGAGCTGGAATATTTTCACCTATAGCCTTCTTTAAGCATGGGCTGTGGAAAAGCGGATGCACTCGTGAAGACGAGGAAGCTCCATTGTATGCCATAGTACCAATTTTTGCAACACCTTGTAAGGACCATAGTAATTTGGTAATAATTTTGTATCCTTCTTCACTTTCTTGAGGGACATTTGTTTGTATGGTTGTGGCGGTAAAAATACCCAGTATCCTACATCAAAACTACTCTGTTCTGTGATGTTGATCTCTTTGTTGTTTCATTTGATTTTGTCCTACGTTTGGGTTATCCTTTAAAGGTTGGATAACTTCTTGTTGATGTTGATGTGATCTTCCATTGCTTGAACCTTACAATTTTCTCTTAAATATGATGTGATGGATGGTGGATGATATCCATAAGGAGTACCATAAATGGGGTCATTTTTGTTGTGGTATGGAAGGAAGTGTTATACCATGATTCGGTGAGAGGTAACCACTTGACCCATTGTGTTTGTTTATAGGATACAAAACAACGAAGATATCCTTCCAAACATTTATTCACTATCTGAGTTTAACCATCGGATTGAGGATGATAAGATGAGATATATGAAACTAATTGAGTACCCAAACAAGAAAATAACTCCGTCCAAAAATTTCCGGTAAATGGGATCTATGTCACTGACAATAACCCTTCGGTTTCTATGTATCTTTTGAATTGTGTGCATAAATGTAGTAGAAACTGTGCTTGCTTTAAATGGATGAGATAATGCACAAAATTGTGCATACTTGGTAAGTCTATCAACTACCACCATGATCACTCTTTCCTTTGGACTTAGGTAAACCTGGCAGTAAAATCCATTAGGAAATCTCCTCCCAATGTTGACTTGGAATGGATAAAGGTTGTAAATACACAGGGACTTAATTGGCTAAAATTTATTTTTCTAACTGGAAAACAAAACATTCTACCACAAAATTTTGAATATCGAGATTTAAGTCCATCCCAAAAGAATTCTTTCTTCACCCTGTGGTAATTTTTTAAAAATCCCATTTGTCCTCCTAAAGGAGAAGTGTGCAAAAGAATCTTTTGTTTTTAGTTGGGAATTCTTACAAAGATATAGTGATATTTGTACCATAAGGAATCATTTTTCCAACTAAATGTATCGGTTACTAGGATCTTGCGCAAATTTTGAATGAGTGTCCACACTTCTTAGTCGCTTCTTCCATTCATCCCCTTGCTTTGGTTATCCAATCTGGTTGGATAATAGAAATGGCACAAAGCAATGCTTCCACCTCTTCATTCTTTCTTGAGAGTGCATCTACAACAACATTTAGCTTTCCTTTTTTTGTAGATTATTTCGAGTCATAACCCAACATCTTTGTGACCCATTTTGTTGCTCTTTTGAAGATAGTATTTGTTCCAAAAAGTGTTTAAGACTATCATGATCAGTTTTTACCTTGTAGTGTCTTTCCATTAGGTAAGGTCGCCATTCTTTAGTGCATGTAGTATTGCTAAAATTTCCTTCTCATAAATAGCTTTTGTAAATACTTTCCTTTGATTGGAGGCGACTTTCGAAAACGATGGGTTTCTCCTTCTTGCATTAAAATAGCACCAATTCCATTTCATGAGGCATCACATTCCACAATAAAGGTTTTTGTGAAGTACGGCATAGCTAAGACCGGTGCTGAGCACATTTCCTCTTTAAGATGTTCAAAGGCCTTAGTTTCTTTAGGAGTCCATGAAAATGCATCTTTCTTCAATAATGTTGTTAGAGTCTTTGCTATTATCATAATTCTTAACAAACTTGCGATAATACCCTATTAAGCTAGAAATTCTCTGGCTTCTTTATGGTTGTGGTGACTTTCAATTCAGCAATGGCTTTAATTTTTTTAGGGTCTACCTTAACACCCTCGTGAGATACAATATGACCCGGATATTCCACCTCTTGTACTCCAAAGAAACATTTGGATGTTTTTGCATATAATTGTTTCTCACACGTAGTTTGAGCACCACTGTCAACATATTGGGTATGATCCTTCAAGACCTACGTAGATTAGTAGATCATCCAAAAAATGCGGAACCAAATTTTCTAAGGAAGGGTTTGAAAATGGAATTCATCCAATCCCATGAAATGTAGAAGGTGCATTGCTAAGGCCAAAAGGCATGACCAAAAAGTTCATAATGACCCTCATGAGTTCGAAATGCTACTTTGAGAATATCTTGATCTTCATTCTAATTTGATGATATCACGAACGAAGATCAACTTGGTAAAATAAATTGCTCCATGTAATTCATCCAATAATTCATCAATCACGGGGAATGGGAAATTTATCATTAATGGTGATCTTGTGAGCTCCCTATAATCACGACACATGCACCATGATCCATCCTTCTTACGCACCAATACTATTGGAGCGAGAGAAAGAACTTTGACTAGGTTGAATTATACCGGACTCTAACATTTCTGCAATCATACGTTCAATTTAGCTCTTTTGGACATAAGGATATCTATAAGGCCTAATGTTTGGAGGAACACTTCCTGGAATAAAATGAATAGCATGATCATGATCGAGAATAGGTGGGTGTCCTTTGGGACTTTCAAACACCTTGAATGATTGTCCAAGACTTTTTGGAGATCTATAGAAATAGATGATTTTGATGTTGGAACTTTTAGTGAGCATAATTGTGCGGTGTATCGTTGTTCTTTCTTGAGAAGCTTTGTCATGACATTAAGAGCTTATTATCTTTCACGAATTTCCTACGATACCTCGTAATTTGACTTCCTTTCCTTTTTGAAAACAAATTCAAGAAAGTTCTTGAAAATTAAAAGCTACCATCCCCAAAGATTTGTAACCATTGTAATCCTAGTACAAACGTCAACACCTCCCATAGAAAAGGAATGGAAAGCATTGGACTATTCAATACATATTTCCCCCCATGGTTAGCTTGATATTATGGAATTTTCTTGAGTAATTTATATTTCCTTCATTTACAACCATCACTTGACATTTTAGTGTTGGGTATAGAAACAATTCAATTCCTTGGCTACCTTACAATGAATAAAATTATGGGTACTAGCCGAATAAATCAACACTATTACCTTTTTCTTCTTGATATATCCTTCTATCTTAAGAGTTTGAGGAGTAGTAATTCTGCCAATGCATCACACGATATGGCAGGACTCATTTTCTTCCTCTTCTAGGGTTTTCTTGGTGTATATCCTCTTCTTTTGAAGATTCTTGTTCATTTTATTCTTCCTCTTCACAATCTATGTAACATAATTTCTTCTCGGCACACTTATGACCTTTAGTGTATTTTCTATCACAACTATAGCAAATCCCTCTTGCTCTTTTTCTTCCAATTTTTGTGGTGTCAACCTTTTAGGTTGTGGAAGTTTAGGAGTAGTAACACTTCCATATTTATATATGTGAGTGGTAGGCTTCCTTGTTGCCATAATTTTACATTCAATTTTCTTTCCCAGCTTTGAATGCCTTTTCCAATGAATCGAGTTCCCAAACACGAACTTCATGTTGGATGTTATCCTTTAAAGTCCCTATGAAGACATCAATCTATGTTCCTCTGGAATATCGATTCCCTTATATTCAATTTTTGGAAGTCCTCAATGTGCTCCACCATGAACCCTTTTGTTTGAAGTTATAAATTGGCTAAAGAAGGTGTTTCTTTTGTATCCTCATAATGTGCTATCATTTCCTCCATAAAAATTTTACAAGTGAAAAAAAATTTTTACAGAAAAATCCATTGATACCATACAAATGTATTTTGTTCTAAATGTAAAGTTGCAATGCGTACCCTTTGTGTGATTTGCACATTATTGAGATCAAAATATTGCTCCACATCTTCGTAGCATCTATCTTATAAGGATGTGTGTCAAACTTCCTCATATCCATATTTGGAATATGGTGGTTCTTCCATCCAACATTAGAGTTTATGAAATCACGATTAAAATTTGTTTTTTTTTCTCATCATGAGTTTCCTCTACTATCTTTTTTCCATTGGGCAACATTTCTTGTATCAACTTTGCCAAATCATTCTTCATGTTTTCCATGTTGTCTTTCATTTTTTCATTGATCTTAGCTTCCATGTCATCCATTTTAGCTTCCATGCCATCAATCTTAGCTTCCATTCCACTTCCATGCCATCATCTTCGCTTCCAAACCATTCATCATAGCCCTGCCTTTCTTCCGTATCCATCTTAGTTTCCACGCCTTTCTTCCAAACTTCCATTTCATTTTTTGTTGGTCTTTGCGATAGCGAAATTTGGTGCACTTGCTCTTGTAATTTTGATATCTCATGTTGAGTTTCTTCGACTTCATGAGTCATAATAGAGTATTCTAAAGGCTTAATGGTGTTGAATTCTTTTTAGGGGGGATTTTAGAACCCAATGCTGATATCTATTCTTCAATATGCCCTTGGAATAGATTCAAACTATATTTTTTTTCAAACGAGACTTGTGTAATTCGAAAAAAATACACACATTTCTTGCTTTTTGAGGAGCTTGATATTGAAAATGAATTATCTCTGTGATTTCATATATTCAATATCTAAAATTTAGCCACAGTAGCCCTCTGAATCTTATTTCGAATGCCACGGGTACGACCTGATTTGGATTCTTCAAGAAGAAAATTTATGCCCAATCTCCCACGATGACCTAATTATGGTACAGTTCGATGAAGTGAACTTGTATGACTTGCCACATGTTAGTGTTTCCTCCTCCTTGTGTCACGTGTCACTATGTACTTGCGTCCCCTTTTTACAAAATCCAAATCCGACACTCGAGAGAGAGAGTTATGACATTCCCACAGTCACCTCTTTGAGATGAGGTCGGGAGCACAGACCAATCCTAACTTCCACAAATCATATCTCCAAAAATATTGTGAACCAAGATCTGAAATGTTAACAAGAGGTTCCTTCGGATTTTGGCTTCGCCTTGTAAACATTTCGGCTCCCAAAACTTTTTATACGAAAAGCTATAGTGAAAATTCCACGATGACTTGTTTTAGTTGAAATTCAAGATCTGAGAAAAAACCTAACTTCCCTAGATCATGTCTCCGAAAATATTTTGAACCAAGATCTAAAATTTTTACAAGAGGTTAAGCGATTTCAAATTCGCATTGTACAATTTTAGAAACATGAACCTTTGTAGAAAAAGGTTATTGTGAAAATGCCACGATATTTTGTTTGGAGTAGCGAAACCCTAGAATCCAAACCTGCGATGCCAAATGTTATGAAACCAGGCGCAAAATAGAAGAAAAGAAGATCAACGCCTTAGAAATCGACCACTTTGAGGGAGAAACCTCTAATAAATTACATAAATGAATGATTCTTGGATGGTACAAATGACCAAAACCTCCTTCTATATATAGGAGTCCATGGGCCCACAATATAATCCTAGCCAACCTTATAATAACAATGTAAGGGCACAATAATAACAATATTGGGGTTATAGGGGTACAAAAATAACAATAAGGGAGCCTACTGCTTAATAACAATAAGGGACTAAACTATTAATATAGGGACCTAACATATTCGAAATTTGGGGAGGATGAATTGGCTTCATTCTCATATGGCCGTGAATATTGCATCACTAAGTCTTTGGAAGAAGTTTAACTACGACATTTGAAAGACACCTCGGCCTCCCAATTGATTTTGAGGTTTGATTAACAAATACCGATCGTCTCCATGTTTACCTTTGTCAAGTCTCTTGCCAATATTGTTTCAAGAAGGCTGATTTCGGCATGGTGTCTTTTGGTATCTCTTGGATAATATTAGCATGTAGTAGATAATCTTTTATATACTCGGATATGTCGGAAGACATATTTTTAGCTACGATGATAGCTAATTAAACACTTTTCATTTTCATATCCCAATCTCCAAATATTATATCTTTTATTGATTCTTCAAGATAGGGGGAGATCGGTCGCTCTTCATTGTACAATGTCTTCCCAATCTATACTTTGACACTTTATGTCGAGTTTTCTTCATAATAAATCCTCAAATTAGAAATCTAAGTGACTAAATTATCACTTGTATTAATTTTCTCTTGAATCTTTTTGTACTTTTGATAGAAAATTGTTTTTGTTTTACCGATGTGCTTCCGGTTATGTTTCTTCTTTCTTCACCTCATTGAGTTATGGTTTCTTGTAATATTCCCAAATGAGGGAATGTACGACAATATATAGACAAAAAATTGGAAATAGCGATTGTAAATCAACTCATTAACATTGGAGACATATCATCATGTATTATATCAGCAAATCAACAAATAATAGTGAGTCATGAATCATATGCAATGAGGAAAAAATTCTCCCATAAGAAATCACTCCTAAATGCGAACTACGCATACAATAAAAAATGCGGAGAGAAGTTTGCTCTGACATAGTTATAAACACACTTCTATAGCAAAATAGCACAAAATATGTAGGGTTGTTATATGCCTCAAAAGATATGCCAATCTGAGATCTAGGCTTAATACAAGCTCCTACAAAGAACTTAGAAAAGGGTTTTGAAATACACCTATACAAGATGGGATCTAAAGCCTAGGGCTGAAATTCCTTTAGTAAATACATGAGTGTATAAGGCTGAAATATAGTAGATCTTATGTAGATCCCCTCAAAGGCCTCCTCGATGAAAGTACAGACCCTTCAGTCACGAGGAAAACATTCCAAAGAGCCACAGATCCTCATACAAGTGGCCTAAAAAATGATGCAGTGCCAAAGATCTGAAATATGTCCAAGAGCCCACTCCAAAATAATCTCCCCAAGAGAAGGAATCCTTCCTCTTATGAGAAACTAGCTCGAAAGTGGGTTTCTAAACCCTCCTTTGCAACACCCTACAACACGGCACAATAACCTACGGAATACTTGTGATAAAGAAAGTTGTGGCTTAGCAGCCTAGAGCAAAATGTGGAAATGAATGTGATGCTGCTTCAGAGAGGCCTCTCAAGGAAAGAGATGGGATTCCCACTCGGGGTGCTGTTTGGTGCTAAACAACACAACATTCTCCGCTTCATGGTTGAAGAATGCAAGTAGTCTAAAAGACCATATACAAAATAATATTCCCAAAACATAACCTCATATGGCTTCCATCCTCTTCCTTATATATATTATGAGCTTCATTACCCTTGGCCCCACTCAATTAGGTCATTTCCTTCATGAAATCAATCTCCCTCCAAAGCGTATTTATTCCTCAATTAATCTCCACTCCTCATAACAATGTTGTTGACTTGGTCAAAGTTATTTGAATCAACATGATCCAACCCTATTCACACTTGGATATGCTTTATTTAGCTACTAAAAAGTTCTCATTTCACACTTGAAGTGTTTTTATTTTGCTCGGGAGACTTATGGTATACACCCACTTATTCACCTACTGGTGACAAAACAAACTATAATATTCCCATTTAGTGAAGGCTAAAATTTTTGAATATTACGATCCTCCCTCAAATTTTTCTTTTCCTCAAGAAAGCGTATGGGGAGAGAAAAAATTCTCCCTCCTCCTCTTTTGGCCTCCTCATCAATAGTCCCCACCATTTCTCAAGATAATCTGCCATTAACTCACCCTCGATGGCTCCTCCCAAGTATGCAAACCCCAATGGTTCACATCATGAAAAGGTGGAAGGTGTGAAAGTGGAAACCTTCTTATTTGTCTAATGGCCTCCTCAAGGTAGGAGGGATGAAAAATGTGGGGAAACTCATTCCCGGTGAGAGAGACTCCCACACCCATGCTATCATCCAAATGAAATGACCATCCTAAGTAGCTCATCAAAAGAAATCCTCAACCCATGGTTTATGCAATGTATTGGGCTGCATGGAGAGATTAGATTTTTCCATCCAAGTTGTTTCTCTCTCCATTTATGGTAAGTATGGGGATATTTAAAGTCTTGGCTTAAATTTCATGGCCTCTGAGAATGGCCCAAGTTACCCTGAAAACAAATCGGCCATGAAGTGCCTCCTCCGAGAACTCAATTTCTCCAAATGGCTCCTCCACATGAAGAAAAGAGAGATGTAGTTTGGAAATCATGGTTTTCCCATTGTTTCTCTAGAAAAATGCAACATGTAAATTAGGGATAATCATACTCCCAATGGGCACCTTCAACTCTTGTGCAACTCTTTCTGTGAGCTTCCCTTGGCTGTAAGAACACCATCAATATATGGAAGAAAAAAAAATGAAAACAAGTTTCCATATGACAGGCGGAAGTGGATCATAGTTCCATATATGGAGGCAGGCGCGGTCATCCTTGCATAACTCAAAACAAAGAATATGAGGTATCTTTTCGATACACTTGTTTTGCTGCCATAATCATCCTACGAGATGGGATATGAAGGTAAGATGTGGTGTCAATGGTGCACACCAAGAATCATGTGGCTTCCCCACAAATCACCAATAAGAATAATAACCTCAATATACAATTGGCCACCAAGTACATCATAATATAATATATAAGAAGGGATAATCCTCCTTGGTACAACATGTTGCTCATATAAATTAAAGAAGTACAAATCATAATGCAAAAATGTACCTTCTCTACTATGTACTTTGGTCTTTGGTGAAATGACTCAGCTAAATTTCTCCCTCACTCTCCCATGAGTAGGAATTGGATGTTTCAAACTCTCCATCACCATCTAGGCTATGCATTTCTCCATATCTTTGATATATATCCTGATGGATGCCCTCCCAGTGAACTCCTCCATAAAGAATGAAATGCATCAAAGTGCATGGAAAGAAAAACCACACATGTGTTGCATGTAGTAGCTTCCTCTTGAGCTGAGAAACTCTAGTCAAGGCTACTGCCATAAAGAATAGATGACCTCATCAACCACATGTTTCTATCATCTGCTGAGGTCATCAAAGAATCATGCAAGCACCGAATCCTTGAGAGTACTCTACCAAGAGATTGAGACCTCCAATATGGATCAGCCCTCTTAAGGGACATCGGCGAAGATGCGAAATGTAGAAGCTCCCCACATCTTTGCTATCTTCTCCTTTGACATCCCCCATGCCAAATTCATCCTCCCAAGTGCTTCCATGCCCGCAATACGACTACTCATGCTCGAAGTATAAGTGGTGGCCTTTGGAGGTTGGCCTCCCATGAGCTGCATCCAAGAATAACCTCCTAATCTTGGCCAAGGTAAGCATGAGTGACCTCCATATACTCCATTGTATGGAGGATTCCTTCCTCAAGGGAAGTACCATCTGTTCTCCAAACCCATGGAGCATCTCCCTTGCACCATAGTGGTGCCATCCCCCATCCTTGCGGCAACTTTTGTCATCACAGAATATGTAGTGAGAGTGGAGGTAATGCTGAAAAATGAATGTCTCCCCTCCTCCTTGGTCTACCCCGGACTCTCGCAGCAACAATAGACCCATCCAAAGTATCCATCCCTTTGGGATCTAAAATTAGTGCAACCAATATGAATAATATCTCATCATCTCTGATCTAGTATTCTCCCAGGTGGAATGCCTCCATGCAGTGAGACATCAATGTCAAGAGTAGGCTTGCACATATAGATGGAAAAATTTGTCCTTGCCTTCTTTGTGAAAATCGGTCTTTCTCTTTTATGCATCACCCTTCTGAAATATATAGGGGTGTGTGCTCATCATCATGTGATGTTTACCTTCCTCCCTACCTTCTCCTTCCATACGCAAGGTTTCACAATCATGTTGTTTATTGATTGTGCCTTGACCTCCACATATAAATCCTCGAACTTCTTGCAATGATACAATAATTCCTCTTGTTGGAGCAATTGCTCCATCTACCTACGCATGAGGTGCTAGATATGCTCTAGATATGACATTATTTTTCTTTTTGACCTTCTCTTCTTCTTGATATGAATGAGAGTCACCTTCTCAATAAGGGATCCTCTTTTGAAAAAGGGATCTTCATGTCTTGTCCAAGAATATGAGACATAGATCTTGCCTCTAGAAAAGTATTATGCAAGATGTGAGCCTCTTCCAATAGTTTTCTGAAATGGAGTTGAGTTTATAGGTCCTTTCAACCCATGCAAAAGTTTGGTTTGTGTGTTTTGGTTTTTCTAACTTCATCGAGTTGTTTGAATGTTTTACATCAAACCTTCCCACTAGTCTCCTAGTGAGATTTCATAAGTAGATGTATGTGCATTTTTTTTAAAGAAAAGGAACAAATATCCACCAAGCATAGGCCTTACCTCCAACATGCAGTAGCGCAACTTTGATAGCTTCATTCTACTGAAACTTGGTGCTACTACAAATAGGTGTCTCGCTCCTCCACCCAAGCTCTAGCTGAAAATTTAGGTAAACCATCAAAAGTAGATAGAAAAAATCAACCCATATCATGGGAATTGCTCCTCTCCACCTTGATCTTGCAAAAATATTGGAAGGTGATGTGATCTGCGAACCTCTTAGTTTGAGATTCATATTCTTGCAAATACTCACTAAGAGTTCCCATCCTGGCATTCTTCTTCTTCCATCTCCCTCATATTAGATACGTACATATGATTAATTTGTGAATCATAGTGTGTGGTGCATGCTCACACTCATCACGTGAAAATCTAGAGTTTTCTTTAGATCCAAACTCCTTTCAGGAAGTTACTCCTCACTATCATCTTCTTGATCTCCCTTAATACTCTGCATAGTTTGAAAAGAAGCTTTGAGGAGATCCTCTTCCTCTCTTCCTCCAAATAATGGAGTCTTCTTTTTATTTTCTCTACATCTCTTCTCCTTGTGAAAAGCTTCTCCTTATGGTGACATATTTGCTAAATGCGTAGGCTAAGCCAAGATTATGCTATGATACCATTACAGCAATATTCCCAGAATGGGGAATGCGGCAATATATGAACACAAAGAAGCTGAAATAGTAGTGTAAATCAACTCATTAATATTGGAGACCAATATGGAGACATATCATCATGTATTATATCAGAAAATCAACACATAATAGTGAGGCATGAATCATATACAATGAGGAAACAAGCCTCCCATAAGCAATCACTCCTAAATATGAATTGCTGCTACAATACAAAATGTTGGAATACGCTACAATGCGGTTATAACACTACTTGCTAAAGAAAATAATGTACAAAATATTTAGGGTTGTTATATGCCTCAAAATATATGCAATACAGATCCTAGGCTTAATACAAGCTCCTACGAAGAACCGGAAAGGGTTTTGGAAATAAACCTTATACAAGATGGGATCTAAAATACAAATTTAGAAGAGATTCACTACCAAATGGCTTGTGGGTGTAGAGAGGCTGAAATATAGCAGACCTAATGCGGGTCCCCTCAAGGCCTCCTCCATTGAAAGGATGAACCCTTCAATCATAGGAAAACACTCCAAAGAAGACACAAGATCCCCTCAACGAAGTTTCCCTAAAAAATAATGCAATTCCCAGTGGAAAAACACTGGAAATGATGGGAAATAGTTTTCTTGGTGCCAAATATCTGAAATATGTCCAAGAGCTTTCCAAACTGATCTCCCAAGAGAAGGAATCCCCTCCTATGAGAAACTAGCTCGGAAAGTGGGTTTCTAAACTCTCCATTGCAACACCACATAACACGACATAATAACACCATGACTGATTGATGAAGAAAGTTGTAGCTTGGCTTGAAAACTAGAATATGAAATGAATTCAATTCTCTTCCAAGAGGCCTCTCAAGGAAAGAGATGGGGATTCCACTGGAACACCAGTGCTAAAGCAACAACCAATCTCTCAACTATTGATGAAGAATGCAAGTAGTATAAATATACCATATACAAAATGATATTTAAAACATAACCTCATGTGGCTATCATCCTCTTCCTTATATAGATTATGAGCTTCCTTTCCCTTGGCCCCACTCAATTTAGTCATTTCCTTCATGAAATAATCTGTCTCCAAAGCTTTGCATTATTACCTCGAGGAATTAATCTCCACTCCTCCATAACAACGTTATTGACTTAGTCAAGGATTGTTGAATCGACATGATCTAACCCTATTCACACTTGGAGGTGCTTTATTCATTTGTTGAAAAGGTCTCCTCTCACACTTTAAGTGTTTTTATTTTCTCGGGAGACTTATGGGCCTCCTCACTTATTCACCTACCTAGTGATAAAAAAAACTATAATATTCCATTTAGGCGAAGGCTAAATTTTGGAATATTAAATTTCTCTGGAGATTTGAATGTTGCATTTGTAACTAATGAACAATTAGATCCTTTTCTTTAATTTCATTTTTAATTTTAGTTTGAGACCTTCAAAATCTGTTGTAGATTATTAATACTTGATTGCTCTCGATCTTTTGTTTTTCATTAAATAAACTTTTCTCTATTTGAGAGATTTTAAGTCCTTTTCCATAGCCAACGACTTAATCTTTGTTACTTATGAATAGTTGCGTCTACATAAGCACACACATAAGGCGAGATAACACCTTTAAGCTCTTTTTTCTATTGTTGTTGAGTTCCTTTCCATAGGACTTGCATTGATGTCGTATCCCATGGGTAGTTGCGGGAGAATATTCCATCTTTCATTTCTTCTTTGACACGGATACAACGAAGCTTTGTGATTCGGACTATAAAATACATCCAATGGAGGTATTTATTAAATATTGATGTTATTCTGTTGTTGGGAAAGAGGATAATATCCATATCTTGGGCTGATGTATATCATTTTTCTCCTGTATCATTGAGCTTTACTATCGAGTTTCGTAATATTCCAAAATTTGCACACAAGAAAATTGGAATATTATATTTTGATACTTTCACTTAGGAGAGGAATAAATGGAAAGGAGGCCCATGAACAATAAAGATATGAATAAATGCCACCTTAGTAAGGAAGGATATCACTTTAGGAGAAGTTTGGTTTTACACTTCGAAGTATGAACAAGGGAAAAATAGATGGGGACATAGTAAATTTTGACTAAGTCAACATGCATTCTTGAGGAGGAAGAGATCACCCAAGTGAACTAGCTCAATGTGAACAAGTATCGACCCTAGACACACATATGAGGCTTGGATTGAAGATACCTTAGTGTGAAAAGAGGTATTTCAAGTGGATTAGTCTCGATTGACCAAGTCAACAACGTTGCTACAAGGAGGAGGAAGCTAACAAGGACAACGTAGTTTAGAAGAGGAGTCTTCCTTTAGGGAAGTCACCTCAACAATGTGTGGGGTACGGGGTTAGGAGGCTCACAAAAGATAAAAAGGAGGCATAGCATCAAAGAGATTTTTTAGTCCTATGATTTGGCTGATTGGCAAACCAAATGACAAGGCAAAATTCAAACCAAGCTTTGGGGCTCTAGGATCTAGCCCTCTAGTCTCGGAGAGGGATCTCTTAATATGTTTGTAAGGATATAGCTTGATGCTTTTAAGAGGTTGATTTTGGGCTAGTTATTAAGTGCAAGTTTGTTTGTTTGGGTTTGGTTGGTTGGACATGAATGATCTAGGAAACATAGATAGAAGGGGAATATCGAGTCATTGGGCAAAGGAGTCAAAGAGAAGTTATAACAAAGCTCGATCGATGGATATGGGATATCAAAGGAAAAATCTAACTTGGCCGAGTGGATTTTGGGTTTGGTGGATAAAATGAAATGGACATTAAGGATTTAGGAGAAGTGGAACTAAGGGCAGTTAAGAATCCTTAATTATATGTACTTCTCAACAAAGGGACTTAAAACATTATGCGAACTTGTAAAGGCATTCCATAGACGGGGCTAACCATAAATTCTAGAAATCACCTTGAAGCCAAATAACCATTTCCAAGACAAACTTCTCAAATGAAATCTAGGAGTTGAGGAATGCTCTATTTCATCCAAAGATTTCACCTTCAAGGAATTTAAGAAGACATAAAATATTCACAAATAATGTTGTATCATTGAAGGAACGCCTAAACATCTACGATTACAATTATAAAAACCTTCAAAACAATTATCTCGGCGAGAACTAAGGGTATGATCCAAAACGAGACCTCTTTGGTGAGTAACGTAAACAATGGTAATTTAAAAGGGAGACTTCGAAACGAGTTTCAGGCGGCGGCAAGTAAGCATGAAAAACCATAAATCATTCTTGAGACCAGAAATTTGTTTGAACTATTTTTAAATAAAGCAAGCTTAAGGATTGAAAAGCGAGTCAAACTACTCAATGAAACCTTCGTGAGATGAAAACATAAAGAGCGGTGAAAGAGTAAACGGACTAAGATTGCTTCTAGGGAGACATTTCTTAGCCTAAGATTTTTACTCTGTGCAAGAAAGAAATGATGAAACATAATGGAAAATAGGAAAAACATTACAAGTTAGAATACTTCACCATGACCATGCTCGGTCAATAGTAGAGCCTTCTCATTAACAAAATATGTCAAAACATCATCAATCTTTCAATACTTCAATTTCTTCTTAATCTTCGGCAAGACTATGTACAACTTCAAAAGGGTTCAAATGTGACAGCAACCCCTAAGGCCTCATAGAGTATTTATAGAAGAATGAGGAGGTGGAACTCTTTTTAGGGTTCGAAGTGTCATTAATTACAGTTAAATGCATTCTGGCCTTGAAAACCATGCAAGGAATAAGGAAGGAACATGTGTGCGACTACTTCTCTACTAATAACTACTGTCTTAAATTTCTAAGGAAATATAGGTGAAAATTTTGACTTTACGGCCTATTTCTATCCTTTACAATATTTGCTGACGACTTAAAATATCTTCTATACATGTAATCACTACTAATTGGTCTTTGTAGGTAGAAAGTAGGCCAAGGTGTCGGTTAGATATTTCGATCAATAGCACATACTCTGTTGATTTATTCGGTACCGCCTTTGGCCCTAAGTTTCTTTGGTTTGATCATTAAACTATGCCTTGGGCCTTTAACTTTGATCTTTTAACTAATCTTGCCTTACTTGTCTTTTCTCATTGCTTTAAACAAGCTGTTTTATTTTTTAATTCTTTACCCTTAAAATTTTAATCACTATGTAAAAAAGGCCAATCTTTGTTTATCCTCGGATTGGTAATTAGGCCATTTAATCTTCTCTTTTTTGGCTTCTTCATCATTTCTTCGCTTCAACTTTCATTTTGATGTCTGCCGGGGATCATCTCTTTCGGTGTGGGAGGGTCCATGATCGAATGATGATCATGATTCACATCAACGATCAAACCACAGGTGTGTCCTCTTATCTTCATTATTTGATTTAAGACCCCGGATCGTCACCCAAGACTTAATTTGTCCCCTTATGGATTGTGGAAGCTTGCTAGCCTTTATCAACCATTACACCTACACAAACAAACAAACTATTAATTTAAAACCTTCGTGTTGTGGATTTAATAAATTTCAGAGGTTACGAGGTTTTTGGGCATTCGGGGAGGAGCTTTTCGAGGAGGAGGGGAGAAGCATGGGGAAGGGTTCCATAGGCAAAGCGGGAGGAGGAGTGGGTGGTGGGTGCAGGCGTGAAGAGGAAGGCGGTTTGTGGAAACCATGGTTGGTTTTCGCACGAGGAAAGGGTGGTAAATGGTTTATGCCCATATGGACACAATACGGTTTGGAGGATGACACTGTCACCGGCCTTCTATTCAGCGATTGATTTTGGGTGTTAAATCGTTCCGGCGAGATGCGCACGAAAATGATCGTGGGCCATCGGATATGGGAGCTCCGGATCTACGGTGAAGAATGGAGTGTGATGGGGGAAAGCTACTCGGTGGAAGGGGATGGTGGAGGATAGGTGTCGAAGGGAGATTGGTCGGTGGTGGAGCGGTGGGTTGTGGGGACCATCAATGACATCGGCTACTTTGTCGAGGTAAGCGAAAAAGGTTTAGCGAGCGAAGGTTGTGGAGACTTGGGATGAGTGGTGACGGGTAGATCAATGGGATCGACGATGCGGATACGTTGATGGATGGATAGGTTTGATGATCGGGGGAAGGCTCAATGGGGGAGGAGGAGTGAGCACCATTGGATCATATAGATTAACGGTCAAAATCATCTTGGTGGGAGTCAAGGAAAGCGGTGGAGGTTTGAAAATAAGAAGGGGAAAGGGGCCTTAAAAGGCTGGAGAATGGTCATGTGGGGGAGAAAAAGGGACCAAGGGAGCTAAGGAAAAGGGTTTAGTCCTGGTCCATGGTCATGGGCCTCGGGGGATTTTGGAAAAAGAGGGCGGGGCTTAAGTGTAAAGGGAGCTTAAAGCCTAATTTCTTCAATGGGAGGAAAAATAGGCAAAAGAGGGTTTTTTTTTAAGCCTTTTTGAGTTTCCGATAGGTTAGAAAAAAGTATTTTAAACCAAATAAGGGTGTTTATAATGGTTTAAGGGGGTTTTAAGGAAATTAAGAGTTAATGAAGGGAAAATGAGCTATTTTTGGGGAAATGGATTGATAAAAATAGGGGTAGGAATGGTAGAATAGAGTAAAATGAATGAAAAAAATGGTGAAAATAGCTTGAAAGCGTTTTTTTCTTTTTTTGAAATGACGGGATAACTTGGAGGATTTGAGTGAATATTTTCGGTGAATTGATAGATTTAGGATAATGAAGGCAACGAGATTTCTAGAACTCACAATGTTTTTGCAAATATTGTTTCTAGAAATTTGATATTTTCAACTTAATCATCTTTGGATAAGATAAAATTATTGATGAATAACGGTGGCTCCACTTGGGGAGGACGACCGTCCTTTTAGGTGCTAGAACCTCAGTTGATCGATCTCTGAATTTCGGAAGGCCAATGCCTTATCCATTGGGCATAATCTCTTTGTTTTCTTGCGAAGTTCTGTGCATTTTGATACTTCTTCCAATGGCTTTGCATCATGAAATTTCTTTAAACCACATCTCTACCTACCCAAAACTTCTTGTCCTAGCATTTTCTTCTCTTGAGTGCGGTTGGATAGGCATCTCTTTTACATATTATTTTTGAAAACGAAGATAAAACTATCTAATGCTATCATATTTCTTCCAGTCCAGTTAAGCAGTTAGACTTTAACGCTTCTCTACCTAATATAATATGTCAAGATTAAGGCATTTTAATGAGATGCATTCTCTACATTCTAAAACAGAAATTTAAACACGGACAAACTAGGATTAAACATTTTGATTTGTTGTAATTTCTATGGCATAGAAACCAACTACACATAGACTTTTATTTGCGGAAAATTAAAACAAAGTTTGTGAAGGCTTAAGATTTGAAAATAAAATACATCCTTCTTTCTTTTTTTTTTGGCTCAAGTTTTGATCTATTTAGAGCCATATTTTTCTTTCTTTTCTTTGGTTCATATTTTGAGCATGTTTGAAGCATTCTTTCTTCTATCCTAATCTATTCTACGATAAGCAAAGATTAAACAATTTGGCAAATCTTCTTCACTAACCTATCGGTAAATTGAAATCTATCTAGTCATGATTATGTTGTATGACTAAATAGCGGTGTTTTCTTTTAGTAGTGGCATTTAAGCTTGCACACTTTGATTCTTCTTTTATTTTTAGTATGGAAATTTTTGTATCTTTCTTCTTTTTCTAATCTTCCCTCTTTTATTTTCTATTTTTTTTTTTGCATTTTTTTCAATTTTTCTTTCAAAGTAAAAACAAAAAACTAACTAAATGCTCATAGAAAATTTTGAGCTTTATTGACATTCCTACCTAACCCTAATCTAACACCGGAAAATTTACATATTTGGGCGATGAACTCCTTTTCCAATATAGCCAATCAATTAAATGGTTCCATGATTGGTCTTTTCTCATCTCCTTGAGCATGCTAGACAAACGGGGGCCACTCCCATTTCTCTTTTTCTTTAGCGAGCGGTGCTAAAAATCTTCTTGATTTTGGTAATCTGCCAGTTCTAAGCCTTTATCCCTTCTTCAAATATCTTCAAGAGCGAGAGCATAGGGATCTTGAAATAATGCCTGGTTATTAATATTTGGAAGATAGGTTTACGACCCGAGCTTACTTTTTTTTTTTTTTTCTCCTTTGGATCAAGCTTAAGACTCTTTTGAGAAAGAACTTCTTCCTCATCTTCATTATCATACGGCTGGAGAGGGGACTCATCATATATTGCGGTGTTGTCCTCTTGTAGTCACAGTATGCTATGATTCGGTGGAGGCATGCCCTCTTGTGAAGAGATCATCATATTTTTTAGCAAGGGTATCTTTTATTACCTCCCAACCCTTTCGGGAGAAGGCTCCTTATCTTCGACTTGCTCAAGAAATTTCTCTTTCTTCTCAACCTCATCATCTGGTGATAGATTGTAACTCCCAATTATGTGGAAGTTATTTTTGATGGGTTGAATTGTTTGATTGTTAGCATCGAAAGTGATGATAATCGAAATTCATGACACCAATCCATTGTTGAGTTTCCTAGCATGATTGGTTTCTATTCAGAACTCATCATCATCATCACATTTATACGATGTTAGAGAATCATTAGTATAAAAAATCTCACCATTCAAACATATTGGATTATCGAGTTTTTCTTTCTTTAAATTGATACATGGAAGGTTCACTTTCGATTTATGGAAACAAGAAGGATTAGAAAGGGAATGAATAGAAAGGTTTGGCTCTTACGGAATTTTTAGAGGTCGGCCCCTTTGTTTAATATTTGATTGATTTCTTCCTTTTTGTTAAAGAGGAAGCATTTCTCTCTTTCTTGGAACAGAAATACAACGGTTCTCTTTCTCTTGTGTGGAAAGCAGTTTTGAGGCTGGATGTGTTCTTGAACCTCCTAGAAGAGATGTTGGATCATTACTTGTGCTTGTAGGGGGGATCTTAAGGATTTTCTTCTATGTCATGATTAATTTCACTCTTAAATAACTTTTCATGATTTTTGTGATGGTCAATTTGTTCATAAGATTCATGAGTTGTTTCTAATAGACCATCAGGATGCCATTCTTCTCTTATCGGCGAAATAAGTTATAACATAAAGGAAAAAGACTCTAGATGTGTTACCTCTTCTCCTATTACGAGTTTTGTGATCTTAGGATGACTGGTGTTTCCTCAAAGCACTTCTCACTTTCTGTACTTTCGACCTATTTGTAATGTTCTCTCATCATGAATACAATGTATAGGTAGGTAACTAGTACTCTTTTGAAAATCTTCTTCATTCTCTTTTTCGAAATCTTGCTCATAATGCATATTTTTCTTGTTGTTTATGTCTTGTAGTGGTTGATTTTGTTTTTGATCAGGAGAAAGCATAGGTGTACTGGATAATCAACATCTGTATCGACTCACTTACCTCAGTTTCTTATCAAGTATGTACACTATTTTTCAGTGGGTCCAATAATGTGTTTAGTTTAGCTTCTCTTGTCTACTTTGATTTCATGTTTGTTAATTATAAAGAGGTCACTACATCTTTTCAACCAGTTCAGAGTCTTTTATCAGTGGAGTCATTAGGTCTTTTGGAGGTTTTGGAGTCACCGGTGGGAGATTTTTGAACTTTGTTTTCCACCATTAGCATGATTTGGATTTCTCAATGCATCCCGGGGGATTTTATAAGGGTTAGTGAAATAATAGGCCTAATGGAGGCAGTGGAGTCGGCCCAGGTGGAAATTTTTAGCTTTTTTTGAAGGTAAAATATGTTATGGTCCACCACCAATAAGTAATAAAAGCCAATCAAAGAGTTATTTTTGGGGTTTCGAGTTTCTATGATTATTGAAGGACTTAGTAAATACGAGAGTTTGCTAGGCTATTATGTACTTAGAAGTCCCATGATCGCCAAAATGTTGTAGTCTGTGATTTGGCTGATTGGCAAACCAAATGACAAGGCAACATTCAAACCAAGCTTTAGAGCTCTGGATCTAGCCTCCCTAGTCTCGAGAGAGGGATCTCTCAATATGTTTGTAAGGATATAGCTTGATGCTTTTAAGAGGTTGATTTTAGGCTAGTTATTAAGTACGAATTTTTTGTTTGGGTTTGGTTGGTTGGACATGAATGAGCTAGGAAGCATAGATAGAAAGGGGAAATATTAGAGCCATTGGGGAAAAGGGATCCAAGAAGAAGTTATAACAAGCTCAATCAATAGATATGGGATATCGAAGGAAAATCTAACTTGGCCGGTGGATTTTTGGCTTGGTGGATGAAATGAAATGGACATTAAGGATTTGAAGGAGAAGTAGAACTAAGGGCGATTCAGAATCCTTAAATATATGTACTTCTCAACAAAGGGACTTAAAACATTATACGAACATAAAGAAGCATTCCATAGACGGAGCTAACCATAAATTCTAGAAATCACACTTGGAAAATAACCATTTCAATACAAACTTTTTCAAATGGAATCTAGGAGTGGAGGAACACTCTATTTCATCCGAAGATTTCACCTTCAACGAATTTAGAAAAAATAAAAGATTCACAAGTAATTGTATCATTGAAAGAGGAGATACCTAAACATCTGCGATTACAATTATAAAAACCTTCAAAACAATTATCTTAGCAAGAACAAAGGGTATGATCCAAAACGGACCTCTTTGACGGTGTAAACAATGGTACTTTAAAGGGAGACTTGAGAAACATTTTTCAATGGCGGTAAGTAGCGAGAGAAACCATAAATCATTCTTGAGACCAATGTTGTTTGAACTATTTCTAAAATAAACAAGCTTAAGGATTGAAAATAAGTCAAACTACTCAATGAAACCTTCGGCAGATGAAAACATAAAGGCGATGAAGAGTAAACGAGGCCTAAGGTGCTTCTAAGGAGACATTTCTTAGCCTAATATTTTACTCTACAAGAGAAAGAAATGATGAAACAAAATGGAAAACGGAAATAACGATATGATTAGATACTTCACCCAACGGCCATTGCTACGAGGATCCAATGATAGAGCCTTCTCATTATAAAAATATGTCAAAACATCATCAATCTTTCAATACTTCAATTTCTTCTTAATCTTGACTAGACTATGTAAAACTTCAAAGATTTGGAATGCCAACAACCCAACCCCTAACAAAGAGCTCCTCGTAGAGTATTTATAGAAGAATGAGGAGGTGGAACTATTTTAGGGTTTCAAGTGTCATTAATTACAAAGTAAATGAATTCCTGACCTTTAGAAAACCATGCAAAGCATAAGGTAGGAACATGTGTGCGACTACTTCTCTGTTTAATAACTACTGTCTTAACTTTCTAAGGAAATATAGGTGAAAAGTTTGAATTTGCAGCCAATTTCTATCCTTTACAATAGCGTACGACGACTTAAAATATCTTCTATCTAAGTAATCACGCTAATTGGTCTTTGTAGGTAGAAGGTAGGCGAGGTGTGGGTTAGATATTTTGGATGAATAGCGCCTCTGTTGATTGATAGGGGCTAGCTTTGGCCTAGGTTCTTTGGTTTGATCATTACAACGCACATGGGCCTTTAACTTTGATCTTTGATTAATCTTGCCTTACTATCTTTTCTCTATTTCCGCTTTAAACAATTGTTTTATTTTTTAATTCTTTTCCCTTAAACCTTTAATCAACGTAAAAAAAGGTAATATTTATTTATCCTCGGATTGGTAATTAGGCCTTTAATCTTCTATTTTTAGCTTCTTCATCATTTATTACGTACGAATGTGTTTGATATGCTGGGGGATCATCTCTTTCGAGGTGCGTGAGGGTCCATGATCGAGCATTAGTCATGATTCATTGCTGATCAAACCTTGGGTGTGTCTCTGATCTTCATTATTTGATTTGGGCTTGAGATCGTCATCCGGGACTTAATTTGTCCTTATGGATTGTGGGAGAAACTTGCTAGCCTTTATCCACCATTACACACACTCGTAACGAGCAAACTATTAATTTAAAACTTGCGTGTTTGTGGATTCTTTTGCATTTCATAGGTTCGAGGTTTTGGAGGCATTCGGAGGAGCTTTGCAGAGAAAGGGGAGAAGCATAGTGAAGGGTTCCCATAGGTGGAACTAGGAGGAGGAGTGGAACAATTTAAGTTTGGCACAAAAAAGGAAGCTGAGTTTTGTGAAACGGTGGGTGGTTTTCGGGCAAGGGAAGGGTGGTAAATAGTTTGTACCCACATGAACACGATACGGTGATTTCGAGGACAACACCTTTCCATCCCAATACCTCTGTTTCGCGTTGATTTTGCATATTAAATCATTTCGGCAAGATGCCAGCGAAAACAATTGTGAGTCGTCGGTCTGGGAGCTCCGGATCTACGGTGAAGAATGGAGCGTGATGAGGGAAAGGCGTTGCTCGGTGGAAGGGGATGGTGGAGGACGAGGTGTCAAAGGGAGATTGGTTAGCGGTGGAGCGATGGGTGGTGGGAGCATCAACGACGTCAATTGCTTTGTCGGGTAGCGGAAAAGGTTTAGCGAGCGGGGTTGGAGACTTGGGATGAGTGGTGGCCGTTAGATAAATGGGATCAACGGTCTAGATCCGTTTGATGAATGGATATTTTGATGATCAGGGAAGGAAAAATGGGAGGAGGGAGTGAGCACGTTGGATCGGATAGATTAACGGTCGAATCCATCTTGATGGGGGTGAGGGAAAGGCGGAGGTTTGAAAATAAGAAGGGAAAGGGGCCTTAAAAAGGCGGAGAATGGTCATGTGGGGGGAAAAGGGACAAGGGTTAAGGAGAAAAATGGGTTTAGTCCTAGTCCATGGTCACGGGCCCTCGGGATTTTTGGAAAAATTTTAAGGGCTTAATTAGAAAGGGGCTTAAAGCCTAATTTCTTGATGGGCGGAAAAAAGCCCAAAGAGGTTTTAGAAAGCCTTCTTGGAGTTTACCGATATGTTAGAAAAGGGTATTTTAAACCAAATAAGGGTGTTTATAATGGTTTAAGGGGGTTTTCGAGGAAATGAAGATTTAATGAAGAAAAAATGGCCTATTTTGAGGGAAATGTACTGATATAAATAGGGGTAGGAATTGTAGAATGGGGGGAATAAAATGGAGGTAAAAATGGTAAAAATAGCTTGAAACAATTTTCTTTTTTAGATGGCAGGATAACTTGGAGGATTTGAGTGAATATTTTTAGTGAATTGATAGATTTAGGATAATGAAGAATAGTGATATTTCCAGAACTACAATGTTTGCAAATATTGTTCTAGAAATACGATATTTTCAACTTGAGTCATCTTTGGATAAGACCAAAATTATTGATGAATAACAAATATCATTCATGTATTCAGCTATCTTTGGTCTTGTGACTACTTTCATGCTTCGTATGTTTATTTTATTAGTTTTAACTTAACTTGCTTAGTGTAAATAATTCCGTGTGGGAATTCCATCCTCTCTTGAGGTCGACTTGCTTAAGGATCAAGAGGGAGGGATATGAGCTTCAAATTCATCATTTGTCTTAGGGCCATTCATCCCATATTCATCTACAGCATAGTTCCTTTAGAGAGCGTAATTTATGCGAGGTGCAATAGCAGCAGAGTTGCTCACTCAGATTTTGTGCTAGTCTTGAGGAGGAGGTGTCTATTTCCCTTCGGGAGATCTATTAAGAAGCTGGCCCTTTTATGTATTATTCGGATATTATTTTTTCACAATGAAAAAGTTTCGTAATTTTATTTATGAGAAAACAAAATTACATGTTGTATGAGCTGGTATATGTCCAAAGACATTCAATATGCCGCAAATAAAAAACAAAGGAGATACAATTATGATTTTCTCCCCTTCTTCTTTTCAACCTTACGCCAAGCACCAAGTGTTGGCTCGGTCTCAATAAGGACAAGCTGATTTCCTTCTGTTGGTGCTCCATTGTCCTTATCCGAGTCGGATGTGTTTGATGTATGTGTTCTTTTGTATCCCCCATTGTCTAGTGTTCCAGGTCCCATAGCCTGCTGAGTCTTTGCGGTGGCGTCGAGCTGCTCTTGCATTTCATGTTCTTGTGTGCCCAAGGAAGTATTTGTTTGTTGATTCTCATGTGGTATTGGTTCCACCTCTTCTTCCTGTAGTTCTGGTTCTTCAGATGGAAATTGCCAACCTTTTTCCGCTTTGCCTGTTTTCTTCTTTTTCCTGTTATCCCTTTTTGCTGCCGGACATGAGTTTTGTAGGTGGCCTGTGCACCTGCATATCATGCATCTGAAAGCTGTATTCTCATAGTCTAAATGTTGTGTCCATCTCTGTTGTTTTTTGTTCAGCATAATGGACTCAGGGAGTCCCTTGCTCAAATCAACCTCCACACAGATTCGTGCGAAGGTGAATATGCGCTCTTCCAGGCATTGAGTGTCTGTTTTAATGTATCTGCCAAGGGTGTTTCCAATGCAGCCAAGAACATTTTCATTCCAAAAATGTAGCGGGAGGTTGTAGAGCCTAACCCAGACCGGCATATTGGTCACCTCCATGGTGTTGGCATCGAAATTTGGGAACCATGGTGTAATGAAGAGTCCCGTGGAGCCCCAGAACCATGGTCCCGTGCTGATAATGGCATCTCTGACCTCAGTGGATGTAAATTTGACAATGAAATACCCTTTTGAGCAAAGGTGTATTTCACAGTCCATAGTCCAATTTGTAAAAATCCAATGGAACAGCTCCATTGGTTTGGGCCAGAAGCAGTTGAATCTACCAATGATTGCTTGGGATTCATAGGCAGTTCTATGTATGTCAATATCTAGTCTGTCTATGTTTAGTTCAGGCACACTATCCTGCAGTTCTACAATATATGGCTTGGGGGAACTTTCAGCAGGGGCAGCAGGAGCTGTGGGAATGTTCTTCTCCCCCTGTAATACATTTGTATATGAACCTTTGGTGGGTACTGTTTTGGATGGACCAGCACCCGTGGAGGGTCCATGTGCCCTGTTATGTCCCATCATACCACCCCTCAGTCTGAGATTGAGGCAAATGGAAGACCCAGAGACCATGGAATAGTCATTAACCGAGCAATGGTTAGCAAGTGCTTTCCCCCCAAAAATCAGAGACTGTAAATGAACATGGTACCCTGCCTTTGACTGTATTGCTTCCTTCAGGTGTAGTATTGAGTCTACTGTTCTAATCCATATATTAAAACAGTTACCTACAGGAGGCTTAATGAACACTTGGAATGGAGTCGGGCCTACCTGAGAGTCACTGTAGGAGATACGCTGGCTGCGTTCTTTGTCTATTTGCATCTCATCGTGGGCTTGTACCTGGCCCAGGAGTTCCGAATGCAGCCTCAGAGACCGCTTGAGGTCGACAGGTCTTGTGACAGCATCTTTGGGGTAGAAAGTAGGCTCAAGCAGCCTCTGATAAATATGCAGCTGTGGAAACCACAAAACAGAGGATCCCCAAGTGCGCAGGTTCGATGCCCAATATCCGCCCATCATCGAGGTCCAAGGCGTGGTTGTATAGTCCGAAATGTGAGTGGAGAAGTCAAACAGGATCCTCTCCCACAAGACGAGAAAAACTGGAAGCCCATCATGGGTAATCGACAGAAATAACAGAGTGTAGTGCTCACTGGCACCATGTGAGGTGCAGCAGAGCACCAAGTCTAGCTCTGGTTCAACGCCAAAGCCATCCGGGAACCCACGGTACTCGCAGTGTTTTATATCATACTTTGCAATAGTATTTGATAGCCCAGACAGGCGCCATTGCCCCTTTCTGTTGGGGCTGCAGGTAGTCCAAGAATCTGTCTCGGCCGATAAATAGAAACCCATAGGCGCAGATGGTTTTTCAGCCCAAATGAAGCCGTGAGGAACAGCACAGGGAATGCAAAGTCGCATGCCATGGAGGCACCGCCTGTGCAGAGATCTCCAGCCAGCGGCGGCGATGGGGGTCTGTAAACCTAGAACGATAAGAAAATCTCCCGCGTGCTCCATCTTTTTCCTCGCTCTCATTATTCCCGAGATATTATATTTTGTATTCGGTCATGATTAATGCATATTTTCAGTAAACTGTGTTATTTTCTGCAGTACTGCTTTTGGTACATGTATATTTCCAGAAACCCTTGCCGGGTGTCTTTTTCCTTGTGTAAAAGAGGTTAAACCTCCATTTCTCTACTATTTGTTTAATATAAGCTCCATATAAATCTTATCTCATCATTTTCTATAGAAACCCTTATGCAAATATGCTCTCTTAGTATTTAGAAAATATGTTGTAGAGAAGTCATGGGATCAGGGTGTTTTTAAGTTGTATTGAGCCCGGGAGATCTGTGTAATGTAGCTAGTTTCATTTTTTTCACCTCCAATTTTGCAAGTGGGTCATAAATTTTATAAACTAATGGATCCAAGTCCCAGTATCCACTTTTATTTTTCAATTTGCTGAAGACAGTTGTTTTATGCCCTATATTGTTGCATTTCCCCACTTGGGAAGGAGAATATAGGCCATCTACTTGTTGAGGTCCTTTCATCTACTGGTGTGATGTTATTTTACATCTAATGAGCTGCTCTACATTTTCATGCTCATGATTTTATGAAGCTCCACATTGGTACTAACTCAAATTATTCCCAATAGTGTAGCTGTTCCCATTTTGGGATATTACAGTGGTATCAAAGCTTTGCTGTAGGCTTAGCCTGTGGATTTCAGATCCAATCAGAAGATAAGATGAAAATGAGAATAAAATTTTGGAGAGTATGAGATTAATCTCATCAATTTTCAGATCTAAGCAGGAAGAAGAGAAATGCACTAAAACTCAAAAAGGGTTTCAAGGTGGAGAAAGTTGCAGTGAGACCTTTAGAAGGTTTCAGGAGGAAGAAGAAGATGCATGCACTTCCTGTTATAATAGAGGAAGTGGAGAGCAAGAAGACCACTTGGAACATGAGATCCTGAATGGGTATTTGGTAGAATACAGGTGCCAACCTAGGGCTTTCAAAGAGACCCTAGATTTCCCTCAGTTTATTCAACTGAGAGAAGAAAGAAGACCATGCAGTGAGACAATGATAAGAGGCAACAGATTCCTATTGTCTACATTTTATGGATCACTCAAGTGTGCAGCAAATACTTGGGTGATGATATAGAGGCATTTTTCCTACTACATCCAGTAGTGGAAAAAGAGGGTGTGGAAATCTCAGCGCTGCACTTGGGGGAAAGCCAAGATCTTGGTGGTCTAGCCATGAAAGACATGCAAAGGTATCTTCTTTTGTTGATTTCACTCATCAGGTAATCAGAATATTTGATAGTAGAAGGCCATAGAAGGAGGATTCCTCTTCTCCAATTGAGGAAACTTGTACCAGCGTTTTCACAACTATGGGGGAGCAACCCTCATCATCTTCAGTTGGAGGAGCCAACCTATTGGGGGGAGAATCCCTTATAGCCATTCAAGATACTTCTAAAGTTCATCAAGGTATGTCTAAATTTTCATCTACTATTGTTTCAGAAAATCATATGGAGAATTGTATACCATTGCACACTGCTCATTTGGGACAGCATCATTGCACTGTGTTGTGCAACCTTGGTTTGATCAAGGAAGGGCTGAGACATCATCCTAATGGGCCATTGATGGGCTGCACACAACATGTGAGGGTGGGGTGTGATTTCTTGAAGGATGGAGGTAGTTTTGTCCCAAACAAATTTATACATAATCATATGCTCATCCTTGGATTGAGACATGATATAGAGTATGAGGCAGCAACTATATCAATGGAGAGACTAGCAGTGTTGCCAAACAGTAGCAGTGAGGAGGCTTTGCCTTTATCACCTTTGGATCTTGATGAATTCAAGGCGGTTATGTACATGAGATCTTCTCTAATGGATCTCCAAGAAAATGCATTTCAACACTTCATGACATGCAAAGAAGAGGAACTGGTTGTGGAGGATGGTAGTCCACATTGGAGGAATGCTAAGATGAAGAATGATAGGAGGCATCCACATAGGGTTGAGTGAATGTGGGTTAAGAGAAAGAGGCTGGTGGGCCACTTTCAAATTTATGATACAGGTAGCAAGAGGCAAAATTGCTACTCTTGAGAGAGTTTGGCCATCATGAGGCATATCCTTTCTCGAAGGGTATGAGGATAGGAGGAACTTGGCAGGGTACTTGCATCATGTGGCAGCAAGGAGAGTGGATGCATTATGATGATGTGATCATTATGTTTTCGCCACATAGGTTGTATGATGGAGGTATGAGGAAGCAACAAAGACTTTTGTTGCTTTGGGGGATTGGGAAAGAGCAACGACAGATTTCCTCTCACACTTGGCATGATGCTGCAGGAGTAAGGGATGGCACTATCATAGTGCAAGGAGGCTACTCCTTAACCTTAGATGACCTGGAAGTACTTTTACCTTGGAAGGAAATTCTTGTATGTAGCAGCATTATGGGAGGAGTCTTTTACATGGGGCATGTCAAAGAGTGGATTTATGAGTTGGCAGGAGCCTATTTGCATAGGCCAACAACACTGTCACTTTGGAGCAGGGACTTGATGGAGTGCTCTTAGGACCACTTCACATTTGATGCACTGGGTGAAAATGGAGGAGATGAGATTGATATAGTAGTGGATGAATTCATATGTTACCGTAGTATGCTCTTCTTGACTTGGACTTCCAAGCATGGGGAGGGGGATCTTCAGGTAGCATATGGTTTATTCCTCTTCATAGGAGTATGTCATATCACGATGGAGGGTTCATTTATGGATCCTATCACCATATTACTTTCATTACATGGTAAGAATTATATTTTGGCATTTATTGATTGTTCAACACAATATTTGCATGCTCTTACCATTTCTTTGCAGTGCATGGCTCTACAAAGGGGCAAGGTTTCTTTAGGCTCCATGGACCATTTTTGGCCAGCTATTATGATGGAGAGAGCCATCTACTATATGATCTGGGAAAAGTATTTAGTTACTCCTTGTATGCTCAGCTGATATATTCAGCCATCTACTATTTACTAGTGGGTGTGATGACTTACACAACAAGCCATTTGTCAAGAAACAACTTGCCAGGCCATTTCCTAAAGTTGCAATGGGGAAGACTGCGCTGGGGCCACTTGGGAGACTGTTGGTACTTTCCAGCACCACATGAAACCTTTAGTCTTTCTTTCATTTCGATGCTGATCATGAGCCCATTTTTTGATGTTGTTCTTGCCTTTATGGGGAGCATGATTGGAGGAGAAACACATTGGATGGATGTGTTCTTGGGAGAGGAGCATCCCCACACTTTTTGCATGACATGTTTTGAGGGGAGCATGGGAAGAGACATGGCCACTACAGCAAAATATTTATTTCTTAATGAGTACCATAAGATGGAGGGGATGCCATATGGTGGTGATTTCTTATCCATCATATATGAGATGGTTTGGGCCAGTTTGATTCACATCGCTGGGAGAGGGACCTTTGGAGGTATATCTTCCTTCTTACCATTTGAGGGCAACAATATTGCAGCCCAGGATCAGAAAATTATCTACACTCATCTTAAGTGGAGGGGAAGACAGCGTGGGGTAGGCTATCTTGTCTACCATGTTCAGATTTTCAGCCCACGTATTCTGCATGAGCTTAAGGTGGAAGAGATCCTGTATGAGTTGCCATCCTGGAGGGTGACTCATTTTGTTTGGTTGATAGTTTGGAGAGGATATATTCAAAAGGGAATGATGAATCCCAATCTATATCAGCCCTCATGCTTCAAGAGGACCTTCAAACAGCCCATTGTTGCCTCCATGTATTTTTCACTGTCACATAATGTTAGCTATTTGGGATGTTCCCCAATAAATGGCTTACACTCTTGGGAGGGGAAACTTGGAGATATATTGATGATGCAGAACCTTGATCCTTGGAGGATTTCATCTTATGAGGCTGCTATAGGGGAGAAGAGGGTTCTCTTCAGTCCTATCCTTGTAGTTGCTTGAGGAAAAGCAACATTTGGGAGGGGAGGACTATAATATTCCAAAATTTTCACACAAGAAAATTGAAATATTAGATTTTGATGCTTTCACTTAGGAGAGGAATAAATGGGAAAGGAGGCCCATGAATAATAAAGATATGAATAAATTTCACTTAGTAAGGAAGGAGATCACTTTAGGAGCTGGTTTTACACTTCCAAGTATGAACAAGGGCAAAATAGATGAGGACATAGTCGAGTTCGACTAGGTCAACATGCATTCTTGAGGAGGAAGAGATCACCCAAGTGAACTAGCTCAATGTGAACAAGGATCAGCCTAGACACACATATGAGAACTAGATTGAAGATCCCTTAGTGTGAAAAGATGTATTGCAAGTGGATTAGTCTCAGTTGACCAAGTCAACAGCGCTGCTACAAGGAGGAGGGAAGCCAACAAGGACAGTGCAGTTTTAGAAGAGGAATCTTCACTAGGAAGTCACCTCAACAATGTGTGGGGTTTGGGGTGAGGAGGCTCACCAAAGATAAAAATGAGGGCATAGAATCAAAGATATCATTCATGTATTCAACTATCTTTGGTCTTGTGAATACTTTTATGCTTCAACTGTTTAGCTGTGGTTGCAGCACTACTTAGTGCAAAGAATTCTCGTGCGGGAATTCCATCCTCTCTTTGGGTCAGCTTGCTTAAGGGATCAAGAGGGAAGGATCCGACCTTCAATTCATCATTTTGCTTAGGGAAATTCATCCATATTCATCTACATCACCGTTCCCGTCAGAAACTTCATCATTTATGCAGGTGCAGCAACAGCAGGGTTGCTCACTCAGATTTTGTGCTAGTCTTGAGGAAGAGGTGTCTATTTCCCTCCGAGAGATGTATTAAGAGAGGCCTTTGGCCCTTTTCTATATTATTCAGCTATTATATGTTGTATTCAGTCATGATTAATATAGAGTTGCAGTAAACTACACTATTTTCTACAGTACTGCTTTTTGTACATGTATATTGCCGGAAACCCTTGCCGGGTGTCGTTTTCCTTGTGTAAAAGAGGTTAAACCTCCATTTATATGCTATTTGATTAATATAAGCTCCATATCAGTATTATCTCATCATTTTATATAGAAACCCTCATGGGAATTATGATCTCTTAGTATTCAAAAAATCTGTTGTAGAGAAGTCATGGGATCAGGGTGTTTTTAAGTTGTATTGAGCCAGGGAAATCTGTTTAATGTAGCTACTTTCATTTGTTTCACCTCCAATTATACAAGTTGGTCATAAATTGTCTAAAATAAGGGATCGAAGTCCCAGTATTCATTGTTATTGCGCAATTTTCTGAAGACAGCTGTTTTATGCCCTATATTGCTGCATTTCCCCACTTGGGAAGGAGAATATAGGCCATCTACTTGCTGAGGTACTTTCATCTGCTGGTGTGATGTTATTCTACATCTAATGAGCTGCTCTAAATTTTCATGCTCATGATTTTCTAAAGCTCCACATTGGTAATAACTCAAATTATTCCCAATAGTGTAGTTGTTCCCATTTTGGGATATTACAGTGGTATCAGAGCTCTAATCTTGGCTCAGCCTGTGGATTTCAGATCCAATCAGAAGATAAGAATAAAATGAGAAAAAAAAATTTGAGAGGATGAGATTAATCTCATCAACTTTCAGATCTAAGGAGAAAGAAGATAAATGCACTGAAACTCCAAAAGTATTTCAAGGAGGATAAAGTTGCAGTGAGACCTCTAGAAGGTTTTAGGAGGAAGAAGAAGATGCATGCACTTCCTGTTCTCATAGAGAAAGTGGAGAGAGATAATACCACTTGGAACATGAGATCCTGAGTTGGTATTTTGCAGAATACAAGTGCCAACCTAGGGCTTTCAAAGAGACCCTAGATTTCCATCAGTTTATTCAACTAAGAGAAGAAAGAAGACCATGCAGTGAGAGAATGATAAGAGGCAACAGATTCCTATTGTCTACATTTGATGGATCACTCAAGTGTGCAGCAAATACTCGGGTGATGAAACTAGAGGCATTTTTCCTACTACATCCAGTAGTGGAAAAAGAGGTTGTGGAAATCTCAGCGCTGCACTTGGAGGGCAAGCCAAGATCTTGGTGGTCCAACCATGAAATACATGCAAAGGTATCTACTTTTGTTGATTTCACTCATCAGGTAATCAGAAGATTTGACAGTAGAAGGTCAGAGAAGGAGAAGTCCTCTTCTCTAATTGAGGAAACTTGTACCGGCGTTGTCACAGCTATGGGGGAGAAGCCCTCATCATCTTCAGTTGGAGGAGCCAACCTATTGGAGGGAGAAGCCCTTACAACCATTCAAGATACTTCTAAAGTTCATCAAGGTATGTCTAAATTTTCATCTCCTATTGTTTCAGCAAATCATATGGAGAATTGTATACCATTTCACATTGATCATTTGGGACAGCATCATTGCACTACGTTGTGCAACCTTGGTTTGATCAAGGAAGGGCTAAGACATCATCCTAATGGGCCACTGATGGTATGCACACAACATGTGATGGTGGGGTGTGATTTCTTGAAGGATGGAGTGAGTTTGATCCCAAACAAATTTATGTAGAATCATATGCTCATCCTTGGATTGAGACATGAGATAGAGTATGAGGCAGCAACTATATCAATGGAGAGACTAGCAGCACTGCCAAACAGTAGCAGTGAGGAGGCTTTGCCTTTATCACCTTTGGATCTTGATGAATTCAAGGTGGTTATGGACATGAGATCTTC
The DNA here is from genome assembly GCA_034641835.2 of Pinus albicaulis. Classification (NCBI taxonomy): domain Eukaryota; kingdom Viridiplantae; phylum Streptophyta; class Pinopsida; order Pinales; family Pinaceae; genus Pinus; species Pinus albicaulis. The sequence goes on from JAXQQM020080351.1 coordinate 163,738, forward strand.
TCTAAGGGATCTCCAAGAAAATGCATTTCAACACTTCATGACATGCAAAGAAGAGGAACTGGTTGTGGAGGATGGTAGTCCACATTGGAGGAATGCTAAGATGAAGAATGATAGGAGGCATCCACATAGGGTTGAGTGGATGTGGGTTAAGAGCAAGAGGCTGGTGTGCCACTTGCAAATTTATGATACCGGGCAGCAAGAGGCAAAATTGTGTTGGCTACTCTTGAGAGATTTTGGCCATCATGAGGCATATCCTTTCTCAAAGGGTATGAGGATAGGAGGAACTTGGTAGGGTACTTGCATCATGTGGTAGCAAGGAGAGTGGATGCATTATGATGACGTGATCATTATGTTTTCTCCACATAGGTTGTATGATGGAGGTATGAGGAAGAAGCAAAGAATTTTGTTGCTTTGGGGGATTGGGAGAGAGCAAGGGCATATTTGCTCTCACACTTGGCATGATGTTGTAGGAGTAGGGGATGGCACTATCATAGTGCAAGGAGGCTACTCCTTAGCCTTAGATGACCTGGAAGTACTTCCACCTTGGAAGGAACTTCTTGTATGCAGCAGCATTATGGGATGAGTCTTTGACATGGGGCATGTCAAATAATGGATTTATGAGTTGGAAGGAGCCTATTTGCATAGGCCAACAGCACTGTCACTTTGGAGCAGGGACTTGTTGATGGAGTGCTCCCAGGACCACTTCAAATTTGATGCACTGGGTGAACATAGAGGAGATGACATTGATAGAGTAGTGGATGAATTCATCTATTACTGTAGTATGCTCTTCTTGACTTGGACTTCCAAGAATGGGGAGGGGGATCTTCAGGCAGCATATGGTTTATTCCTCTTCATAGGAGTATGTCATATCACTATGGAGGGTTCATTTATGGATCCTATCACCATCTTACTTTCATTACATGGTAAGAATTTTTTTTTGGCATTTATTGATTTTGCAACACAATATTTGCATGCTCTTACCATTTCTTTGCAGTGCATGGCTCTACAAAGGGGCAAGTTTTTCTTTAGGCTCCATGGACCATTTTTGGCCGGCTATTATGATGGAGACAACCATCTACTATATGATCTGGGGAAAGTATTTGGTTACTCCTTGTATTCTTAGCTGATATATTCAGCCATCTACTATTTACTAGTGGGTGTGATGACTTACACAGCAAGCCATTTGTCAAGAAACAACTTTCCAAACCATTTCCTGACACTGCAGTGGGGAAGACTGTGTTGGGGCCACTTGGGAGACTGTTGGTACTTTCCAACACCACATGAAACCTTAAGTCTTTCTTTCATTTCGATGCTGATCATGAGCCCATTTTTTGATGTTGTTCTTGCCTTTATGGGGAGCATGATTGGAGGAGAAACACACTAGATGGATGTGTTCTTGGGAGAGGAGCATCCCCACACTTTTTGCATGACATGTTCTGAGGGGTGCATGGGAAGAGACCTGGCCACTACAGCAAAATATTTGTTTCTTAATGAGGAGGACCATGACATGGAGGGGATTCCATATGGTGGTGATTTCTTGTCCATCATATATGAGATGGTTTGAGCTAGTTTGATTCATAGCGCTGGGAGAGGGACCTTTGGAGGTCTAGCTTCCTTCTTGCCATTTGAGGGAAACAGTATTGCAGCCCAAGATCAGAAAATTCTCTACGCTCATCTTAAGTGGAGAGGAAGATAGCATGGGGTAGGCTATCTTGTCTACCATGTTCAAATTTTCAGCCCACCTATTCTGCATGAGCTCAAGGTGGAAGAGATCCTTCATGAGTTTCCATCCTGGAGGGTGACTCATTTTGTTTGGTTGATAGCTTGGGGAGGATAGATTCAAATGGGGATGATAAATCCCAATCTATATCAGCCCTCGTGCTTCAAGAGGACCTTAAAACAGCCCATTTTTGCCTCCATGGATATTTCACTGTCACATAATGTTAGCTATTTGGGATGTTCCCCAATAGATGGCTTGCACTCTTGGGAGGAGAAACTTGGAGATATATTGATGATGTAGCACCTTGATCCTTGGAGGATTTCATCTTATGAGGCTACTACAGGGGAGAAGAGGATTCTCTTCAGTCCTGTCCTTGCAGTTGCTTGAGGACAAGCAACATTTGGGAGGGGAGGACTGTAATATTCCAAAATTTGCACACAAGCAAATTGGAATATTAGATTTTGATGCTTTCACTTAGGAGAGGAATAAATGGGAAAGGAGGCCCATGAACAATAAAGATATGAATAAATTCCACTTTAGTAAGGAAGGATATCACTTTAGGAGCTGTTTTTACACTTCCAAGTATGAACAAGGGAAAAATAGATGGGGACATAGTCAAGTTTGACTAAGTCAACATGCATTCTTGAGGAGGAAGAGATCACCCAAGTGAACTAGCTCAATGTGAACAAGGATCAGCCTAGACACACATATGAGAACTTGATTGAAGATCCCTTAGTGTGAAAAGAGGTATTGCAATTGGATTAGTCTCAGTTGACCAAGTCAACAACGCTGCTACAAGGAGGAGGGAAGCCAACAAGGACATCGCAGTTTTAGAATAGGAATCTTCACTAGGAAGTCACCTCAACAATGTGTGGGGTCCGAGGTGAGGAGGCCCACCAAAGATAAAAAGGAGGGCATGGCATCAAAGAGATCATTCATGTATTCAGCTATCTTTTGTCTTGTGACTACTTGCATGCTTCAGTTGTTTAGCTATGGTTGTAGCACTACTTAGTGCAAAGAATTCCCGTGCGGGAATTCCATCCTCTCTTTGGGTCAGCTTACTTAAGGGATCAAGAGGGAAGGATCTGAGCTTCAATTCATCATTTGGCTTAGGGCCATTCTTCCATATTCATCTACAGCACAGTTCCCTTCATAAACTGTGTCATTTATGCAGGTGCAGCAGCAGCAAGGTTGCTCACTCAGATTTTGTGCTAGTCTTGAGGAGGAGGTGTCTATTTCCCTCCGGGAGATCTATTAAGAGAGGCCTTTGGCCCTTTTATATATTATTCAGCCATTATATGCTATATTTATTCATGATTAATACATGGTTGTAGTAAACTGCGTTATTTTCTACAGTACTTCTTTTTGTACATTTATATTGCTGGAAACCCTTGCTAGATGTCTTTTTCCTTGTGTAAAATAGGTTAAACCTCCATTTCTATGATATTTGATTAATATAAGTTCCATATCAGTCTTCTCTCATCATTTTCTGTAGAAAACCTCAAGGGAATTATGCTCTCTTAGTATTCAAAAAATCTGTTGTAGAGAAGTCATGGGATTGGGGTGTTTTTAAGTTGTATTGAGCCGGGTAGATTTGTTTAATGTAGCTAGTTCCATTTGTTTCACCTCCAATTCTACAATTGTTTTTTACATTTTCTAAAATAAGGGATACAAGTCCCAATATCCATTGTTATTGAGAAATTTTCTAAAGACAATTGTTTTATGCCCTATATTGCTGCATTTCCCCACTTGGGAAGGAGAATATAGGCCATCTACTTGCTGAGGTCCTTTCATCTGCTGGTGTGATGTTATTTTAAATCTAATGAGATGCTCTACATTTTAATGCTCATGATTTGCTGAAGCTCCAAATTGGTAATAACTCAAATTATTCCCAATAGTGTAGTTGTTACCATTTTGGGATATTACAGTTTCTCAAGAGAAATATTTGAAACCTCTATAGTAAATGAGATTTCTCAAATCTCTCTTTGATCTTTAGAGTCATCTATATTAGAATAAACTTGTTGAACGCTTGGTTCATTT
>JAXQQM020073524.1:0-98484 GCA_034641835.2 Pinus albicaulis
TATTGATAGCATTTACTTTTCTTTCATGTGATTAGATATAGTAAATTATAAACCTGTCAAAATAGCTAGTTTTCCAATTTTGATTGGCTTATAACTCTTTGAGATGGTCAATAAACCTAATTTCTTGCTGAAATTAAGACTTTCAAATATATAGTCTGATAATCTCACATACTTTTTTAATTTAAAGAATAAATAAAAAATTACTACCAAATTTAAAAATATATATATATTTGGAAAAAAAAAAGCATCAAACAAATTGACCTTGCTCCAGGTAATCGAATTTCAAAACATTACATATAAAGATGCCTGTAATACGGTTTATTCGCGAGGATAAATACTCATCCCCCATAAATTTGCAGATAACACGATGAACAGAAGGTAAATAACTAAGTGAGCAGGAATATCAAAAGGGAAAATATGTAATTTCATCCTTGTTATCGCCTTCCAAGTATGGTAGACTTCAAACTTCTGTGACTTTCGATCAGTCACACGAATAACATGAAAAGCAAACCGGCCGCAATCTCTATAATTGCCGGTATTTTGTATGAAGTACTCTTCTCTGACTGGTTCGTCTGTGTACTATTAGCTGGGGCTTCCACAGGGGAGGGTGAAGGGGCAGGAGAATCAAAGAAACTGTATGTTTCATAGCGAACTTTGCAGCTTCCAAGATAAGCCTCAGCCCCTTGACTTCCAGCATAAAATGTGACTATTTGTTTGATTGTGGACGATAGGCATCTTGTGCAGTCGTCAACAGATATATCTTTCCAGCACTGGACCGTACCATAGATCTCTCGAGACAAGGAGTCTGTAATTGTTCCGGAAGCATATAATCCAGATCCAGGTGTAGTTGCTTTATCTGACAATTTGTTAAATAGCTTCTCAACAGCCGCGTTAAAGACACCAGGGCTCGAAACATTCAGTTGACTGTAACTGTATTTTGCAGAATAATCGAGTCGACCAATGAAACTACCGTTTTCATAACGTAAGTAGCAATCTTGTAACCAAACTCTACCCCCAATGGCATTCCCACAAAGTTGTCGAACGGCAGAGATTGCTTTTTGCGAACAATTGTAGCAGTGTTGCGCTGTTGCGTATCCATCACACTGGAGAAGGCCATATATTTCATCAGGGCTTTGGCCATACACAGAAATGTTAAACCCAGTTTGGGACGTGCGTTGAACAAGCTTATTCAACTCTGTATTCAGATTGCTCTCAAATTTACTCCCTTTTGCATACTTATTTCCGTTGCACATATGTGGTGTCTCTGCGTTGCAAATTTGTCCATCAAGAGTAATAATGAAGGCCAACGCAGCAATTATGTAGAATAGCGTAGTAGCTTGCCTGATCAGGAACAGGAGACAGCATGTAGAATCCCTTGGATGGAAAATGATATTCATAATAATGGCCATGGTTATTGAACAATGGATGAATGTTACCCAACATTAATAAATGGACAAATAGCCCCCAGGGATGGTTATGTAGTTTTGAGGCTTACCTCTGGTGGTTATGATCTCAACCTATAATAAGGTTTAGAAATCAGAACCCACAGACAGGCAAATGTCTGGAATGGCTAGGGGCAATGTTAATGAAAGAAAATTCCAGTCACTGAAAAGTTTCTGGAAAGTCACAGTGCAACCTTGGCACGATGTGACCGAAGCTACCCACCACTGAATTAAAGAAAAATTCAGTCATTGAACAGTTTCTAGAAAGTCTGGTCTATTTTATCTTCATGTGACTCAGCCTCAAATTCCGCGCTTTGTTCTTCACGACGAACAGACCCGGTAGTTTCCAAAAATCTACTTGCATTGCAACTGGTCTATTTTCCTTGGCACGATGTGACCGAAGCCACCCACCTTTGAATGAAAGAAAAATTTAGTCATTGAACAGTTTCTGGAAAGTTCGTCGCTGAGACTGGTCTATTTTCCTTGGCACGATATGACCGAAGCCACACAGTACCAAACTCTAGATTGAATTACTGATTCGTAGCCTCTCACATCAAATTCCGTGTTTTTTTCTTCATGATGAACACTTGAAAATAATTAATATACACTTGAAAATAAGTAATTTTATTTTGTATTAATGGAGAGATTCTTACATTGTTGTAACATATCTCTTTAAGTTAGGATTAGGTTATAGGAGTTTGTTTACAACTTTCTATTCTTTTGTATGTATTTATTGTTGTAAAGTATACTCTCCATTTGTGTGAAGTCTCCACGTGTAGTACTCATCTAGAGCTGCTTTTCTATTCAATTCAGTTTTTTATCTTGGTTTTAGAGCTTAGACCAGAGGAATTTGATATGTCTTTAGAGCCCTAGTGGCTACGGAGGCCTAGTGGCTACAAAGCCCTCGTGGCTACGGTGCACACACAAGCCTCAGTGCTCACAGACGAGTAGGTGGACTGCAACAAACACCTCACTCACAAGAGGAACACAGTTCCTCACAGGTCTCGGATTTTTTTTTTCTGAGCACAAGGCGGGTCAGCACGGTTTTTTGCGTGACAGTCGCGCTGATCGGTGCAATCGGCGCATGCCTTTGAGAAATCAACGCATCTTTTGGGGCCATACTAGTGTCGATTTCGGATTACTTAGCGAAATCTTTCTCGGCGCGGATTTTTTTGCTCAGAAGGGCACTGACCTCTTAATTTGGTTCTGCACATGGGATTTGACCATTTGTGGTGAATCTAAGTCGCAGACACAACAACTCTTCAGATCGGTGGCAGATCTGAGTTGCAGTCACAGAGATCGTGCTGGATCGATGGCAGATCTGTGATTAGGATCTAGTATGTATTGAGTTTTTTGTTAGTGTAGCTTGTAATTATTCAATTGGTTAGAATTATTAGAGGATCTACAATCCGATCAGTCCAGTATGAATAACTTTACAAAAATATACTTCAATGAATCTAGTAAACTTGATGGGTCCAATTATACCAACTAGAAATTCAAGCTACAGACACTTCTTGAAAATACTAGTTGAAAAAGTAGTTTTATTATTTTATTATTTTTTAATCTTTTTACCTTTTTACTTAAAAAATGGTAAACCATCCCCCATGGTTGACATCATCATCTTGAATCCTATTGGTTCTTATAAAGTTTATTTTGGTTGTATATTTTTCTTAGGAGGCCCATTTTAGACCTCAAAATTCCCCTAATGCCTGATTTGATGATAGCCTGAGAAACCATTTGTGAACGAATAAGCCTCTTGACCTCCTACATTGTCAAGGATCTCATCAAAAAATGGAGTTGGAAATGGATCATGTACACAGACATCATTCAGTTTGCGTAGGTCCACACAAATCCTTATTTCTCATTTTCTCTTCTTATCTTGCACTACTATAGGACTCACCCAATCAGACTCTTCCACCAGTTCTATAATGCTTGTAGAAACCATTTTATCTAACTCTTCCCTCACTTTTTGCTTATACTTTGGATTCAATCTGTATGGGCGTTGCTTCACGGGTCATGCATCAGGTTTCAAAGTGATCTTCATGACTCCAAGCTCTCCAATTATCCCTTTCAACTCAGAGAACTTCGTGGGAAATAGGTCCTGATACTCTGTCAGCAACTCAACAACATTTCCCACTATGTCATCATACCAATAATCTCCAATCTTTGCCAACTTCGGTTGTTCTTCAGATCCAATGTTTACTTGTTGAATCTTTAAAGGCTTTGTAACATCCAACGAGGTAATTGAAGGCCCAACAACTGCATGATGTCCCTTAGATTCAAAAATTGTGATATTCCTTAGATCTTCTTCCATTTATTTTATTGTCAGATTTTTGCAATTGACAATATATCTCATCTGTGCATCCCATGCTGGCAAAGCGCACTCTATTGTTGGATTTGAAGTATCAAAGATAACTTCTTACATCCCTTGCAACACTTTTCCCAAACAATCAAATCCACTTTCAAAGCTGAATGTAAAAATGAAACTTTTAGTCAGCGCCGACCATTCATTGGTTCGTTAGCACAGCTTCGTATCTAGGTACCAATCAATAGGCACCTTCCCCAACATGTGAATGAACATGTGCACCCATTCTAGTCTTGGCTCTATGCCCCATACTTCAGTCCATTTCGCTAGATGTTTGTGCGGATCATTATTCCTGAAATAAACTTCTTCCATCTTGGTAGTTGGACATTCAAAGCGCAATCTCATCATTCGAGCACATTCTTCCCAATTGCCTATCTTTCCTTTGTGAGTATCCCACCATCGTGTTGGAGTAGCATGCAATGTTATATCCAATGCATTGAATCTCTATCTTTCTAGAAAAGTCCTTTCAAGTTCCCCTAAAAACATGCTTACATTAGTTAAACCATCATAATACGGTAATTCTCGTACCTCTGATGATCTGCAGTGAAGTGATCTAGTCACTCGATTGCAACACAACGTAGATACTTCATGTAAACGGTTATGTCATCTCTCCAATTCTTCGTCTGAATTTGAGAAGCATGAGCTGTCCTTTTCCCATTTAAGCCTCCCATCAGTTGTTGGATTGATTCAATCCTCATCTCGTGCAATCAACTTGTAGATATGGCCAATATCATCATCAGTGTGCACAGGTTCTGTGTATCTTTTACCTTCTATAGGATCTAAGGGAATTATAGCTCTGGTTCCATTTTTTTTCAAATTCCATTCTTCTTCTCTTCAAATTTATGATTCCATCCATATCAATAGCCCAATCCAAACCCAAAAGCGCAGGATAATGGTCAGTGTCATCCACAATCTATATGACTTCAAAATCTGCAAGCACCTTAACTCCTTCAATATTAAATACCACTTGTGACAGTCTTCCTAATGGAATGATTTTATGTTGGTTTTCCATGCACAGTTGAATAGTAGACCATTCCAGCTTAGGTTCTCCCATGTGCTTCCAAGTTTTCTTAGGTGAGACATTTGCATCAGATCCTAGATCCAAAATGACCTGATCCATCTCATAAGCATTGATCTAAGCAGTCAAATGCATCTCTCATCCAGTTCTCTTCTTGTTATTTTTCTTATAGATCTTATTGACAAATTTCTATTCCATCTAAGGTTGTTCCTTTTTTGTGCAGTTATCTATCAGTGCTAGAAGATTTTATACTACCATTTTGTTGTGTAGTAACTCAATGCAATCTTGTAAGAATGGCTTTATTTCTTCATCTACGCCTGCCTCATTCATAGGTCTATCTGATGTTAATGCACTTGCTTATGCAAACCCATTCCTTGCTTTGAAAAAAGTTTATTTTTCACGATTTAAATCAAAGCCATCCTTTTTCTCAGGTGCTTTTCGAATCCATAGATCATCGTCTAGCTTCTTTCCTTTATCCTCACCAATGACTGCACCACTCCTCGTGACAACATTCACGCTAGGATCTTCTTCACGCAGCTCCACCCTGACCATCTGAATATTCTGCTTCGGAGTCTGCATCTTTTTCTTCTGCATCTTAGAAATTAAGATAGGACAATATTCTATTATATGATAAAAATACCTATTTTACCTGCATGATTGTCATGCATGGTTTGAACAGTCGCGTGCATAGTGACCATCATCTCCACAATTATAGAAAATGACATGTCCCCTTCCTCGACCAGTTGATCCTCCTCCTCTTCCTCTTCCTCTAGTCTAAAATCCATTGTGCCCAAACGAGAATGATGGTGAGGTAGGTTCGGCCTGCATTCTATACAGCTCAGCTATATCAATCATCAAATCAAAACTACGATAATGTTATTCATCGTGTTCTAGTGGCGAACTGAATCTAAAAAACAACTGCTTCAACTTAGGCATGTATTTCCAATCCTTGGACAAAAACTTGTTGCATGCAGACCCGTAGTTTGACAGATCGCACACCATACTGGAGGTGTCCCATTTGGTCCCACCGCGCTCTTCAGCAGGCTTGGTCCTCTAGTGTGCAAATAATCATTGAAGACTGGACATTGATCTTTATGATACCCCACAGCTTTTCATCATATGAAACATACCTCTGCGCATACCTCCTTTCCCTTATCTTTGCGCAGTTTCTAAATCTCCAAATTCATTGCTTCTAACTGACTCTTAATCTGTTGAGTTCCAATCACAGCAGGCACCAGTGCAGCTTCTAGTTTCATCGAAATTTCTACAGCTTCAACCTACGTGGAAATCTTTTGTTGACTCAAGTACTGGCGCCGATGCGAGAGAAGCATAGAAATAAACCATTCCTTGTGTTGGGTATCATTGATAGTGAATCCACCATCTCTGATAATGCAATTTAATCTATGATCTGCATCCCAGATGGATTCATTCACCTCCCGATGAATCTCTTTCAACTATGTAACACATTGTGCATGTGACTTAGGCTTTTTGAATTTTTCTTTTAGGGCAACCTTCATAACATCCATAGTCACATTAGGGTTTTCTGATACATATCTTATATACCAGTCCAACGTTCGACCTTGGAAACAAGTAGCTAACTGCGCTTTCTTAACATCATTGCTATTAACCTGTTGTGCTCTTGATACAACATTAGTGACAAACCATAATTGCTCTGTATCTTCATTTCCAATACCTCTAAAAGTAGGTAGCTTCATAGATGCGATTATATCTACGCCTGGGGGAGGTGGAGGTGGAGGTGGAGTGGATGACTTGTGAGATGAGTGTCTAAGGGGAGTGTATGGGATCTGAACTATGGTCAATACTCCCTGATTGTTTTGATCTTGTGAGACTTCGTCTTGGGAGACTTCCTCTTCTTCAAAGTGTGCAGATTCACTAGAGCTACTAGTTTATGGCTCGTCATCACTATCAGATCTACCCTTGAGAGGACTGTAAATAAACCCTTCTGCTCAGTACTCCATGTCTAAATCAATGTATGCTAGTATGAGCTCATCCACTGTCATTTGTGTCTTTGGTGGAAATGCCTCTCTCTTTTTCTGAAGTGCCCTTCTTAGGCCTCTAATCCTTGGCCTCTTCCTTCTAACCTTCTCTTTATTCTCATTTGAGTCATCTATATCAACTATTTCTTTTCCCTTTACATCCTCTTTGCCAGCATCAACTTTATGCCTATTCAAAATTATATGATTTACCTTCAATTTCATGTTCTCCTGCTCTAGGAATGAAATCAAGAAGTTGGCCTTGGACAAGTTTTCCATTAATTATATGATCTCGACATCTTTATCCATGATGACCTACTCTACTTATCTATGCTCCTCATTCATCTCCAAGTCTACCATGTCAGTGTCAAAATGGACAGGTTCATCATCATGAAAATGTGCCTCATGTTGTGGTGATGATCTCTTTTTTGCTGATGTAGGCTTGGCCCCTTCCACAATTTTTGGAGCAAACACAAGCCTCCTACCTCTCTGATATTTTTTTGTCACCTCAGCCCTAATGTATTCTTCATTGAAACTCTGCTAGATGAGCCAATATCCATTTTTTTGGATGGTGTTGATGTTGTATCTGATGATGTACCTTAGCTAGTAGGCTGACTAGAAGAAGGCAAAAGACATGGGACTGAACGAATGTTTCCAAAGTGATGTTCTCCTCTACAAGCTGGTGCAAGACAATGATTTTGATGAGGGCATGGTGAAAAAAGGCTCGCTTGATGATCACTTTTTCCGTGTTGCACTTTCTCTGCCATTTTGGTCAAGCTCTTGTAGAGGTAGTAGGGTAGGTTGAGAGGTTTTACCCTTGTGAAGTGCATGAAACCCGACATGGTACTTGTAAAATCTAGAAAATATGCCCTCACATGTAAAGTACTTCATAATGGCCCTCATCAATGTAGCAAACTTGTCAAGTAGCTGACCAAAAGGAAACAAATTCTTAATGGCATCTTTGTAGTGACCTTTGATGAAAGGTTTGTAGTTCTGCACATCCAAATCTAGGCTCTTAAACCACTTTTCACCAATAGTAGCAGAATTGTAACCAAACTCTACCCCCAATGGCATTCCCACAAATTTGTCGAAGGGCAGTGATTGCTTTTTGCGAAAAATTGTAGCATTGTTGGGTTGTTGAGTATCCATCACACTGGAGAAGGCCATATATTTGGTCAGGGCTTTGGCCATACACAGAAATGTTAAACCTTGTTTGGGACGTGCATTGAACAAGCTTATTCAACTCTATATTCAAATTTCTCTCAAATTTACTGCATTTTGCATAGTTATTTCCGTTGCACATACATGGTGTCTCTGCGTTGCAAATTTGTCCATCAAGAGTAATGATGAAGGCCAACACAACAATTATGTAGAATAGTGTAATAGCTCGCATGATCATGAACATGAGAGAGCATGTGAATCCCTTGCATGGAAAATGATAGTCATAGTAATGTCCATGGTTATTGAACAATGGACGAATGTTACCCAACATTAATAAATGGATAGAAATGCTACCCGCAGGGATGGTTATGTAGTTTTGAGGCTTACCTCTGGCACAGGGGATTCACTGTGGGATCAATACTATAGCACATGGGTTCATATTGGGGGATATATAATGAGGAAAAGATTACATAATATATTGGGGGATATACAGGGGGTAAAGGGTTTTTATATTGGAAGGTATAAAAAATGGAGCTCAATGTCAATGAAAAAAATATAAAGGGTTATAAAAAATTGTAATGAAAAAATGGATACCTACAATGTATAGTGAAAGTAGGGGATTTTTAAATTGGGAAGGTGTATTGGGCTTATATTGGTAGGGGGTTAAATAATGTGATTTTTAGAGGAGTTTTCCAATATGTACTCAAATTCAGGGTATTGTTTAATATGCTACAATTGCACGTGATATGTTAGAGGTTCATTAAGTGAAGCCCCTGTGACCTCTGGTGGTTATGATCACAACCTATAATAAGGTTTAGAAATCATAAACCATAGGAAAATGTCTGGAATGGCTAAGGGCAATGTGAATCGTCTCTAGTGTTATGAATGAAAGAAAATTCCAGTAATTGAAAATTTTCTGGAAAGTTACAGCTTGCGTTGTGACTGGTCTATTTTCTTTCCTTGGCACGATGTGACCGAAGCTACCCACCACTGAATGAAAGAAAAATTCAGTCATTGAACAGTTTCTGGAAATTCTGGTCTATTTTATCTTCATGTGACTTAGCGTCAAATTCTGCGCTTTGTTCTTCATGATGAAGAGACCCAGTTGTTTCCAAAAATCTACTTGCATTGCAACTGGTCTATTTTCCTTAGCACGATGCGGCCAAAGCCACCCACCATTGAATGAAAGTAAAATTCAGTCATTAAATAGTTTCTGGAAAGTTCGTCGCACTGAGATTGGTCTATTTTCCTTGGCACGATATGACCAAAGCCACACACCAAAATCTACGTTGAATTACTGATTCGTAGCCTCTCACGTGAAAATCCGTCTTTTCTTCTTCATGATGAACACTTGAAAATAATTAATATACACTTAAAAATAAGTAATATTATTTTGTATTAATGGAGAAATCCTTACATTGTTGTAACATATCTCCTTAAGTTAGGATTATTTCCTAGGTTATAGGAGTTTGTTTACAACTTTCTATTCCTTTGTATGCATTTATTGTTGTATCATTTGATCATGTATGTAGAATGTACTCTCCATTTGTGTGAAGTCTCCAGGTACAGTACTCACCTAAGAGTTGCCTTTCTATTCAATTTAGTTTTTTATCATGGTATCAGAGCTCAGACCAAATGAGCCTAATTTTCCTTTAGAGCCCTAGTGGCTACAGAGGCCTAGCGGCTACAGAGTCCTCATGGCTACGATGCACACAAGAGCCTCAGTGCTCACAGAGGAGTAGGTGAACTGCAGCAAACACCTCACTCACAAGAGGAACATAGTTCCTCACAGGTCTCAGATTTTTTTTCTAAGCACAAGGTGGGTCAGCCGGTTTTTTGGACGACAATCGCTTCGATCAGGGCATGCCTTTGAGAAATCAACGCATCTTTTCAGGCCATACCAGCACCGATTTCGAGTTACTTAGAGAAATCTTTCTTGGCGCGGATTTTTTGCTGAGAAGGTCGCTGATCTCTTAATTTAGTTTTGCACATGGGATTTTCCCATTTGTGGTAGATCTTTGTCGCAGACACAACAACTCTTCATATCGGTGGTGGATATGAGTTGCAGTCACAAAGATCGTGTTGGATCGGAGTTGCAGTCACAAATATCGTGTCGGATCGGTGGCAAATCTATGATTAGGATCTAGTATATATTGAGTTTTTTGTTAGCGTAGCTTGTAATTATTCAATTGGTTAGAATTATCAGAGGATCTGCAATTCGATCAGTCCAGTATGAATAAATTTACAGAAGCATATCTCAACGAATCTAGAAAACTCGATGGGTCCAATTATACCAATTGGAAGTTCAAGCTACAAACACTTCTTGAGGGAGCGAATGCGTGGTCGATTGTCAACGGTGATGACCAGAAACCAAACATTTTAACACGGGAATCTGCACTTATACAAGACTGGGATAAAAGGGAGAACAAGGCAAAATACTTACTGAATATATCTATTAAAGACAATATCATCCCATACATCAGAGATGGCAAATTTTCCACTGAGATCTGGACGACGCTCAAGAACTTATACTAGACACAAAACACAAACCGCATCTTTTCACTCAAGGGCAAGTTGTTTTCAATGAGAATGGAGGAGAATGAATCTGTTGTTGGATTCATTGCAAGGGTTAAAGACCTGAAGAACAGATTGACATCAGGGAGAAGGTGTCTAATTATGATCTAGTCACAATCACGTTAAACGGAATGAAGGATGAATATCATATGTTCATCACAGGCTTGGCAGCAAGGGATAAAGCCCCTGCATTTGAAGAACTGACAGGAATTTTTCTACAAGAAGAAGAGTGACGACAAAATTTGAGACCTCATAGTATCGATCTTGCGCCGATGGCAAAGAAAATTTCGTACAAAGGGAAATAGCCACAACAACAATAGAAAGGCGGTAGCACTTTTTGAAAAGAGACCATTTAGAGGTATGTCTGCAAATAATTTTTCTAGCCATTAAATTCTTTTACTGTGGGAAAAATGGCCATCAAGCTAAGTTCTGTTTTAAGAGACAGATAGATGAGGCTAGGAACTGTAGAAATTTTAATAAAAAATATGTATTGCCTGGATTCTCCTAATATAAAAATTATATTCCATTGTTAAATACATAATCGCTTCTACAAAAATTCTTGCGGAATTTAAAACACGATCGTTAATTGCAATATCAAGAAGAAAGATCAATCACACATAACACCGATGTTTTTACTGGGAAAGCATAAAGCTAAAAACCCCACTATCATATATTATGTATATATCATGGATCATGAAACAATCACATACAAAACTCTAATCCAATAGCTCTTAGTACAATATACAATCGTCTCACACTGCCATATAAAAATTGGCAAATTCATGTGCCAATTTATTGCCTCCAGACAGCCTGCCTCCACTGCGCAATCCCAACTGATAACAATCCCTGAATGAATGGAATCCTACTTGCCTTGACTATGAAATCCTCATGGGCACATCCAATGTGTGTGGTTGCATGAGTGCACCCACTAATGTGACAACTGATAGTCAAACTATCCCTTTCACCTACATATCAACTGGGTCTCCACTGGATCTAACATGCATGAAGTTAATAGTAGTAAATATTCAGTTGCATGTGAGATCACTAATTGTGAATTAATTAAATAATTAATTCATTGATTTCTCACTAGTGTATCTTCAGTTACAATTAGCACAATTAAGTTTAACTCACTTAACTGAGTTAAACTACTTTAAAACTCACATAACTACACATCCAACTCTGTTACAACTTCGAATCACTTAGTTACAACTAAGTCCAATTGCATGTCCCACCAACCAACCTTTGAACTCGAATTTTCTATAGCTAACTGATTTTCCACTTCAGTTAACTATTTCCAAGTGCTCATTGAGAATAGATTATTGTTTATTGTCCAACTATTATTAAGGGATAATAGTAGTCGAAATGAATATATAAATAGACATGTGATCTATAAATAGAACTCGCACATATATCTATAAATAGAACATCATCTATAAATAGAATTTTCTCATCATCTATAAATAGAATTTTCTCATGCATCTAAAAATAAACTTCCACCTAAAAATAGCCTGAGGCTCTATCCTAGTGTAGATGCATAATTTTCACTAGGATCTTCTTGTGAAATCTCAACACTCCCTCTCAATAAGAAAGGGATTATCCTTCGCCCAGATCGTGTCTCTATGGTATTTGAATTTTCTCCTGGTGAGCGCCTTCGTTAGAATATTTGCATCCTGGTCTTCTGTAGGAATGTACTGAAGCAACATGATCTTCCACTGCACACAATATCTGATATGATGATACCAGATATTTATATGCTTAGATCTATCATGACACACAAGATTAATCGAGAGTTTAATGCAACTCTGATTATCACAATGAATCACTATCGGATCTAAATGAGAACCAAACAAACCAACCAAGATATTTCTCATCCAGATAGGCTCACATGCAGCTTGCATCGCTGCCATGTATTCTGCTTCCGCTGAACTGAGTGCCACAGATCTATGCTTCCTGCTGTACCAAGAAACAGTTGTAGATCTGATACTAAAGAACCCCCATGATGTGCTCTTTCTTTCTGTTGAGCTGCCCGCCCAATCTGCATCCGTGAAGCCATGCAACTTCACCTCATCCATCTGTCTGTACCATAAGCCATACTCAGATGTGCCCCTTAGGTATCTTAGGACATGCTTGCCCACCTTCCAAAAGAGCTTGGTAGGCTTAACCATTGCTTGACTTAGGCATAGAATATGTCTGGTCTCGTGTTCACTAAATATGTTAGTGAACCCACTAACTGTCGATAGACAGTAACATCCACTACCTCTCCATATATAGCATCCTCTTTCCTCCAGTTTCCTGGAAGAGGAGTATCCATGGGTTTTCAACCCTCTATGTGAAACTTACCCATTATCTCCCTTGCATACTTGCCTTGAGACACAAAAATTTCACCATTTTGCTGCCATATTTCCAATCCAAGGAAATAATGAAGGAGACCCATATCCTTCATCTCGAACTCCTTTGCAAGGTCCTCCTTGCATGAGTGTATCAGCCGCTCATCACCAGTTTGTATTAAATCATCAACATAAAGAACAATGATTAAAATCTTACCCTCCACCACAATTTAGTATAGGTTTGCATCCGCCTCACTCTTAGTGAAGCCCAGTTCGGTGAAATAGATGTATATCCGAGTGTACCAAGCACGAGGTGCTTGCTTCAGCCCATACAATGCTCTTTTGAGTTGAAACACATGTGACTCGTTGTTGAAGATCTCAAATCCTGCAGGTTTCTCTATGTACACCTCTTGCTCAATGATCCCATTGAGAAACAAAACGTTCACATCCATCTGATGAATGCGCCAACCCATCTGCGCTGAAAGAACAAGGATGGTCCTTATGGAAGAATACCTTGCGACAGGTGCAAATGTTTCTTCATAATCAATCCCCTCGATCTATGAGAAGCCTTGAGCCAAAAATCTGGCATTTTATTTCTCAACACTCCCATCAACAGCTTGCTTTACCTTGTAGATCCATCTCGAACCTACCACTGATTTATCAACCGGCCTTGGAACAATTTCCCCGGAACACTATTTTTGACAATGGAGTCATACTCCTCCACCATTGCATATACCCATGTGGGATCCTGCACTTCTTCTTGAAAGGAAGATGGCTCAATCGCAATACATTTTCTCATGAGAGCCATGTATCCAGTAAATCGGTCAGGAGACTGTCTTTGTCTGTGCTATGAAGTAGGGGCTCCTACATTCTGTGCAGCATCAAGTCTCAACCTATCAGTGTCTATGGTACGCCTTCTGCTGGTTCTGATGTTTGGCTATGCGTGAGTGGACTCCTCCACTCCATGAACCTCCTCTTGTGGCTAATCCACATCTAGAGACTCATCTTTGGGAACCAACAGTTCATCCTCCGCATGCAAGTCTAGCTCCCTCTCAAGCGACAACCGCATGGCTTTCCATTCATCGAATTTTATATCTCGTCACATAACAGTCATATTAATGTTAGGAAAATACACACGATAATTATGGGGTGTTTCTGTGTACCCCACAAATATCCCAACTTCAGCAGTCGACTCCAACTTCTTCTTGGCGTTCTTGTTCACATGCACATAAACAGATGAGCCAAAAATATTAAAGTGTGAAACATCCGGTTTCTTACCAGTGAAAGCTTCTTCATGTGTACTCATGTCAAGTACTCTATGAGGACAACGGTTTTTCACATAAACCGTAGTGTTGCATGATTTCACCCACAAATGCATTGGTAGGCCTTGATCACGCAACATCGCTCGTGCTACACCCATGATCGTTCTGTTCTTCCTCTTCGCGACCCCATTTTGTTGTGGGTTATGAAGTGCTATGATTTATCTTCGAATTCCTTCTTTGTTGTAGAAGTCTTTGAATTCGTTAGAGATGTATTCTCCACCATTGTCACTCCTCAGAGCCTTCACTTTCTTCCCCGACTCTTTCTCCACCAATGCCTTAAACTCACAGAACTTTGAGAATGTTTGATCCTTCTTTTGCATGAAAAAGATACAACATTTATGAGAAAATTCATCAACAAAAATAACATAATAATTATGTTTTGATGTTGAAGCAACCGAGAATGGTCCACACACGTTTGTTTTAACTCTCTCAAGGATCACCAAAGCAGGGTTCTCCTTTTCATGAAAGGTGGACTTTACATACTCCCCCATGCTGCAACCCTTGCACTGATCTAACTGAGCAAGTGTTCCCATTGGAAATCCATTAGATATTTGTTGCATGACTTTCAAGGCTCCATGATGAAGATGGCCCAATCACATGTGCCATAATTCGCCCTCATCCCGGCTCACCACTTTTTCTGCCTTGCCCATCATGGCAGCACAACCATCTACCTCCAGCTTGTAGATATTCTTAACTCGAATCCCTATCCTCTTGGCTTGACCCATTGTTTTATGTCACAGGAAATATTTTCCATCGCTGAAAACGTCATAGACTATGTCCTCCAACATTGCGACTAAAACCAAGTTTTTCTTCAGACCTGGAACATGCATAATATCTTTCAATTGAAATGGTTTACCTAAATCCCTCTCAAAGGTAATGGTACCAATTCCAGACGCACTGTATCGTCCATCATCACCCATCTCTATATGCATTTGGAGATCTTTCTCCTCCAAGTCACTAAAAAGCTCCTTATCTCCCGTCATGTGGAAGGAAGTGCCACTATCCAAATACCACACCGATCCCAATGCACTTGACACCATGCATGCGATAAAGGAGAAGTCAAGTTCAAATTTCGAGGAAAGGGCCTCACCATCTGCAGCTCCAACAGCCTTCTTGTTCTTCTTCTTCTGCAGACAGTTAGTAGTGAGATGCCCATGTTCGTGACAATGAAAAAACTTCACTTTGGACAAATCCAGCTTCTTGCCTTTAGACTCGGATTTTGAATGGAATTTTTGCCCCTTCCCCTTCCTTTCCTTGGCAGCCAAAGAAAAATCCTCTTCATCATCATGCTTTGATGAAGATCCATCTCTGGTATTCTACGTGAACTCCTCCTGCACTAGATACGACCACAGTCGTTCCCAATCCCATAGTTTTTTAAGTCTGTTGATAGAGTCTTCATAGTTGTGTCAACACTTAGGAAGTCCCAAGAGATCCAAACTCACCAAATCATCATCAGCAACAGTGATTCCCACACTCCCCAGTTCATCCCAACATTGGACAAACTTCATGAGATACTTTGGAATATTGCTGCCCTTTTTCCATCTTGATCTTCCTGATTTTATCTTTCAACGCCAATTTCCTATGGTCGTTGTTGCTTTGGAAAAGATCCGTCAAAGACTTCCACATAGCATATGGTGTGGATTTCCCATGAAGGCTTGAGACAATGTGGTCTCATACACCTTCCAACAGAATCCTTCTCGCCTTTGCTATTTTCTTTTGCCATGCATCAAGTAATGCAGCTGTTAGTGTCAGTCTAGTCATACTGCCATCAGTGATCAAAATTTCTCTTTTCACATTTGCATGTTAGGAGTCCCATACCATAAATTTTCACCATTCCGTTAGGTCATGGATTCATTGACGGCAGTGATTTTTCATCAGTTTTCCCTCATGTGAAACTTTTTGATTCTCCTCTCGATGGTATTTAGTCCTGAGTTACTTTCACTTTGTGAGTCATGTCAGTAGGTCATAGGATGGGTCTCATTAGGTTCTAAGATCTCACCATGGTCAAATTAATGAGTCAAGTATCATTAAATATCAGCAAGGTCATGAGGAAGTCAATAAACTCAAAGTCACAGCACTTGGGAATATTAAAGAAATGTTTTATTCAGTTTGATGTAATTTTCACCTCAAAACCATGTTTTTAGGTGAAAACACTTTTAATTATCATCTTTATGTAATTTTATGTCATCATATGTAATAAGTCACACTTCAGAAGCTGTTATCTCCACAAAGTTACCGCCCTGCCCTTCAGAGAGGTTTCCCACAACAGTTTCAGTGTCAAATCATGTTCTAAGTATGTTCAGCAGAAAGAGCCTGGAAATAGCTTTCCAACGGTATATTACACTCTCAAAACTGACTCCTGGATTGAAATTTATGCCTAAGTGAACAAAGTCCCCTATACCCTAACCCTTCCTTTTTTTTTCCCACCTTCCCCTTAAACTTTATATTATTAAAGTTTAATATTTTCTTTTATAAAACCCCTTTTTCCCCATCCAATGGCAAAATCGCATTATTAAAATCTTTTAAACACATATTCGATTTAATAACCACTTCCCCTCATGTCCCTTTAAACTTTATAATAACGTTTTAAAGTTTGTTATTATAAAGCCTCGTTTCCTTTAATCCGATTAAACAAACCACTTCCCCTGCATACCCTTTTAAACTTTATAATAAAGTTTTAAAGGTTTTATATTATAAAACCCCGTCGACCCAAATCCCTTTCCCTTTCCAGATCTAATCGCAATTGCAACATTTGAACGGTGCATTCCGATGAAACCTTTGCGACTATGAAAACTCCGATGCGATTGGTTTAAGCCCAACCGTTGATTTGATCAATGATCCAACGGCCCACATACCATCGGCACTTTCAATTAATCCCCTCCGATCGAGCACTCCCGATTGCATACACCCGATGAGATCTTGGCTGTCGATCTGCCCATCCAATCGGACGGCCCATACTTCATCGACGCTTTCGATTGACTCCTCCCGATTGACATCCTATGATTACACCCTCGCTGTCGATCTATTCATCCAATCGAACGGCCTACAAGCCATCGCGCTCATCCCAATCGGAGTTTTTAAATAAAACCTTCCCTTCGCCCTCCTCCAATCTCCCGATGCCGATGGACCTTTGGGTCCCACTGCATAATCCTCCGCCCATTCATAATAAAAGGGCTTCTTCCCCTTGTAAAACTTAAATTTTATTTTAATTCGTTTTATAAAGCCCTTTCCCCCTTCGCTTATCCCCATCACATCGACATTTTCCATACGTGCTTTGCTTCCGCTCCCTCTCCCGATTCCGATCTCGATTTGGCCCGATCCCACCTTAAGACCCTTCCGCCCCGCTCCAAAGCAAAAGCGCTTTTCCCTTTTTTAAACGCTATAATTCAGTTTCAAAGTTTTTCAAAGCAATTCCCTAGCATCGCACATTTCTTTCCCATATAATGCTTTGCTCCCGCTTCCCTTCTATCCCCGATTTGCGATTGCAATTAAATCCCATTCCCCATCGCATCGCAAGTTTTTGACATACTCTCGCTCCCCTTTCCTCTCTGATTCCGATTGCGATGTATAACTCCCGGTTCCACCTTAAAGGCCTTTCAACACAAAAATTGTTTTCCCCTTTGTAAAAGCGCCAAAACTAATTTTAATGTGTTTTGAAAGGAAATATCCCTTTGGCCTATCTTTTATCCCTATTTCCCTTTTGCCAATCGAATCAGAGCTTTTCGGGCCTTGTTTCAAATATATCCAACCCCCCGATCCCTGATTGCAATTACATCATCGCAACATGTATTTTCAATTGCTCCATTATATATTGTATCCCCTCTTCCCCATTGATTCCAATTGCGATTGCAATTTTGGACCCCACCTCCTTTCCCTTCCCTCTTTCTCATTCGAAATGGGTCTTTCCTTCACTAAAGGCATAATTTCATTTTTTCAAAGGCATTTTCTTCAAAGGATAAAAATAGTGAGAGACAATTAAAGGGCCGAGAGCTAATTATGAAATAGAGATCTCTATGACAGCTATAAAATAGGGATCTACACTTCAGATTGCCTATTTTACATCCATCCAGCATATCAGTGAATCTCCCCAAGTGGTCAAAATGTATTGTTGTTCCTTATTTTCAGGGGCAGATTGTTGGTTCTCTTTTCTATGATCGGACTTCAGTTCTTGAGCTGGAAAACAACTCCTCTTTTTGTGGATCTACTTCCCTCACACTTCTGGTTTATTTAATGTAATTTTGAATCATTTGTAAAGCAGTCTATAAGTCAGTAAGTAAGGGAATAGTGTGGAAATCAAGGAGGACGCTCTGCGCTCCACTGTAACAATTTTGGACAGTGAAATAATAAGATATGCAGCTCTGATTTGTGGGATCTATGTGGTATGAAATTTAACATTTGTTCTCTCCTTTGTGTTCATATGTAAATTGTTATGTGTACCATTCATTCATAAACATCTCTGTTTGAATGCTTTCAAGATAGAAAGGTAGAATCCATTTGTTATGCTCTGCCTTGGGAAATCATTCAATACTCTGTGTTTTTCTTCTGTTTGAAAAGGATCCATCTCCCATGCCCTTTTAAGCTCCTCGCTAGTCTTTCCATTCCATCATTATTTAAACTTAAATGCTAAAGTTTCCTGCCTACCTTGCCCCATGAAATACCTTGTATCCCTGATTTAATTCCTAGTTTCAAAACTGTCCCATTTGTCCCATACATCCCTGAAAAATTCATTTATTAAAATATCTCCCATTATTATACCTAGCCTAAAATCAGTTTATAATTGTACTTTGTTGAATATCCTTTCACGGAGAGAGCCCTCTCCTGACCTTGTAGGGCTAGCTACAAGGCTGAGCATGGTTTAAAGGTTACCCTAATTTGCCCTTTTAGGCCTGAGGTCCAAATCAGGTGATAACAACAACATCCGTCGAAGTGGGCTTAGGAACATCACTGTTGATGAATTCCTTCAAGCCATTATCTTCAAGCACCACCTCCATCCTGTCCTTCCAGGTAATGTAGTTCGAGCTGACCTCGAGTGCATACTCTAGCCGCAATCCATTGAAAGCCATTTCGATGTTTACTCAACTGTAGCACCAAGAAAATCTTTCTGCGAATTCGAATTCTTTCCACCAACAAACTCAGCTCCTACTTGAAATTGCAATCTTCTGTGCTCTGATACCATGTAGAAATTTTAATACAAAACATGTATTTCTTATATTCTCCTGATCTAATAATTATATGCCACGGTTAAATATAGAATCACTTCTACAAAAATTCTTGCTGAATTTAAAACATGATCGCCAATTGCAATATCAAGAAGAAATATAAATCACACATAACATAGATGTTTTTACCTGGAAAACATAAAGCTAAAAACCCCACTATCATATATTATGTATATATCATGGATCATGAAACAATCTCGTACAAAACTCTAATCCAAGAGCTCTCAGTACAATATACAATCATCTCACATTGCCATTAAAAAATTGGAAAATTCATGTGCCAATTTACTGCCTCCAGACATCCTGCCTCCACTGTGCAATCCCAGCTGATAGAAATCCCTGAATGAATGGAATCTTGCTTGCCTTGACTACTCAATACTCATGGGAACATCCAATGTGTGTGTGGTTTCATAAGTGCACCCACTAATGTGACAATTAATAGTCAAACTGTCCCTTTCACCTACATCTCGATTGGGTCTCCACTGGATCTCACATGCATGTAGTTAACAGTAGTAAATATTCAGTTGCATGTGAGACCACTAATTTTGTATTAATTAAATAATTATTTCACTGATCTCTCACTAGTGTATCTTCAGTTACAACTAGCACAATTGAGTTTAACTCACTTAACTAAGTTAAACTACTTTAAAACTCACATAACTACACATCCAACTCTGTTACAACTTCGAATCACTCAGTTACAACTAAGTCCACTTGCATGTCCCACCAACCAACCTTTGAACTCAAATTTCCTATAGCTAATTGATTTGCCACTCCAGTTAACTATTTCCAAGTGCTCATTGAGAATAGACTTTTTATTATTGTGCAACTATTATTAAGGGATAATAATAGTCGACATGCATCTATAAATAAACATGCGATCTATAAATAGAACTCGCTCATACATCTATAAATAGAACATCATCTATAAATAGAATTTGATCATCATCTATAACTAGAATTTTCTCATGCATCTAAAAATAGAGTTCCACCTAAAAATAGCCTGAGGCTCCATCCTAGTGTAGGTGCATAATTTTCACTAGGATCTTCTTGTTGAACCTCAGCAGGAACAAGCAGAGTAAGCACATGGGATATTTTTCCGATGAAGGTCACAATCATGATCTTCGATTGTTTGTAGCTGATTGTGCTCTTTCAGCTTCTAAGGAGGATGAGGACGACATATGGTATGTTGATTCTGGTGCATCCTCACATATGACAGGTAAGAGAAATTGGTTTGAGTTTTTTAAAGAAACTTCTTGTAGATCTAAAAATTTTCTAGGAGATGACAGAGGTTATGAGATCAAAGGGTACAGTGATATTCCAGTAATGTTTCCTAAATATGACATCAGACATATTAAGAATGTGATGTATGTGCCCGAGATTAAGAAGAACTTAATCTTTGTATCAATGATAACATATCAGGATCTGCTAGTTGAATTCTTCAAGACATATTGTGTCATAAAGGACAACAATATGGAACCAGTTGCATTAGGAGTGTGTGTGGGGAGCCGGTATAGATTGAATGTCAAGAGCAGGCCACACCAAGCTCTGGTTTCAACAGGATTGACAACCGAGAATCTCTGGCACCAGAGATTTGTTCATCTTAACTTACAAGACCTCATGCTACTTCAAAGAAAAGGTATGGTCGATGAACTCCCTGCTTTTCATAGTGTTTAGTTATATTGTGATGGATGTGCATTAGGGAAAATGCATAGAGAATAATTTATTTTGCATACTGATAGGAAGAAAAGAGATATCCTAGAGCTGGTGCATACAAACATATGCGGACCTATGCAGAATAGGTCACTAGGTGGTGCATATTATTTTCTACTATTTACTGATGATTGCACTAGATTCTCTTGGATATATTTTTTAAGTAAAAAGAGTCAGACCTTTCAATGTTTTAAATAATTTAATACTATGGTGGAGAAGTAGACAAAGAAATTCATAAAAATTCTCTGCTTCGATAAAGGGGGTACAGGTTGGGTGAGTTCATGAATTTTTGTAGATATCATGGGATTTTTCAACAGTTCGCAGTGCCTCACACTCCGCAAAAAAAATGGAGTTGCAGAATGAAAGAACAAAACCCTATTGGAGTGCGCACGAAGTATGCTTCAAGGTAAGGGTCTATCAAATGGGTTTTGGGCTGAAGCCATTAACATTGTTGTTTATTTAAAGAATAGGAGTCCAACTAAATTTCTTAACTTTAAAACACCTTTTGAAGCACTTTATGTATTTAAACCAACAGTGAGTCATTTATGAGTTTTTGGGTCAAAATCCTTTGCCCATATACCTAAGGAGGATAGAAAGAAGTTAAATCCTAAGGCCATGAAATGCATCTTTGTAGGATATTGCACTGATTTTAAAGCCTACAAGTTATTTAATCTCGTGACTCATAAAATATTTGCAAGTCGATATGTCATATTTCATGAGCAGGTTAAGGAAGGAAAGGAAGACAGTCATAAATAATGGCACATTCCATTATTGATGGAAGAAAGCAGTGATGATAATCAGCAGCAGGAGCAGAAAGAAGTAGAAACAGGTGATGTAGTCAACAAGGCAAACCCGCACAGGTTTGAAGCAAACATATTTGAGGTGAGTCCTCTACCGAAAAGATCAAGTAAGCATACTCAATTACCAGCCAGATTGAAAGACTATGCTTTAATTTCAAACATTTTAAATATTATAGAGCCCAAAAACTATAAAGAAGCAAGTTAATTTGATGAATGGAGGGTTGCAATTAATGAAGACATAGAATCAATTATTAGAAACCATACTTGGGATCTAGCTGAAATGCCGAAGGAGGAAAAACACCCATAGGTTGTAAGTGGCTTTACAAACCTAAAGTTAATGCAGATGGGAATTTAGATAAGTTTAAAGCTATACTGGTAGCAAAGGGTTATTCAGTGGAAGAGGGAATAGATTTTGAAGAAACCTTTGCTCCTGTAGCCAAATTGAATACCATTAGAATGTTAATTTCTTTAGCAACAAAATATCAGTGGAAGCTACACCAGTTAGATGTGAAGTCTGAATTTCTTAATGGTGATTTAAAGGAAGAGATTTATTTAGTCCAACCTGAAGGGTTTGTTAAAGAAGGGAAGGAATATCTAGTGTGTAGGTTGAAAAAGGAACTATATGGTTCAAAACAAGCACCCAGGTCTTGGTACAAGAAGATTGATTCATTCTTCTTACATAATGGTTTTCATAGGAGGATGAATGATCCAAATTTGTATACCATGTATAATAAACTGAGGCAGATTATTTTGATTTCTTTGTATGTGTATGACATGATTATAACAGGTAATGCAGATCATTAGGGAAATTTTGAGGTCTAAAATGGGCCTCCTAAGGAAAATGTACAATCAAAATTCATTTTATGAGAACCAATCATATTTTAGGGGATGATATCATCCCTAATGGTTGAGGTGGCATGGTTTGAGTTAAATGTACTTACTTGTCACATTCTCAATGGTGGATAAAAACTCATGGTTAACCATGCTAGTGATTTAAGTACTTTTAAAGTCATAAAGTAAAGTACTCATAATAAATGTCATTTCACATTTTTTGAATAAAATATTATTATTGTCATTTCATATTTTTTGAAAGAAACAATGCATATCCCTACACAATCTTCATGTATTTACACACTTTTCAACAAATATTATATTTGTATATTTTCAAATATTTATTTATAAATCAAATAAATTCAATATGTAATAAAAAATTAATACATCAAATAATATATTATATTATATTATTTTTATATAATATATTAATTACATGTTATTATATAATTTAAATAATTATGTATTTTAATTAATAATATATTCTATAATTAAGAATTTATGAATTTATATTTATATTTTATTTCAAGTTATTCAAGTACAAAGGATAAATGCATTAGTTGTGCAATGATAATGATTTTTTCTTGAAAATCTCATTCTTATAGTCACATCAAAACAATTTTTTTATTAATTTTATTTTGGTACAACTTTTGAATTGAATTTAACCATGGTTAATGGATTTTGGTGCAAAAAGTGAATTGCAAATTCATAAATATTATTTTATTGGTTTAGCTATTATTTTATTATTTCCTTAGGAGGCCCATTTTAGACCTCAAAATTCCCCTAATGGCTTTGATCAAAGAAATCAAATTGCAGATGTCGCAAGTTTTTGAAATGAAATATCTCGGAAGTCTACATTATTGCTTGGGTTTGGAAGTATGGAGAGACTCTGGAAATATTTTTCTTACTTAAGGGAAGTATGTCAGAGGTCTTCTCACAAGGTTCAGGATGGAGCAGTGCAAGAAAACATCAACACCTTTGCAGTAGAATCTGAATTTATGCAGTGACTATGGCTCTAAGGAGGTGGATGCCACTTTGTATAGACAACTAGTTAGTAGTCTGATATATCTAGCTACAACTAGACCAGACTTAGCATACTTTGTTAGTGTGTTGAGCCAGTTTATGTCTAAACCTCTTGAAATTCATTGGGTGGCAGCAAAAAGTGTGTTGAGGTATCTTCATGGTACTAGTGATTTTGGTATTTTATACACTGACACATCTGATGTTATTTTAACAGGTTTTTCATACTCGGATTAAGCAGATAACCTGTACAATCGAAGGTCCATCACAGGTTATGTATTTAGTGTTGGATTTGGGGTCATAGTATGGACACTAGTACAAAATGGCTAATTAGTTACTAAAAAAACGACTAAAATTTGCATATAAACGACTATTTTTCGGTCGTGACCAATAATAGCTAATTTATAGTATCTTATAACGTGACCAACTTTTGGTCATTTTTAGTTTAATCAGTAATTGGTTGTCTAGTAATATATTTGGTCATTAATTTGGTCATTGATTTAGTCATTGATTTGGTAATTAATTTAGTCATTGATTTGGTCATTAATTGTCACAATTAATGACCAAATATACAATAAAATAAATTACTAAATGATCACCCGAGAAAACCAATTAATGACCAAAGAAATATGACCAAAATGTTGGTCGTGTTATAAGATACTGTAAATTAGCTACTAATAGTCATATATATGCAAATTTTAGTCATCGTTTGAAACCAATTAATGACCAAAGAAATATGACTAAATTTTAGTCGTGTTATAAGATACTGTAAATTAGCTACTAATAATCGTATATATTTATTATTAATCGTCATTTGTAATAAAAAAAATTATTATTTGCAATAGTCATTTTTCTTTTTTTGGTAGTTTAATATTCATTACATAAATGACTACTTTAGTTGTTTATATTCATTTCATTTAATTTCATTAACAATCGTCATAAACAACTAATTTAGTCGTATATTCATTTTATTTGTGTTCGTCATTAATAAACATAAACTACCTATGTAGTAGTTTTAGATTGATTTTATGTGTTTATTATTAATCAAAATTAATTAATTAGTATGATTTTGCAACTAAAAAAAAAAAACATACAATGTACATGTTCATCTAATATCAAAACGCAAAGTTACATATGTTAATTACAATATTAAATAATATCAAGTGCAACTATAAATAATTCCAACCACAAATTATATTATATAAAATGTCAAGCATTACAATATGAGTTTTCAACTTAATATTGGTTGGAGTACAATTTACATATGAAATATTGTTTCATCACTTTAAAACATTATCATTGTGTTGCCAAGACATTGCAGGTGAATTCACCAACTCTGAAGACTTTACCATTAGTATCTATGTGTGTGTCTTATGCAGGGTATTGGCTCTACAAGTACCACTAGACTAGTTCTCTTCTCTCTCTTTAATTTTCATTTTGTTGCTTTAGTGTTATTGTTCTCATCTTTCTTCAATTATTGCTTCTTACCATCAATACTAACTTCGTTTTCTGCAAAAACAAAAAAATACAATACAAAGTATAAAACATGAAAGTCGATGAACACTGGAATATAAACTAAAGTAGACTACAAAGGATTTATACGATATATACCTCAACATAAGCAATATTGTTAATATCATTTTTCCCCATAAAAGAAAGAAACTCGAACAAGTTTTCTTCAATTGGGCAATAGTGGCCATTATTTGGCCAAATGACCTGTATAAACAAAGTAAATAAAACTTCACCATAGAATAAATTTTGTACCTACTTTGTTCTCAATGTACAACATTTGTTGATGAAATGTTATATTCAACTAAAGTAATAAATGCAAATAGAAGCACATATTTTTATCCCAATATTTTGAATTCTCATGCTTATGGTACATTGCAATTTTGATTTTATCCAACATAATCAAACACAACATTGCTAGCAATTTCTACTAAGAATGTCTCATGCTCCACTTTTGTAGTTGTATCATTTCCTCTAGTTATCTTTAAGAAGCAATGACACTTCAACAAAAAAACTTGTCAATAGAAATCTAATGGGTGTAACAAAGTATTGATGGCACAAGATTACAACAAGAAACTAAAAAAGAATAACACAAGACTTTGTAAATTGTGATACTAACTGGGAATATAGCTTCAATATAACAATCTTCAATTGTCAACGTACTATTCCAGGGAAAAAGGAATCAAATTCCCAAAAGTCAACAAATTATATCCATAGAAAAAGTAAACATATTGGCTCCACATTCAAAGGTAAAGTAACTGGGGACTAACTATATCAGATACCTTTTAGATGCACGTGTAGATACTAACATCATTAACAAGAATTTTAAAATAGATCTTCCACTTATGACCTCAAATGTGGCAACAAGTTTGATATATGCACTACATGTATACATTTCAAAATGCATTGCAATGATATAATAGTATCAAAAGAAACTGCACATAATTACATGTTCACTATCCACTTTTATTCCAAAACAACATTCAAATAACTGCTATAAATTACCCCGAAAAAATATGTCGAAATTTCTATTCATTGTTATGAATATCCCTGGTTGTCAGTTCCTGGGAAGGTGGTTGCTAAGTGAAATCCTGCCCAAAACAAACAAAACTTAATAAGAGACAAATATGACAAATACCCTTACCTTTTGTTCCTTTAAAGAATGCAGTCTTCTCTTAAAAAAGGTCTAAAAGTCTAAGCACTAATCTATTAAATCACAAATAGAATGACAACTATGGGAAAATAAGAATTGCACAAGTGGAGGACAAACTTTTTCCGCAGTGCGACGTGGCACATAAAACTTCTCATCTCTGCTAGTGTTACTTAGTTAATGTTTTACAAAAGTAATTATTCGGTTGCTTGCTTGGTGTGTCGAGGTTAGAACCAAAATAACAATATTTTTGCTCTTGTTGCACAGTATCATCAATTTTTAGTTCCCTGCACAAATGAAACTACTACCAAAGCATTTCTCACCAAAATTGGCAATTACGACAAAGCACAAATAATGAAACTGAAAATGTCTTACAACATTAATAGGTTGCAATGTCATTTGAGCATATACTTCATCTGTTTCCACATCTTCCTGGCATTCAATAAGGTGTTTATTAAATTTTAAATCTTGTATATATAACAATATGAATAAAAGTGTTCACAACCAAAGCAAGGATGAAATGCAGAGAACCCACATGCATTGTTAGTGTGAAGTTGGAAAATTAATTTAGTTGGAAGATTCGGATAATTGGATATATGAGCATTAACCTCCTTGTTTGTTGAAGCAACTACCTGAAATCACATTGATTATGATCAGTTTCATTACGTAAAATTAAAATTTCAAAACACTGGGGTCACATTTTATGATGAAAAGAAGATAAGCATTCATTATTTTCAGTCATTTGTATCCAAAAGAAGATTACAAATTAAAAATTAGTGAGCAACCACCTCACCTTCTCATTGTGACCATGTGGAAAATAAACAACCTTGCTCCCAACAACAAGTAAGGACACGAGCGGTCTGACAAGGGCATGCCAAAGCTCTGAATTAAGGCATCTCCTTTCCCCTTCTTGATGTGACATGAACAAACAAATTGTCAATTGGATATTCCTTTAGAAACCTCTCGACATTCCAATAGTAATTGTGTAAAGTAATATGATATTATGAATCTAAACTTTGCAATATAAAGCACATTAACTTGAAAAATATTCCAAATGACAGTATTTTCCACAGACATTTTACATTAATTATTTTTCTAAGGTGTCACAGTTTGATATGATGAGTTAAGTTAACATTCTTCACTATCTCAATTGCATCTCAATATGCAATTCTAGAATCCAAAAAAAAATCACTGAAAAGAAAAATCATTCTAACCAGAGTAATGGATGCATTAAAAAGGTAAGAAGCACTATTTGCGCGTTTAAGCTCTTAAAAGAATTTAAGCAACAAGTCATTACATAGATATATTTTATTTAACATTCCATGAGACTTCGTGGCCATATGGGTCAAAGAAAATCTTACATCATGTGTGAAATTTTAAAAGAAATTAAAGTCAAAACGGAAACAAACAAAGATAGGGGTGAAAAGATGGTAACCAAATCTTGGTCCCAGCCTAATCATCTGATTATTAGACTGTTAACCAATTCATAATGCTCTGCAAGTTATTCAAGAAATAGAAATAAAGACAATATATGAAGGAAAGTATAAACCAATTCTGAAATAAAAGTTATTTACCTGAAACTAGTGTATAACTGATTACACCCTAGTAAAGTCTGATAAAACCACATATGATAACATATTCGGGTCATTTTGTCTAAACAGAATAAGATGTGAAAATACATTATACCTAGGAAGTATAAAAGAACGCTTCTATGTGCATATACTCCTCATCATTTGTACCATCTTTTGGGAGCATT
The DNA here is from genome assembly GCA_034641835.2 of Pinus albicaulis. Lineage (NCBI taxonomy): Eukaryota > Viridiplantae > Streptophyta > Pinopsida > Pinales > Pinaceae > Pinus > Pinus albicaulis. The sequence continues at coordinate 28,202 of JAXQQM020073524.1, forward strand.
GCATACCTCTTATCTAAAAGTAATAATGATATAGGGCCATCCAATATGACACAATTCATTAAAGATAATGTAGCTAATTGTAAAGTATCATGAAAACCATTGAGCATGCACATCCTCACATTTTCACTTTGATTGTTTGTTGCACATGCTGAATCTTTTAATACATAATATTGTTAAGCACAAAAAGCATGACCCGATCAATACCTTGTAGAAGGAATGGAAGTCCGTCATCAAATTCATCACAAGGCATATTGTTGTCCACTATATTTACCAAATTCACTATAAGTTACAATTACTTAAGCTCGCAAGGACTAGATTTGGTAGCCATTAGCTCACCTTTAAGTGCTTGTTGAAGATAAGATGAGCATTGGCTAATATGATGGTGAGTGATTTATGGGAGAACTTGAGGATACATAATACAACAAATAGAGATAGTGCTTCTGTAGTGTGATATCATTTTTTATCCTATTTTTTGGTCATAGATTAATATGTTTTGCAATTCATCAAATCTAACATGACTCGATTTGTAGATGGAGATCAATCAGTGGCTGGGGAATTGCATGAGCAAGAGGACACCATACTAGGACAACTTAAGGACATTGTTGAGCCTAGAGATGTGAACTTCTATGACTGTATTTGAGTAGAAGTCGACAAAAAATCAACAAAGATAAATACTCCAGCCCATGCTTTAACATACATTGTTACACCAAAATACTATTCTACATCATGGTTGAAAGCATCAGTGCCTATTTGTAGGGTGAAGAGAAAACTGCAAATGGATCCATAAGTTCAGAGTGGTCAAATACAAGCCTTAAAAAAGCTTGTCAATGATGAGTGTGATATAATACAACAACAATTGAGTACCTACATCAATGCCCAAGGATTATTTGGTTATGCCTATCAATTTATATATAATGGAAGATGACGAATTCACTCCAGTGGCGAAACATGTATGATGTTTCTACTCCAAAGGTGTAGCATTTGGAAAAATGGGGTGCTTCCACGGGTAGTGAGCACTTCTTCCACAAAGAAGTTTTGGACCACCTATATTTTCATACAATCTCAACAAAAAACACCTTGAATCTATACCCGGCAGAGAGCTTGGTCTATGTGCATTACAACTTGTAGTTGTCCATAAGAGGCAAAGATTGATAAAACATATTTAGCAATTGGAATATTTATCCATAGGAGGACAATTTGGAAGTTGGAGCATTGGCCTTGGAGAACTTGGATATTGCACCTTTTGATGATCATAATCATGTTGAAATGCCACCCTCGCCTACTGCCATGTTCAGCCCAACCAAGACTACAACAACATGAGGTTTAGGTAAAACTTCATCTTTGCAGTTACCTCCACATCCACATCCATGTGTATGCTCGTGCTAGTGCTATCAGGAAGGAATATTAGATACGAGATTGATCATTTGTTGGACATTAACAAAATCATATTATCTTATTGGAATAATTCTCTGTTTTCATTTCTTTTATTATGATATTAAATATTTCAATTTTCAAACTTTCAATTTCTATTTTGTAATACAATATCTCTATTTTGGAAAGTGGACACATGGCCTATTTCATAAACATGACTCTTTGGTTATTATGACCTATTTCGTAAAGATAACATTTTGGGCATGATGCCCTACTTCATTTCATAAAATCATTGTTTACTCTTCCTATTATCTAGTTCTAGTTTAAGTGTGTAGGTTGTAACTACAATATTAACAATATTATCTGTGTAGTACTAACAGTTGAAAATCCATGATTAATCCACTAATATGACATGTTTAAAACTTCATAATTATGTAGACATTTTGCTTGTTTTTTTTTAAATGTGTATGTGTAAATATCAACTTTATATCGCAATTTGTGATAGATTCAGAAGATGATTTTGTTGTATGATTGCAATGGGTATTTGATGTACAAAGAATATATTAGGATGTGAGGTTGTGGACCAGTGTTGTTAGAGTGTATAGCGGGAGCCTCTGGAGCACCATTTCTCATAAAATCGTTGTGAAATGGTACTTTAGAGGTTCTTGCTTGACACTCTAGTAAGACTGGTCCACAACCTCACATCCTAATGTATTCTTTGTACATCAAAAACCTGCTTTAACCATACAACAAAATCAACTTTTAAATCTATCACAATTTGAGATAAAGTTGACTGCATCAACTATATAAAATATGGTTGATGCAAAGCATCAAGTCACTAACCACCACTCCACCCACTGATGTGTTCACTAGGTTAGAGTTGTCAACAACAAAAGAATTCAAGCCACCCATCAGTTATGTAGACACTGAATTTAACTCCAATAAATTCTCTAATATTATTCTAGTGAACCCATGGTTGGATGAGAATTGTAATAAGGCAAGAGCACCATACAAAAAAGACCAAAGCATTGAGAACTTTGCAATGTTGTTAATAAAGCCAAAAGAGAGTGAATTTGTGAAAAATGAACAGTAAAAGTTTCCAATGAAATCAAAATATAACCCTAGGGTTTTTTGGAAAGAACTACAAGTTTGGAAGCAATTGCAAGGAAACAATAAAATTTCACACTATCATATAGAGTGATCAAGTTATCATATGGAACTGAGTTCTTCAAAATGTGAGGATCAAATGATCTTTCACAAAATCAAGAAATCTTCAGTTTGGTCATCTTCTTAGAGTATTAACCCAACTACATGGGGTTGGTAGGAGTTGTAACCTTAGCCTCCACAAAACACCACAGATCAACCTCCTCTAACAACAACTGTAGAATGCACTTCCAAGGTGTAAATTTGGATGCACACACTAGACAGTCATACTCTGAGACCAAGAATAGTGACTAGTCATATATGTAACTCATGGAACACACCTCAACCAAACAAATCGTCCAAGAGGGGTAAAAATCATACCAGCAACCTATCATGGGTGCAAATCAACTCTCCTAGTCATAAACAATGTTTCATTCATTGGGATCTCACAAGCATCTCACCCACAACCCTCTCATAGGCACCAACACCTATCTCAAGTATAGTGTAGCTTCAATTGTTGAAGTTGGGGCATCAGAGACACTGAGAACCTCCAACAACTCCCTCTCATAGGTAGTATTCCATTCCATATACATATTGGAAAATGTTAGAAAATACGCTTTGATACCCTGTTAAATTTTCATAACATGGTATGCAAATTTTCACTCCTAAAATGAAACCCTAACCGCTAGGAAACTGAGAACTTAACTTCCTATCCACGTAGCAGAAAACACAGTCCTAGATCTATAAACACATAACTCTGAAAAACACAAATAACAAGCTTCAAAATAGCACACTGTAATGTACTAAATTTGAATAATCAAAGCTTGGGAACTACAAATAGCATATAGACTTAGATACACACAATTGCTCATATCTTAATTGATGGGAAGAAGAATATGATTAATCAATAGCTCAAAACTAAATGAACAACACCCCTACCATATCTTTCTTTTATAAGAGAATAAAATGCTAAGGAATTACAAAAACAGACCATCCTTGTGGTGCACCCAGATTAGGAACAAAAATTGTTACAATTGGCTACCTAAAAAGGTGTGCCCAGGCATACATGATAGCTTTTCCTAGGAACCAACACCTAGCTAAATTTGGAACATCCTCTAGCTCATGCACTTTGTCAAAACTTAGAAACTAAGCCCTAAACAACATTGAAAAAACACCTACTAAATACAAAACAGTGAGCTCCTTCCTAAACTAGAAAATAAATTCTAATTATGCCACCTCAACCTCGCAGCAACCCAAGGCTGCACAGAATCTGAGGTTGCTACAGATCTGCTAGTGAAAATTTGCTCATCATTGTTGCACCTCTTCTATGGGAGAACACATATGCAGAAACAGGTAAAACTAACACTTTCAACCTTGTCACTTCTATAGAGCACTTTAACCATAATACTAGGCAGCAACACCCCCATCTCTGAGTAGCCATGACTCATGATAGCCAATTGTCCTCGTTCTAGATTCATTTTTCAATAGCTTTTTCTATACAATCTCTTAATTTCTTGTACATATTCCAGGGGAAACCATTATTTGTGATTGTTAAATATGTTTGAGTAGCTCTTCCCTAAGAAGTGAATGGAAGTTGGTAAAGAGACTCGCTGCAGTAGGAAAAGGTCCATTTTGGGCATTTTTCTTGGCAGCAGAAAGACTGGAGGTGAAGCCATTTTTCAATATATTCCCTTGTTGTATCCATTAGTATGGGAGCATACCTCGAGTATGGGGCAGCCATGTCTCTTTAAGGGAAATCATTTGCTTTCATGTTAAAAGAATGATGATTGGGGGCTCTTTGGCAAAGGGACCTATAGTCATTACTGCTCTAGGAATTCAGTTGGATTGTTATAGAACACAAGCACTTGATTTGCAACATGGTACAGTTCGTGTCCTTGGCTAGGGATCAACTGTATATGTTTTGGAAGCCACTGAGGTAGCTTTAAGAAAACAATTTTTTCATGTAGAGCACACTTTTATTTCTCTGAATATCAAGAGTAAATCAGGCATTGTTTGCAACCCTCCCCTCAACACCAGGCAGCCATTGTCACTTATAATTTGAACATTCAGAATCCTCGTCTACGGTTGGCCTCTCAAAGCTTATGTCACTACTAAATGAGCTAGATTTGGCATCATCATCATGAAAATCATCGGCTTTAGAAGCATTCTCACTATCCTCGATCGATCTTTGAGGACTCTTTTCCCCCTCATGATCTCCATCAGCATCATGTTCTCCTCCTACCTCAACACCACACTCAACCTCTTCATCTTCACGTCTATTCCTATATTGCCTGTTTGCACCATTATCCTCCTCTCTAGGCACATCTGTACCAAACACGACATTGCTAACATTGGCATACAATGTGTTTTGTTAATCCTCAGTCTCTAGTGTAGCTGACAACTGACCTTCTCTTTCAACTTTCAAGCTGCTATGTACAGCTCCTTCAAGATATCTCAAATCAATGGTCCTACCTTCCATTCTTAAGCCAATATGTCGTCTCTTAGTTTCTTGTCCAACATTGTGTGGCAAAGTCTAGTTACACAAGTGCATATACATATACAAGTTTTAACAAGGGTTCACATACAGAACAATTTTTTTAGCTCATAGGAAATAACAAAAAAAAAGTTAACAGAAAAAAAATGACAGTGACATGCAAGCAAGAACTCTCTTGGTATTGCACCTTTCATCTCTCAAACCAAAAAAATTACTGAAAACCACAAAATTGAAAGCAAAAACAAGTATGTAATTCATTCCACATTCAACCATAAATATGTTGTGGCATACTACAGACATATAAATCATAATGAACTCAACTGCCATGCATTGTAAATTTATAACAATCAAGAGATGTAAAGCATTCCCACCACTAAGAGACGTATGAAATCAACATGGCAAGAGAATAGTTCATAAATTCTTTTCGTTGTGAATCATCATAATTTATATAGCATGTCAAATGAATGAAACATAAGATGGGAGGGAGGTATTTCACCAGCAATCAGCTGTGTTAAAGTTAGAACTGATGCAATACTTATATATGAGGTTTGTTAAGATTCCTAGTAGTGTATTTTAATCAATGATGTATTGCATCCTATGTCCTCTATGTATTTATAAATTTTAAAACAACAACGTAGACAATTCTAGAACCATACCTCTACTAAAGGCCCCACCCTATCTTTTATGAAAGGTTCGGTCCTACTCTCACCAAACATTTGCGTAGGCCTTGAATGAAGTACACCCGTCCCTACCAAGAAGACCACAATAATCTCAAAATCAGAGACATAAAAAACAGAATAGGTAAAAACAAACTTAAAATTCTCAATAGTACACTGCTCGTTAAAGCCAAATTCTTCTAATAAGTTTTAAGTCTCTTGAAGTTGTGAGTGTTTCCCATACATGGGATAAGTATTATAACTTGAGACATGGTACAAAGCCAATCGTCCTGAACTTGACTCTGTTGGAACTACAAGCACAACATTTGAGTCATCTAACTTTTCAATGCGACCAACCTGCATGGTTGTACCAGGAATCCCATCAGTAGCAAGTGCAGTGGGATGCAATTTTCCACCCTCACTTTTATGCCCATTTTGGTCAGTTTCATGAACACCATCTCCCTTGATGGCACTCTCACCATTTGTCATTCTACCCCGAGCAGAGATTTATGTTCCCATTATAAAAATTTCCTCACCATTACCACCTAGAATTTGTTGTTTCACATTAGTGTTTGCAATATTAGCTCTAGCACTACCATCACTCTCCCCTATTATACTTGTTGCACTACCTTTTGCAATAGAGTTCTTCACTTTCACTGCCTCCTCTGTGTCCTCTGCACCATGAGGTCGCAGAGGGGCAACATGAGCTAGATTTGGCATCATCATCATGAAAATCACCAGCTTCAGAAGCATTATCACTCTCCTCAGTCGATATTTAAGGACTCTTCCCCCTCATCATCTTCATCAACATCATGTTCTCCTCCTGCCTCAGCACCACACTCAACCTCTTCATCTTCACGTCTATTCCTATACTGCATGTTTGCACCATTATCCTCCCCTCTAGGCATTGCATCTGTACCAGACACTGCTTTGCTATCATTGGCATACAATGTGTTTAGTCGATCCTCAGTGTCTAGTGTAGGTGACAACTCACCTTCTTCTCTTTCAACTGTCAAGTTGTTATGTACAACTCCTTCAAGATATCTCAAATCCATGGTCCTACCTTCCATTCTTAAGTCAATATGCCGTCTCTCAGTTTCCTATCCAACATTGCGTGACAAAGTCTAGTTACACAAGTGCATATACATATACAATTTTTAACAAGGGTTCACATTTAGAACAATTTTTTAGCTCACAGGAAACAAAAAAAAAATAGCAGGCAAAAAAGACAGTGACTTGCAAGCAAGAACTCTCTTGGTATTGCACCTTTCATCTCTCAAACCAAATAAATTATAGAGAACCACAAAATTGCAAGCAAAAACAAGTACGTATTTCACTCCACATCCAACCATAAATATGTTGTGGCATACTACAGACATATAAATGGTAATGAACTCAACTGCCATGCATTGTAAATTTATAACAATCAAGATATCATAAAGCATTCCCACCACTAAGAGACGTATGAAATCAACATGGCAAGAGAATAACTCATAAATTCTTTTCGCTATGAATCATCATAATTTATATAGCATGTCAAATGAATGAAACATAAGATGGGAGGAGGGAGGTATTTCACCAGCAATCAGCTGTGTTTTAGTTAAAACTAATGCAATACTTATATTTGAGTTTTGTTAAGCTTCCTAGTAGTGTATTTTAATCAATGATATATTGCGTCCTATGTCCTCTATGTATTTATAAATTTTAAAACAACAACATAGACAATTCTAGAACCATACCTCTCTAAAGGCCCCACCCTATCTTTTATGGAGGGCTCAGGCCCACTCTCACCAAACATTTTCCCAGGCCTTGAATGCAGTGCACCTGTCCCTACCAAAAAGACCACAATAATCTGAAAATTAGAGACATAAACAACATAATAGGTAAAAACAAACTCAAAATTCTCTATATTACACTGCTTGTTAAAGCCGAATTCTTCTAATAGGTTTTAAGTCTCTTGAAGTTGTGAGTGTGTCCCATACATGGGATAAGTATTCTAACTTGACACATGGTACAAAGCCAATCGTCCTGAACTTGACTCTGTTGGAACTACAATCACAACATTTGAGTCATCTAACTTTTCAATGTGACCAACCTGCATGGCTGTACCAGGAATCTCATCAGTAGCAGGTGCAGTGGAATGCAAACTTCCACCCTCACTTTTATGCCCATTTTGGTCAGTTTCATGAACACCATCTCCCTTGATGGCACTCTCACCATTTGTCATTCTACCCCTGGCAGAGATTGTTGTTCCCATTATTAAATTTTCCTCACCATTACCACCCAGAGTTTGTTGTTTCACATTAGTGTTTGCAATATCAGCTCTAGCACTGCCATCACTCTCCCCTATTATACTTGCTACAATACCTTTTGCAACAGAGTTCTTCACTTTCACTGCCTCCTCTGTGTCCTCAGCACCATGAGGTCGCGGAGGGGCACCATGAGCTAGATTTGGCATCATCATCATGAAAATCACCAGCTTCAGAAGCATTCTCACTATCCTTTATCAATCTTTGCGGACTCTCTTCCCCCTCATCATCTACATCAGCATCATGTTCTCCTCCTGCCTCAGCACCACACTCAACCTCTTCATCTTCATGTCTATTCCTATAGTGCATGTTTGCACCATTATCCTCCCATCTAGGCACAGAATCTGTACCAGACACTACATTGCTAACATTGGCATACAATGTGTTTTGCCGATCCTCAGTCTCTGGTGTAGGTGAAAAATCACCTTATTCTGTATCAACTTTCAAGCTGCTATGTACAGCTCCTTCTTCCAGGTATCTCAAATCCATGGTCCTGCCTTCCATTCTTAAGCCAATATGTCATCTCAGTTTCCTGTCCAACATTGTGTGACAAAGTCTAGTTACAGAAGTGCATATACATATACAAGTTTTAACAAGGGTTCACAATCACATACATAACCATTTTTTAAGCTCACAGGGAAAAAAAAAAAAGTTAACAGACAAAAAAGATAGTAACTTGCAAGCAAGAACTCTGTTGGTATTGCACCTTTCATCTCTTGAACCAAATAAATTATAGAGAACCACAAAATTGGAAGCAAAAAAAGTATGTATTTCACTCCACATCCAACTATAAATATGCTGTGTCATACTACAAACATATAAATGGTAATGAACTCTACTGCCATGCATTGTAAATTTATAACAATCACTGGATTTGATGAGTGTGCAACATACTATATCTGCTGTGTGCGCTGGAGGAGAACAATGACCAACAAGTCTAGGTATAAACTAACAACAATTGCAAGCAAATAAAAAAGGATTATAGCAATAATAGTAGAAATAGAACCATGGAAATCACCCTACAAACACCCTAAACACTGAAATGCTTATCTTTCGAAGACTAGATCCTATCTCATTCCATGTTTAGATTTCATATGCATTGAATGATTCCACTTTCACCATATGCAAACGCTACTGATAGAAGAACAAGGGAACTTCACAGCTACAACTTGACCTATGGCTCAATTAGGTAACAAAAATTGAATCCTATTTTGAACTTCTCAGAACACAAACTACAATCCTAAAAAAGTGCAATTAGGTCAACCCATAAGAAAGAATATATCACTTCCAGCAACTGTAGTCAAATTTTCCAACTTTAATACCCTTAATAAGACATCTTTGGTATCAATTTTGGTAGCTGTAGTTTCCAATCATTTGTACCATTAGTACAACATCTTTAAGTTTTGCAACAGGAAGCCAAGTTTCTTATTCAGCCAAATTGTTTACAACAAGTTTAAAAAATCCATCCTTTCGCACAATCTCAAAGGAAAGAACTAGTCATCTTTGCAAATCATTTACATTCTAAAGTGTGATCATCACATAACAATGAACCTCTTATGTCTACTGTGGAAATAAAGACTGTCAATCTGAATCAATGATCCAAAAAATGAGGCACTCTGGATTTTTCAAGCAAGGGCATTAAGGTTTCTGTATATTCTGAAAACAGAAATAAAATGCACAGGACTCCAAAAATATTTAAAATTATGTTTCGCTCATAATTCTTAAAAACTCCTAGAACATTTAAACTTTTCTCTGTTTATAACTAAAAACCCCAAAATTCTGTGAGAAGGTCAGAATGTAATGCAGCATTGACTGTCCCATTCATAAATATTTTAAGAAAACACAGTATGCATAATCAAGGGGATAAGGGAGAATAGCGAGGAAGAACCGAATTTCAAACAAGGGACACACTTCTCCTAATAAGAAGTTAAAATTTAGAGAAATAAATGTGTATCAACTAGCATAATCCTTAATGCTTAACTTTGTGCAAAAGGATAATAATGCACATCTGGCTGTGGTCTAGTGGCAACTTGGAGCAGTTGTTCTGACAATCCTCACAGGAATGCTCCTCCCCTGCATGGGGTATGCTGGATATGCCTATTAACCGTGGACCTTGTGCTAATTAATGATTGTATTGTTTAGGCCTTGAAGCAGATAATTGCAATAACCGTTGGCGAGGTACCAGCAACCCATTCTTTGCAAATGTGGAAGAGTTGGAGGGTTTATCATCCGTAAACACAGAGGTTCCCATTTAGAAAAGAAAAAAAAGGGACTATCATGGAAATACGCCCTTTTTTCCCAAAAGATTTGACAAACAATCATGTATAGGGAGCTTCACTGCAGAGAACAGACTATGGTGCCAAGTCCGAGCAGTATCCATTCCACTAAATGATAAGGGACTTGCACACAGTCCATCCTTTTGAACTCGTGCAATAATGATGGGCCAATACAAGTGGGCGAGAAAAATGCAAGAATGGAACCCTTGTCGACAGCTAACCATCCAAACAGCATCTATATTTTGCTCTACAGGGATCGTTCAGTTTGGCATTAGGCAGATGTAAATGTGATTCGGGCTGCAGGGCTAAAGAATGTCTATAAGATCGACCATGCTCTGCAATCCCTATGTTCTTTGAGTTATGAGACTGATAAATTTGATTACACCCATTGCAAATGCAATTATTGGGCTTCTCCCCATTTTGACAAAAATATAGTATTCTTCCTTCATATTCATTTGTCCATGGAAGCTTCCCTGTAGAGGCCAGATCCACCTATCTGTTCTATTGGACTCGGGCAGAAAACCCATCAAACCCTTCTTCAAAACAATGTTACACCTGGCAGCAAATGGTAGGATTTGCTGAACTTAGAATAGTGAATTTGTGCTTGTTATAGCAGAAACATATATTATTGGTGGTATACTAAATGACTAGTTTTGTACTTGAATAATAAAGCAGGACACAGCCTATTAAGAAGACTAAGAAAAACTGATTTCCGATGATAAGAAAGTGTTGTTGAGCATAGTATCGGTAAAACTGTTGGTAAAATCAGTGGAACAACAAAAATTCTTGATGTTATTTCTCTTCCAAGTTGAACCCTACTTGTAGTATTTTGTTTGGAATTAACACTTTTTTATGGCCTTTACAAGGTTAAAATGGTGCCCCTCATTTTGAAATGTTTGTTGGGACAGTTTTCCAGATATTGATATTGACACTGCTTCTTTATGAGGTCTATGTGTTATATGATGATTACAGCATTGCGGAAAGATTTTTAATTATGTTGTGTTTCAATTATTTATGGACTTTCCAAGATGTTCAAGGAAAATTATTGGAAAATATACTAGGAACTTGTGTAGCTAGGTACTTTCCCTTGATGCCGAAATATGAATTGAACATTGTAGTATAAATTCAACAATGTTTCAAGTTTAATGAATTGGACATATATGTTAGAAATTTCATGTTATCCTGTTGTGTTAGCTGCCTGGAGAAGAAAGAAGATTTATTGCTTGCATTGGGGCATGCTGAAATGAGAGAAGTGAGGTGCACCATACAACATAGGTGGGGTGGAGTTGACCCATTGACTCTGTGTTCCTGTGTCTAACAATACTTTTAATCTACAATACTTTTAAATAAAAATCATGCTTTCTCAGGCAAAGTGATAGACCTGTTTATGCAAAAATAAAATTCTAATTCTGTAAGTGGGCATCATACATCCAACAGATTACAAGCCAACAACCATATAACCAAAACTTAAAAGCCACCAAAGTCAGTACAAGATAAGGACAGAAATAGTCGCCCTTCTTATCTAACAGCTACAATGCCATTTTATAAAAAAAACTATAATTATTAAAATAGAGAACTACCCACTAAGATGTAAAAAATAAAAGAGGCATTTCTTGGATACATACTAGACGCAAATAAAATTAAAGCCAAACTTGCATCTTTAGTCTTAAACATACCTCTCCAATTGCAGATAGTGTTGCTTCCTGGTCAAGTTTCTGGTTTAAAATTCTTCCAGGAAGAACTGTATAGATCATCTTGATTCTTACCTATAGAGCACATTCCAGAGATGAATCACAATATCATATTAGCTAAATAATATTTGTTGATGCCTGTTTATTAAGCATTTCTCAAGTTACTTTCATACTTCAAAACCTTGCTTCTTTTGGATGCACCGTTCAAAAGTTCAAATATTTTCCTAAACTCCAAAACTGATGATTATAGGAGTTCATTAATATAAAGGAGGATTAGAAGCATACAGATGCCATGTTACCGGTGGGTTCTAGTGCACCTAAATCAACAAGGGACTGAATGACCTGCACAAAAACATTTTCTATTTAGTGAAAATGGTTCAAAGAATTGACAATGGGCATACTCTATACTGCAAATTCAATATATTTCAACAAACTATGTGAAATTCCCTTCTAAAAAACGTGGTAAATCTATTTGATGAATACGTGCCATGTAAAGTTTTTTTTTAAATATTTGGGTCTACAAAACGAGGACAAATATAGTTTTATCCAATACAAACATGTTCTAAATGCTTCATCTTAATCGATATTATACTCAAGCACATACCAAGCAATGTTCATATGAGTAAATTTTCTGAGCAATCAAGCTTAATATTTTAATCCATGCTGGTGTTTTTATTCTTATCTGTCAAAAAGAGTACACTAACAGTAAGGATTCCATGAAGACTAAATTTATTAGCAAAAACAACAACTTATGGTAGCATACAAGGAAGTGTTTCAACTTTCAAGAACCCAAAGAGTTTCCACCAAAGAGGGAGGTTGGACACAAAACTGAGTTGATACTGAAATCTCCACTTCCAAGCATTGGATTCTATCATTCTATCATTAGTCACCGTTGGCAGCAAATGAAGTGAAGTGACAATTGCAGCAGTGGTTGGTGCAAGCAGTTTCAGGGCCGATCACTTTGCCTTATGTGTCATCAATCACCATTTTTTACAACCAAGGGCATTCTACCATCCAATTCGACCTGTGATCCATACTAGAATGCCCTTAAACAATAAATGAAAGAACTCGATTACAAAAATGGTTATGTGGCATATAATAGATGACCCACCTTCATCTGTTCAGTGTGCTAAATGAAATAGAGCACTGAAAAAATCTTGTATGGAAGGCCTTTGAGGCTAGCAATCTATGGATCATCATATGCCTACTGGCTAGCAAGCTGAACAAATTGGAGAAAAAATTTCTCCTAGAGGTTACCCACTTCGGTGGGTAACTGCCACAACTTACAAAAATATACCCTTAAATCCATTTAAAAGACTAAAATCTATCAAAGAATAATTTCGCTGATCAAGGAAAGCAGAAAAAACTTAGAAATCTTTTGTTGCTCAAAAAAGAGTGCTGAAAAACCCAAGTTTCAAACCTGAAACAACCTTAAAATAGTGTTTGATAGAGAAGGAAGGTTCCACACTAGCTTTGGTACCATCTTGAAATGATAAAAATATTGTGGATCTATGTTGAGCACTTTAGCAAACCATAATCCATCATAAACCTTAGGCAAAAGCATCAATCACCAATGAGTCCAAGATGATAGTACAAAAGACTCACAAGGTGTGTATACACAACTTATGAGGTGGTGTGCTTCCCCCATAAGGCAATTATGGGCCTCTTACTACACAATATCACTCCCAAAGATGAAAAATCGTAACACCTAGATCGATATATGTGAAACTAGGAGGATGGCCACTATCACCTCACCATCCCTCCATTATACTTTATACAAGTACTCCTAAGTTGTATTAGGGGGGCAGGGGTATGCTAAGCTCACTTCATGTACTATGGAGTAGGAGTAAAGTGAGATCAACAATAGGGTTTTGAAGAAAATAAGAGATAAGTTAGGGTTTTGGAGATGCTAAATGAAATGGAAGTTCAGATGCCTTTTGCTTGGGATATGTAATCATCAATGCAACTTGAGAGAGTGGTCAGGGGCTATTGATATACAATAAGACATTCTCTACAACTCCTAATTTACTAGAGCAGTCCAACCATCTCGAGGATCCTTGGATCCCAAACCCTGGTATCCTCATATGTCTTGAGAGTGGTAGCATATATGCACCAATTAACAATGGGCAGTATCTTTAGGGTGTTTATGTCTTCCTCCAATGGGTGTACTCTACCTAGATCCCATCGATAGATTGTGAATCTAACATCCCCAACATAAATGAATCCACTATAGTGTGAATTGTCCCTCATAAAATTCCCTGTTGAACTTGAAGGGCATAGATCCCCATGAGCTAGTAGGGGTATCACTATTGGAATAATCACCTAATTCCCTGATGCCAAATCCACCAATGAAAGAGCATCATCACCATGCAATGGCCACAACTATGTTATATCAATGCCATCCATCCTAAATAGCTCCCACCAAAGCATACTAAGAGTCTTGCTATCCTGATCATTGATGATGTACCTAGGCAACTCATGGAATCTTAAATATTCCTTGCAAAACAAGACTACTACTCACATTGCCTTATGCTCCAAAGAAACTGTAAAGGAATGCACAAGATCGGTATGCACAAGCTCGATCAACCAGTTAACCACTCCATATCTGCAACTATTGCCCTACACCTTTGGTAGACCTGCTATCAAATCCACAATCATACTCCCCCTAGAAAGAGCTTCTACCATAATGCCTTCTTCTCCCTAATTCTTCTCCCTCCATAAACTTCACCCAGTGCTCCACTACTCTATCAAGCTCTGTCGCATGATGGAATGATTGTTAGTTTTTATAGCATCACATAGGTGATCTAGTTTCGATTTGTGTCTAAAAGACTAAGGAACACGGGATATTCAAAACCAAGAAAAGTTTTTGCAAGATAAACTTGTGAAATGCCTTAATTAAATTAATTAGCCATCATTTAAATTTTTCATAAGTCTAACATAGGAAAACTAGTTAATTAATAGCAATTAATTAAGGAAATGTGAGAATTCTCTAGAAACTCACACAGATTGAGTTTGAGATGATCTTAGTTGTTGATGGAGATCTAATCATGGTCATTGGTTTACCAATGAGAGATTACAAGAGTAGGATTATGGGGATGGAGAAGATACATCGAGTGAGTGGGCGATCTAGGAAGATCGAATTTCCTAGAGAGCAAAGATTCAACTGGAAAGAGAATTCAAGCAAAAGATCAATAGCAGAGGCAAAGCTGCAAAAACAAAGAATTAGGTGGAGATTTCTAGCGTCGGAAGAGTCAACTGAGAGAGCCCGAATTATTCCACAGGAGGCTGCACAGGGACATGCATAGAGCCTCAAGGATGCAGTTCGATTCAGCTGAAGAGGAGGTCGATTCAGGTGCTGGAAGTCGGGATAATTTTTCAGAAGGCCGAAGAATCACTTCCAGAGGCAGCAACAGGCAAGGCGTCTAATTCAAAGGCAGATCTGGGAAGTGTGTGTGAGGGAATGCACAACATATGCGTAGAGGCCTGCATAAGGGTATTCTGGGGCCAGTTTCTGAGGCCAGGTTGAGGCCAAATTGCTTGTGGAGAAGGGAAAATTTCCCTCAATAATTTTACCAATGATTTCTCGAGAGAGGATTTCTAGTTTGGCCTCCAGTTTATTGTACTCAGATTTTGCTACTGAATAATAATAATAATACCCTCATCTGTTGCATCGATTTTCCCACATTGGGATTTTCCAGGGACATTTGTCCAAAAATAAAAGTGACAATTTTATTGTGTGTGTGCTCTATTTTTTCTCAGTTCCAAATTTGTTTCCGCGGCATATTTTATTTTTGGTGAAAATTGCAGTTTTGATTTTATTCGTTGTTTGTCATAGCAAATAAACTATACATAATAATATTCAATTAGAAGAATCATTTCCAGGTGTTGCAATAAATTAAAATTTTCACACTGTGCCTTATAACATCTGGCAAGTATTTACCATTCATAATATGAGACAATATGTGGGAATGGTAAATGGGCCTCAGGTTCCTGACATGTCTCCAAGTGATGACTTGTTGAGTTGGTGACCTAGGACTAGTGGGTGACTAGTTCCTCCTTAGATGTTGATGTGGGAATGCTTTCCTCATGGTTATGGTATTGAACATGAGGTAGATGGATTCATCAACATAGTTGAGCCCATTCAACCTTTTCTTGGTATGGAGAAATTTTATTCATCATATATACATTTGTGGAAGTCAAGGAGAAATACCTCCCTAGCTAAGACGGTTTGTTAAAAATATGTAGTTGTGGTTGGTATTTAAGTCAACAAAGTCAAAGGGAAACAAAATTATATCTTATTGTTTATATAGGCTCCAAACATTGGTAGGTTGGCCCCACCACTTGAAGGGGTTTGACCTTTAGTCAAAACCCACATGAATGGACATGTATATATTGACATTTGACCCTCCTCATTTGGACATCATCTTAACAAACTCAGATCATAAAGAAGACTTCTATTCACACGTGCGAAGAAAGAAGAAAACTATAGTTGACCATCAAATTTTTTGGGTTGAAGTTTGATTCGGTGACCAGCATTGACTTGGCATTTTCTAGGCTGCTTTGATAGAATCTTTGACTGGCAACTGGACCAAATCTCTTGCGATATTTGACTGAACAGTTGACCAAATTTCTGGGCAAAGAATTGGATGTTGACCGAACTGTTTGACTAGAGTTGATCACAGGTCAATTGTGGAAGTTTGACCAATTTTTTCTGAGTTGCAGGGCTGAAATTGGGCCTCTTTGACTGCAGTTGACCAGGAGAAGCAGAGGCCAAAATTTGGCCTCTTTGACTGCAGTTGACCAGGAGAAGCAGAGGCCGAAATTCGGCCTGTTGACCAAGTTTGACTTGCTGAACAAAAGGTTGAATTTATCTATAATTTGACCAGATTTGAAATGGAAAGTGGTATGGTTAATTTGACTATATTTGACTGGAAATTTAGATGTACAAATTGATTGAATCAGACAATTCTTCTAAGAAAAGGTTATTGGGTTTTCCCCTTGGTTTGGGGTTTTTCCAGGGTAAATTTTGTCTCTTCTGCATCTTTATTTTACTGTGATCTCTACTGCCCTACTATATTTATGGTTAAAATTTTCTGAAGTGTATACTATATTTATGGTTAAAATTTTATGAAGTGTAATTGCTACATGATTGGAAATGTGCGAAGAAGATAAATTCTATCATTGGAAGTAATTATCTGTCACAATTAAATATTCCAATAGAATGCATAATCCACAACATAGAAAATACTTGGGGCACTTAGGCTCGTTCTTAAAAGCATAAAGCACATTTACATGCAGAAATGTCCAAATATTGTATCAAAAGTAAAATCAGGAAAAAAAAGATGGATCTCTATAGAAAATAGACTACAATTGGGCACATCTCATCCCAAATCTATGTATGTTTTTCAATTAGATAATATTTAGATATCCTAATGAGATAAATGCTTTGCATAATTAGCTATACTGAAAGTACAAGATGTATCCAATGTCCTTGAGAGTACCTTTTTGGCATCTTTCTCATGAAATGCATAAAATATTTGGACCAACCTGTCCTTCGTAAATGATTTAATTTCACCCATCATTCCAAAATCATAGTAAATAAGGGATCCATCCACATCAATTGCTAGATTTCCTGGATGTGGATCAGCATGGAAAAAACCGGTCTTCAAAATCTGCAAACAAACACAGCAAAGGACGAATCCGACAATGTCAACTCTTACTGCCATTAGATTGCTACTGGAAGTAAGGACCATATTATCCACAGTAAACTGAATTATTTAGTTTCACAAAAAGAAATAAACTTCTTCTATTCACATTGTGGTTAACAAGACGTTTCAGTGCTGGTAACATTGTGGGATATCTCATTCTTGACTCTTTTTTTACTGTCTCTAATCATAGACCAGTAGATGCATCCAACAGAGTTAAGGTCTTCCTACTGGAGGGAATTGGCTTGGAACAGTCTAAAAGGTCCCATTAACAGATAGTATCGCTGCAGTCAGAAAGATATTGGGATGATTCCTTGGCTTAAAAAATCACTGAAGAGTGACACCCTTCAAAATGTTCTATAAAAGGAATGCATCATAGATTATCTCACAAAAGCCAAGGATACCCAACAACTTGTCAAATAATCTGACGTGAGTAAATCCCACACACAATTTCTTCTGTATAATATTTTAATTTTTAACAAACATTGCCCAGTTCAAAGCATCTTGAATTTGATATATATATATATATCTTCTGTAGGACATGGGACTTAAAATAAATGTCCTTTCATAACTACAACACTTACTAACCTGAATCAAATAGGACTCAATAGCTCGTCTAGCAATCTTAGAGCGGTCATAGTTGCCAGCATCAAGGAGATCCAAATTGTTTATCTTGATACCTATACAAGGTATTAGAATTAAAGAACTTCTAAAACGTCATTTCATGAATTAGCTTCACCATCAGCATCTTGATCAGTAGGAAGCCAATCCTTTAAAAAATCTCACAAAAAATATTCTAGACCAATGTGGTATTCTTTCTTTGAAATGTTTACTTGCAGTAAATACTGTGCCCTCTAAAAGTTACCTGGGACATATTCCAGTGTCAGTATCTTTTCTGTTGCGTAATCCCAATATATTTCCTGTAAAATAAGTATGGGATTTTATACGATATCAAGCCTCCTTGAATTTTTCTGATCCTAATGCAAGTTCATCCATATATTTTATATAAGTTCTGTTATCTAACTGACAAGAACCAGTGCAAAACTAGTTAAGATAAACATGTCCAGCACTTTGAAGATATTTAAAATGTTAACTGGGCTTCCGTTAGTTTAAATGAGAAAAATATGAAAGGCTTCAATAGGAGGAAACATACAGGCACCCGAACCCACTTGATGTTACGGAAGTCTCGCTGGAACCTATCAGCATTCCGCCCTTCCTTGATCTAATTAATTTCTTGATAAAGAATCCTACATATCAATTAGGTCAAATATCAGATTTTATTGAAACCATTTACCTTGGCACACATGTTCTATCCAAAACCATAGTGCTTATGGCATATGGTGATCCTTACTATTATATCAGATGGCACTTAAGCACAGGAAGTAGTATATGTTAAAGACAGAAAACAATTGTGTAATTAAGTAATGCCAAAGATCCAGCAACAGGATAGAACTCAGGCTTACGAAGATCCTGCATATAGAGATAGATCTTTCTGAATCTAATGTAAACAAGCCCAAAGTTTTCAAAGGATTAATCAGATAGGGGACTAAACTGATGAAACTGTGTGACTGAGATTTAGAGAAGACCATCTGTAACCACTGCAGTTATCATAAACAGATTTTTTGCTAGGATTGTTGTATGAGAATCCTGTTTTATGTTTACTATGCTTTCATCCCGAACAAATTCATTTTCCCCTTTAATCTTCACCACAATTGATTAAAAAAGGAAGGACAAAAACAGCTGAAGAAGAAGCTTAAAGTAAGGAAAAAGGAGCCTAGCAAGATTGTCAAATTTTCTTGAACATAATAGAAAATAATTTACACACCAGTCTTATCAGTATTATTGTCCCATTTGAGTTTTTCCTCATATGAAATGGGGGGAAATCCTCTTAGGCAACTTTGGCTTTTTTAATGACTTGTTAATGAACAGGGCCTTCATTTGAACATAGTTCTCATTACTAAATAAACATTACTTCTTGGATGGACTTGTTTTATATGGCAATGATTGTACTGACATTAAATCAGAAAAAAGAAAGGAAAAAAATTCTTGAACATTTAGCAAATAAGTTACACACCAGTGCTATTAGTATTATCGGCCCAATTTGAGTTTCCTCAAATGAAACAGGGAAAGTCCTCTTGGCCAATCTAACCTTTTTTTAATGATTTGTTGATAAGTAGGGCCTCCATATGAACATAATTCTTATTAATACTTAACACACTGACTTCTTGGATGGACTTGTATTTATATGGCAATGATTGTATCAATATTAAATCAGCAAAACAAACAAGGAAATGCAAAACATAAACTAGGATTTTTGCCAAATCAGTTAATTCACCACAATAAATCCTGGTTTGTCATTTTTGGATGTGTAAATAGTCCAAGAAAGGAAATCAAATTATATTAATGTCCACTCATAACCAACAAAACGTCGATGGGACCACAATACAGTTGGTATATGTAGCAAAATAAGGAGTGCCGAAAGCCTCTCCTAAAGAAGTAAATAAGTTTAGGCTAACAACAATGTAGGAAGATAATTAAAGAATTAAACCAATTAAGGAAAACACTGTATATGACAAGGCAGACAAAGGATGGACTGAACACACAATGTCACAACACACCAATCACCTGCAAACAGTGGTGAAGGTGTAGCAATCGTAAATTACTCAAGTAGTCTGTCGAATTCCCTAATGTCAAGAGTTCACAAAGAATTTTGGATAGTGGAAACTCTAAAGAACCCAGAATCTTAGAACTCCAAAAAGGCTTAATCATAGGCTCTGATTAACAATTTTTATGTGCACAAAGGAAAAAATAAGAATGCAATAATGCAAAAGGAGCAACCTGCAACCTGCAACCTGTTACACCTCATTGTGAGATAAGGGTACTTAGGGTGAAATTTTCATTACTCCTGCCCGTCGGGGGTAGCCCAAATGGTTGGGACTTGTTATCCACCAAAATGTGGGTAACCCCTAGGATAAAAAATTTCTCCATTTTGGACATCCAGCCAGCCAACAACCCTATATGATCAGCACATAACATGATGCCAGCATCCTCCACTTATTACTACAGTGATATTTATCTCCCATCTAGCATTTCTCCTTGAAAGAGGGTTGGTGATCATAGTAGGTACTTCAACTATTTTTGCAATCATGTGCTTTTATTTAATGTTATTGGCATACTAATATCATAAAATGGCTCCAATCAACTGGGAATGAATGCTAGCGATTGATAAGTGGTTCCCCGTAATTCAACAAGCCCAGGAATTGACCATGAGACCATTTCACCGTAAGTTCGACTCATAGTTCCACTGATGAGTCGAGTAGCAGCAAGTAATGTCGTGACTACACAGTTCAATTTGTGATCCAGTAAACTAGACATAGAGTTGTATCTAATCGATGAATTGAACATAGAAAATAAAATTGATTACCCTATATTTGCTTTTGGCATATAATCTAATCGATCATCCATCAAATCAATTTGAATTATGTGGGTGTCTTTCAGAGCTTATTAATTTGGGAAATTGGGATTGTTGTTGGTGTATTAGCAGTTCCCACAAAAAGCAACCCAACCAGTAAAAGGATTTTAGTGCTTTGGTAAAAGGGAATGAACTAGCAATGTTTTCATTTGCTAACCATAACATAGCATTCAAGCAATTAAACATAAAAGATATAAAACAGAGAATAAGTGTCTCATAGACAACAATGATTTTTTCCCTGGAAACCGGAATGGGGAAACTAGTATTCAATGGGTTTTGATTTTTGCTCAAGAAAAAATTACAAGGATCAGTTGTGTAGTCTCAATAGATATTTTGTGCATTTTTAGAAACTGTCAATAATGATTAATAGACAATCTATAAATAAAAATGAATTGAACACAGAAAAGCAAATTAAATTGATTACGCTATATGAAGATTGTCTCCACATTCAAAATAAAGACCCTACAATCAAAATCTAGCTAATGCAGTTAACATATCTAGCTAATGTTGTTAGCATTTAGGATGATAAGATTTATCAGGAAAGTAAGGCAATATAGAATCTTGATAGCTACTTGTTATCCGGGGTGAAACAGCCGATAGTCGAAACAACCTTCGAAACTCCTAAATGTTAAATCTCTGACGAATAAAAAAAACCTCAATAAATAAAAAATTCTTGGAGGGAAATTTAAAAAAAAATCATGTTCACTAAAAACAGGTGAAAATAGAGCAGGAAAATAAGAACAATTTTCTTACTTCTACACCAACGCCAACTCTCAATAGCTAAAAAAGATTATTTGTACAAGCTCCTTTTTATTTTATGTAGACTCATATATTCAATTGTGAAGAATTAAATTAGGATTGAAAAGGGTGAAATAGGATTATTTATACACGCTCCTTTTTATTTTATGTATACTCATATATTCAATTGTGAAGAATTAAATTAGGATTGAAAAGGGTGAAATTGATTTTATGGTGATAGTGAAGAACCATATATATACATTAGACAAGAATATTCATCATGTTAATATGGTTGATGTTAAATTTTTTATTAAAATAATGCATCACTTTTATGTTGGTTTAGGAGTGTTTTATTTTGTTTTTTAATATTTACATATATGACTTTTTAAAGTTAATATAAGTTGATATTAGTCTATAAGTTGAAGCTCAACAGTAAAGTTAGGTTATCAAAATAATAATTAAAAAACAAATTGTAATGTTGTTTATCTAATAAGACAAAATGCATATATTTTACTCCAATTTTGTTGGGAAAAAATATATTTTAAGTCTTTAATTAATCTAACAATGTTTGTGTTTTTTTTGGGTTTTAAATCTAATCAAAGATCTTTAAACACTTTTAAGCATTGTAGGGCCATAAGCGAAACTATGATCCAAATGTAATGATAATCCATCATTGAATTCCATTCTAAATCATGGCTATAAATCGTTACATTTTGTGTGTTATTTAACATATGCCATAAATGGCTAGAGTTCAAACTTTGATAGATATTGAGTAATACAATATTTTTTTATTCATTACATTGGTTTGATCTCTAAGAAGGTAATTAGAATATTAATCTACATTACTACAATATAAAAACCCACTTTAACATTGAGGGGAGAGGTTTGTCATGTTATGGTTTGGTAGCAAGTTGGAAAACTTATTATAATGATTGCCCAAGTTCAAATCACAACGTGAAATGTTTTCTCATATGTCGACATATTCAACACTAGGTGGAAGTCCTAAAATAAATCAACAATGCATGGATATGATGAATTTTTTTATCGTGGCTTAGTTTCAATGACCATTTTATTGAAGAGAAAACATGGGAAGGGGGGGTAAATTTGAACCTTGCACCTCTCACTTGCAAGAGCAATGAATTTGGAAGTACCCACTTAATATGGGGAGGGGATATTTGTTGAGTTGTGGTCTATATATAAGTTGGATTTCTTATCTTAATGATATTGACCTCGTTTCAAGTCTCAATCCCAAAGTGCATGCTCTTGTCTACTTGTTAATTTAAAGATTGGATGGGAGTCCTAGCTAGAATAAATTGATGGCCCATGGATGTGGCCATAATATTTCTAACACCAAATAATTATGGCCTTAGCCGTAGTAATCATTTCAATGTCTAAAAAACATGGGGGGAGATTTGAACTTTACACATCTCCCATGCAATAATAATGACATTACCAATTGGTCATATGATAATCCTCCCTAATTTTGGTGAGCCTTAAGGATAACATGTGTATGATTTAATCTAGATTTCTATGTGGAGTCAATGTTATGTGTGCCTCACACACTATTAGGGTACCCATGGTTACCTTAAGGTACTCAGTGAATATGTCATTTGGCAGATGTTGAGGAGACCTTTATAGTGAAGGAATTAGTGTAAAGTAGATAGATGATACATGCAATTATGTTAATTGTAGGTGAGTCCATCTGCAGTGTTAAACTTTAGAGACAAAAGGTTATTCGAAATTTTAACACTATAGATGGATTCAGAGACCCCTTTGTCTCTAAATTTTAACACTACAAATGGATTCAGAGACTCCTGTAGTAAAATGTAACACTTCGATATCAAAATTGCAATTTCCATTTATGGAGTGACACAATTAAAAATTACTAACATAAATGACTAATTCATATACATGTTGTACTTGTTATTTGGTCATATTTTTATTCTTAGACTTTAATAGTCATTTTTATTAATCATTATTAATTTTGTCACTTATTATCTAGTCATATATTTTAATCCTAGACTAAATGAGTCATTTAAGTTAGTCACTTTTAGTTTAGTCACTTATTTTCTAGTCGCATATTATCCCTAGACTAAATTAGTCATTTAAGTTAGTCGTTTTTAGTTTAGTCACTTATTATCTAGTCGTATATTTTATCCCTAGACTAAATTAGTCATTTAAGTTAGTCATTTTTAGTTCGGTCACTTAAAATTGCTCAAATTTAGTAGTAATTCACTTGAAATAATTGCGGTGACTAACTTTTTTAGTCACTTAGTCATTAATTTCATCATTTTCTACTAGTGGGAGCAACAAAAATAAGAGTACTATGGATTTATCTTCAGCTGAAGCCAAGTACCAAGAATTGTGTGCAACTACATGTGAAGTTATCTGGTTGAGAAGGATCCTCCATGATGCAGGAGCAAAGCAGGAAGAAGAACCTACCATCAAATGTGACAACCAAAGTTCCATTAAGCTAGCAAACAATCTAGTGTTTCACAAGAACACGAAACACATCGATACTCAGTTTCACTTTGTTCAAGAAAAAGTCCAGTCAAAAGAAATATTTGTTGAATATTGTCAAACTTGTGACAATATAGCAGACATTTTTACTAAGCCTCTTGGGAAAGTAAATTTTGAATTGTTTAGAGGGATGTTAGGAATTCAAGACAATCCTTTCTCCATTAAGGGGGAGAGTTGAAAATAATTAATATTATTTTGTATTAGTGGAGAAATGGTTACATTGTTGTAACGTATCTCCTTAAGTTAGAATTAGTTCCTAGGTTATAGGAGTTTGTTTACAACCTCCTATTCCTTTGTATTTATTTATTGTTGTATCATTTGATCAGTATGTAGAGTGTACTCTCCATTTGTGTGCAGTTTCCAGGTGCAGTACTCACCTGAGAGATGCCTTTCTATTCAATTTAGTTTTTTATCATGAACAAACCAAGCAGTTTCCAAAAACCTCTCGAATGACGTTGACATTCTATGTTGACAGGAAACCACCAACTGAACTAGAAACTAAGTTAGAAGGTTCTTCTTAAAAACAAGGGAGAAAAAAACTGATTATAGAGATTAAAGCTAATACTTATAATAAAGGGAGGGAAAGGGATTATTCTAAGTCCAAATGGAATAAAGAAATTGGATTGTTCATGGGGATTAGAACACTCAACCAATATACAAGTTAAATCTTGTACTCTTTTATTGGGCTCTACTTGGATTTCTCATGGTGGATTGCCAAATTCTTAATTCTTATAGGAGATTTTGAAATAATCATAAAAGCTATGCAAAATCCAAAGGAAAACATCCATTCACTCATGAAGCAAAAAAAATGTTAGAGTCTAACAGGAAATTTGAACCTATGAAGAGATAGGATTTTTCCACATCCAAAAATTTAATGAATGTAACTATACTTAACTAATTTAATGAATGTAACTATATTTAACTAAAGAGGCATCCTCCCTCCAATAAGGAATTTTGGTTCTCTCTTTGGAGAACCATGACTTCCCTATTCCATAATTGATTTGTCTTATGCATCTAATTAAGCAAAATGGGTGTTCTTTTCAATAATTCACTTCTCATTTGACTCATTATCTCACTATAGGTTTGACATATGTCACATCGCATAATATTGCTCTTCCATGCTTGGAGTTGATCGGTACTATACCTTTGATGGCTTGATCCCCTCCATCAGATCCCTTTGAATGTTTTAAAATTTTCCTTAGTGAGCTAATGTTCTTAGCTCATGTACTTAAAATCATGCCCCGATATATTTATAGGATTTTCCTCCTAAAATTTGCCATGTTTTCTTTGTAACTTTCCTTAATCCCTATGATGTTATTGTCGTCACTTGCTACTTCAATTAGGTCTAATTCATCTCAATAGAATTTTCTTAAAAGACATCGTTATACTATCTTTAAAAAAAAATCATATAACACTATAGAACATAGCTTTCTCACCTAGCTACCCATGAGGTCTAGATCAGTTGGTTTTTGTGTGGTTTAGTTCAGATCAAGTCTTTGATTTAAATATCATGGTGAGGAGTCGACGACGGGGACCAATTACATGGGATAAAAAGTGTCTCAAGGGGACATCACTCACACAATATTGTTAACAACATCATGTAGATGGGTAGTGGGTAGATTATCCGTCCATCTAATATGTGGCATAGCCTCATAGCCTCAATCTAGAAAGAAAAAAAATACTAATTATAGAATTTAAAACTAATATTAATAATTAGGAGAGGACAAGAGAGCTTACTCTAAACCACGATTTAAGAAATAAATTGGATTATTCATCAGGATTATGACACTCAATCAATAATCAATCTGACTCTTGTCCTCTTTTTATTGGGCTCCAATTGGCTTCCTCATATTAATCACCAAATTAGTGGTCCTAGAAGGTTACGAGACAATCGTAAAGGATATGAAAAATTCAAAGGGGAATGTCTTGTTGGACACTACAACCGAATACGAAAGATAAGCGTGAATTGCTTCATTATTCTCAAGGATGTTAAATATAAATACATTGTGTCACTATTGGATTCATCTTCTAAGGTTTCTTGGACTCCCCTTGATGGTTCACCTTCCACAAAATAACCATTAGTGTATTAGGTGTCCAACATTCCCCGTTAATCTGAAGGGGTCTATATGAGTCCAAGAAAAGAGTCGTAATACACAAAAATGCAAAAAATGCATGACAACAATAAAATGAATGTGCTCTCTCAAATGAAGGTATAAGGTGGGAGAACTCGAGGTCTCAATAGGTGGTGGTTTAAAGCTTACCACCAACACTGGAATTCTTAGTCCAATTTTTCGAACAAATCCAAATATGGCTAGAAGTTGAAGCCTTCGGCTAGAGGGAGTGCTCCCTAATGTATTGAAAAGGGTGACCATTGGGGTCTCAACCTAGAACTCTTGATGCAATTCTTGAAACAATTCCAAATCTAGCTAGAAGCTGAAGACTTCTGTTAGAGGAAGTGCTCCCTATTTTTCTTGGAAAAGGGATACCATTGAGGTCTCAAACACAGTGGTTTAAGGCAAACCACCAACTCTGGAACGCTTAGTGCAGTTCCTATAATAATTATAATTATGGTTAGAAGTTGAAGTCTTCTACTACAAGAGGTTCTCCCTAATGCTTTGAAAAATGAGACCATTGGGGTCTCAACCTAGAACACTTGATGCAAATCCTGAAACATTTCTAAATCTTGCTAGAAGCTAAAGTATTCTGCTAGAGGAAGTGCTCCCTATTTTTCTTGGGAAATGGAGATCATTGAGGTATCAACTAGCAGTGGTTTAAGGCTCACCACCAACTCTAGAAGGCTTAGCGCAATTCCTGGAACATTTCCAAATTTGGTTAGAAGCTAAACTATTTTGTTAAAGGAAGTGCTCCCAATTTTGTTTTGAAGATGACTGTAAACTAAATCACGCTCATAACTTTGACTCTCGTTGCAACTTTGATTCAGGTACCTGATTGAGGCTCTGGTTTTCACTATTACTCAAGTTGTGGTTAGGCTCTTTAAAACTTTTAGTTGATCATCAATTACCTCTATTAGATAGAAGGTGAGAAGATGATATCAATTTTACTCAGGGTCACTTGTACATGTTTGATTAATATGCATTAAAACACAAGAAGACTTAGTTTCAATCACCTCTTATCTCATACACAATGAGAGGATGAATATGTTTATAAAATGATCACGTGAATGAAGATAAAAAAAACAATGATCCTTCATGCATAGAACTCAAGAAGGGTGTCGGTTTATACCGAAAATGCACCCATTTATAATGCAATTTCACTAGAAAACTTACAATGAAACAAAATTTGAAAGTTACAATTGTTTTAATATGAATGCCCAAGGAATACAGTGCTTCTAAAACTAAAGGAAGAATACCCAAAGCCAACAAAATTTATTAGCAATTGAAAGAACCTCTGATGGATATTACTGCCTCACTAATATAACTTACTTCTTCAGTGCATATACTTAGAATGTGATTCAACATGCATATATATACCATCGACTAGTGTAATCAACGAATCAACCAACATATACCAATGCAATCAACTAATGCATGGGTCAAATATAACAACCAACACATGCCTCAAATATATATAACATCGCAAATAATATATAAGCGACTACTTTATTCAACGCACATACCGGGAGCTATGCAAGGTATACCACTCATTTACAGTGCATATATAACTTCAAAACTTCAATCAATGCACATATAATAAAGAGGGGCCGACCTTCAATGCTTCAAACTGTGATTCAACGCATTCTTCATTCATTCCAAGAAGGATGTCACAAGTTGGCTTCACAACTAGGACACAACTCTTGGGTTGTCACTCTCAAGTTTGGATCTATCCACAACCTTCACATCACATGTCTCGCGGTTCTTGGCTAATATTTTGTACCATGCCACAGTTGTTTAACCCATGGTGCCACCCATTTTAATCTGTGATCTGGCACATACAGAGAAAAATGGTAAAACATTTTACTATGTAATGCTCATGGGGTGGTCAGAGAACAAGAATTTGAGCAACATAGTAAGGCGAGCTTTGTACTTCTCACAAAACAAAAAAACTACCGTTGAATGTAAAATACCATAGTTCTTGACTAGTGCATGGAATAAGGGCATGAACATGGGCTTCAAATAAATGTACATAAAATATACACCATCTTCAATCTTGCACTACAAAGCTATATGTCTGTATTCCCCACGAAATATTTTCTATAATCTTCTTGCATATTTTTCATCAGATGGTAAAATATGCATCATCATACATCCAGACATGATCCATTTGGACCAAGGTGGAGAACAAACTCATGCTCGAAACATAGTTACGATACGATATGATAAAAATTCGTATGAAAAAATTTTAATTCGAAAAAAATTTGACAGTATACATCTTAACCATTTAAATATATATACTTTTTTTTTCCCTTGTAACAACAATGCATTCTACTCATATTCTTCCCATTCATTTTAAAACTTAAATAATTTTGATAACAATTTTAAAACCGGTATTCACTAAACATAAACACAACCACACTTAAGTTATCTCCAAAATCTCTCTAATTTTCAAAACTCAAAACTATATCCCTCTCAATTTTCATAACTTATCTAAAATCTTGTTATATTTAGGCCAATAGGCTTTCTCTTTTGAATCTCTTTTTTTTTGTCAACCAATTCATTTTGGTAATGACACATGTCACTAGTGAGACATGTGTGCAAAAAAAGTAGTAAGTTCACATATTTCCTTAAATTTTTAGGAATTTTCTTGATTCTTTTGGCAATAGAATTAGGGATCTTTCCAAAAGATTATTTTCCTCTATAGAAAGTAGCCCTAAGGTAATGACACATGTCACTACTGAGACATGTGTGCAAAAAAACTAGTAAGTTCACATATTTCCCTAAATTTTTAGGAATTTTCCCTCATAACTGATTCTTTTGACAATAGGATTAGGGATCTTTCCAAAAGATTATTTTCCTCTATAGAAAGTAGCCATAAACTTCTAAATTTCCCAATTTGAGCTGGGAGGTTTCCATATAAATGGTTACCTCCCATATCAAACCTCTCCAACTTTTGAAGCATTTTAAGTGATGATGAGACTACCCCCGTATTAAAAAAAATTGTGACAGAGTTCAGCGGAGCGAATTCAAACTTTCTTGCATGCAGTAGGAGGTGAGTGCCTTTCTTTTCATGAATTTAAGAAGTGCTTGAAGAGTGATGTATTTTTCCTGCAAATAATTTGTATGGTACTTAATATTTATCACAAAACCAATTCTGCAATTTCAAATTTATCTTCCCTGTAAATTGAATATAAAACCATGGTTATTTGTTTTTATTTTTATAAATTGTTATTGTAAATAGATATGTTATTATTTTTATAAATTGTTATTGTAAATAAATAAATTTAGAATATGTTTATTTTTGAGATTTTTGGATAAATAGTTTTTGGAAATTTAAGTTTTGAAAAAAAAACTATAGAGATTTTTGGGCAAATAAATTTTAAATTTGTTTGAAATTGCAAACATTTCAACAATGTGGACAACTAAACACAACCAAGCTGACAGACTACAACTCTGCAATAAATTTGTCACTCATTTTTATTTGTTTCGAATGATATGCCCCACATTTATTTTGTATTTTCTGTATTTGATTAACGGTAGCATTTGAGATATCTCCTTAGGACGACTCCCTGTGGTCTAATGGTTGGTTCGGTGGGAGATTTAGTTTTTACTAGTCCTGTGGTCCAATCCCCAAGATTATATATCTATCTCTGATAGCCTCCTCCAGACACAATTTCAATTTCTTTGGTTGAAAAAGAAAATAGTGGTCCAATCCCCAACAAGATCAATTTCAATTTCTTTGGTTGAAAAAGAAAATAGTTGAAAAAAAAAAAATCAAAGCCTCATGAAAAATATCAAATTTCAACGTGAGGTAAGTTGTGCAACTCTTCCCTCGCACACGTATTGTACGAAACTGGCTGACCCGAGTGAAAAAGATAAATGTGAATTTGGTTTGGTTAATAGTAAACTACGATGGAGGAGTCTGTGTGTCTACGAATCGGGAGCTGATGTGACAGCGCCCGATCGTCGGGCTCCGACGACCCCCCTCCCTCCGGCGACAGTCAAAACGAAAACATCAACGAAACGAAAACAGAGGACGGTGGACGGTAACGGGCCGTTAGCAGACCCCACCAGCTCCACCCCTCCTCCCGCGAGTGCCCCTCCTCCGCCACCCGCCGCTCCTCCCCCACCCGCCACCCCCACGTCCGCCGGCCACCAACCACAATTTAATGCTGCGGGTTTTTTGAATTTGAAATTCAAATAGTTCCCGGTGCTGGAAACCCCGTCATTTGCCAAGCAGCTCCGCGAAGAGGATTAGCTCCGAATCAACTCAACGCAATTGTGGTAAATTCCAGCGTTCCAGCGTTCACAGGTAGGTGGATTCTGACACTTGAATAATGCTAACGCTTTAAATCATGCCCAATAAAAATTGTAAATATGCCAAAGTAAATTTTGCAAAAGATCATATGTATTGCGCGCGATATGTCTTGCCTCACAGTATAACAAAACATCGGAAACTCATGGATTGCGGGCCACTGCAACTCTGTTATAAAAACATTCCGTCCATAGCAGCGATTTCGCATCGGTTTTTTATCACGAAAGACTTCCTGTTTCAGTTTCTATTTCCATTGGGTTGTATTTTGAAATGGGTGTTGTATTCATGAATTGGCAACGTGTGATCCGTTTCTTAATTATTCAATTCATTGTCTGGTTGGCATGGCTATCCAACATTGCTTCAGCAGTAACAGAGATGGGTGAAGAGGTGACTGGTTCTGTTAATTTTCCCGGTATAGGAATTGCCTGCTTAGGCAATCTGGCAGTGTTTGTCACAAGTTTGTTGCGAGGCAGACTTGATTTGGAATTGGGTGGCAGGGATGTTCTCGCCACCATGAGAGGTCCTAAACTTGAGGACATCAATAATGATGGGTTCGGACTCACTACATCCACGAAATACCCTGAAGTTTCTGTACTCATGTTGTCAAACCGCACGCCCAATATTTCGATGAAGCAGTTCATGAGGTACATATCCAATGCCTATAATGTGCACTCCACCGTCCTCCAATTCTTTCTTGTAAAATCCCCTGCATCCAAGGGAAGCACCCATGAATGCAAATGCATCGTATTTAGCACAGTGGAAGAGGTCATGGTATTGCTTGCTGAGCAAATTCCAGGAACACTGAAACGACTCTCGGATTCCCTAGAGTTCCCTAGAGGAAATTATTTATAAGAATTTTGTACAGATAAACAATTTTGAGAAATGTAAGTTCAAACTACCAGAGGATTGTGAACCTCAATTTGTTTGTAGGCATCCTCCTTCGCACTTGCACCAATATCGCGTAGATTTACCTCTTGTGGTTTCTAGGTTGATGCCATAGTATCCTCCCTCAATCCAGTACTAACATTATGTTGTAGGCTAATGTAATAACATCGTTCCTCACTCTGGTATTGACATCACTAGATTTATCTTTGTGGATTGATGTAATAAAATCTTTCCTCATGCTGGTACCAACATTATTTAGAGGTGTCTGTGTGTTTTTTGGTTTTATCATTTATGTAATAGCATCCTCCCTCACTCTAGTACTAATATCACTTAAAGGTGCCTATGTGCCTTGTGGAGCCTCTTGCTTGTGATTCTTGCCTTCGTGATACCTTGTAAAATACACTCTTACTAAATCACAGTGGCATATCACTTGTTCAAGAATTCATGCCACATTGATATGGCTATTTCAGCCTGATGCTAAACAGAAAATTTTGAAATCAGAGCATCCACTTACATGTTTTCTTCCTAACCATTTCCCCAGTCATAGCTGGGCGCCCTTTGGATATAGCAGATAAGCATTGCTTGTTTGGGTGATCCGTTACATGAATTGCATGAAATCAATTAAGCGCTTGTTGTGACTTCTTAAGCAACTCTTGTGCATCTTCCTGCTTCTCGTAGGGAGGCTCCACAGCTTATAGTGAAGTTTTTTATCTACCATTCGTGCTGTTGAAGGTAGTTTCACTAAGAGAGACATGTAGGTAACTATTTTAGGCCTTTTCCCACAGGCTTCTCATCTTCATACTCCTTTTTCGTTGTGTAAAACATTCCTTCAAAATCTTCCATGACAAGTCCTTGCATTTCAGTGCCTCTGTTGTCATGGGTGCATGCAAGAGTAAGTTTTTGCTTCTTCGGACACCTCTCTATAAATGTAAGTTGTAATCATTTGAGATCAGCAAGGGGTTTCATGGAATTGCATCTTAACGAGCACAATATGCATTGCGTTGGCATAGACATTTTTAGAGAAACATTAGGCATGGGGCTATTTTGACTCCATTATCAAGAATTCATGGACTCCTGTCACTGTTTTGATCAAATAAATACGAAGTTTCTATTTCAATCAAGAAAGTGAATCCTACACAAATATTGATTCACTAAATACAATGTTGATTACAGATTTTAGATTTTAAGTATTTCTTCTTAAACCCGGCCCAACAGAAGGTTTTAATATAGATTCTAGCTGTCTTCAGTGTCTGAATTTGCACCATTTACTCCACAATGTGATCAGGTTTTTGAATTACATCTGTGCTTGGACTGTTCTGGGATTAATCCATTATTCCATTGTATGTGGTGTCCAGGCCTAGGATTAGGTCCATGACTAACTAATTACATCATTTGTGATCGTGAAGAGGATAATACCCAACATAACGCCAACTCCAGTAGTTTCATGAAGGATTTCACCTATCTCTTCATGTCTTTGTGATTTCCCACTTAGAAATGGATTCTGGCAGATTGATGAGGTTGGGCTTCAAGTTACCAAGGCCTTTCCACTTACCAAATGTGTCTTCCTATTTCATACTACCTCTGTACTACGTATAGTCTTCCTTTTGACCATTGAGAAACATCTGTCCCAATAGTCTTCCTTGTTATAGGCATCTAAATTTTTTTTCCTGTAGGCGCTGGAAAATCATTTTCCAGCGCCTATAGGAAAAAAAATTTAGATGCCTATAACAAGGAAGACTATTGGGACAGATGATGTTTCTCAATGGTCAAAAGGAAGACTATACATAGTACAGAGGTAGTATCAAATAGGAAGACACATTTGGTAAGTGGATATTTGCTATGCATACAAATTTTTTTTCCTTTAGGCGCTGGAAAATCATTTTCCAACGCCTACAGGAAAAAAAAATTGTATGCATAGCAAATATCCACTTACCAAATGTGTCTTCCTATTTGATACTACCTCTGTACTATCTATATTATTCTTTTTGACCATTGAGAAACATCATCTGTCCCAATAGTCTTCCTTGTTATAGGCATATAAATTTATTTTTTTTCCTGTAGGTGCTGGAAAATCATTTTCCAGCGCCCACAGGAAAAAAAAATTGATTGCATAGCAAATATCCACTTACCAAATGTGTCTTCCTATTTCATACTACCTTTGTACTATGTATAGTCTTCCTTTTTACCATTGAGAAACATCTGTCCCAATAGTCTTCCTTGTTATAGGCATCTAAATTTTTTTTCCTCTAGGCGTTCGAAAAATGATTTTCCAGCGCCTACAGGAAAAAAAATTTAGATGCCTATAACAAGGAAGACTATTGGGACAGATGTTTCTCAATGGTCAAAAGGAAGACTATACATAGTACATAGGTAGTATGAAATAGGAAGATACATTTGGTAAGTGGATATTTTCTATGCATACAATTTTTTTTTTCCTGTAGGCGCTGGAAAATCATTTTCCAGCGCCTACAGGAAATTTTTTTTATATGTTTCTTGCTCAAGAATGTTGGTCCAAGAATTTAAATTTTTTATGTTTCTCATCCCATTTCTTATAAATCCAAAGAATCTGTACACAACCATCATAAATAAAGGGTGCTTAGTTTTTTTCTAGCATTCAAAAATCTATTACTGTTGCTATTTAGATTGCTGAGATCTTTTGCAGTCAGAAATTGCTGCATAATCTCATAGGACCAGGATCAACACTGGAAAACCAATTCAACCTAGTTCACTTATACTGAGCATAGGGATCATAATTGATATTAGAACCTGTGTGGAATGAACCTTCCATGCACAAAAATTCAGTTTGTTTTATTTGATTGTTGATTGTGCAGAAGCAGAAGCAGGGCCTGTGTGGAGGTGGTCTATCATATTCCTATAGTGTATCATTTTTATCTGCTTATTTTACGTGAATGAGGCCTCCAACAAAATACCTGTTAGAGTTTTTATTGAATTGGAAACTTTCTTATTCGAATAATTTGTAAATCATATCCCTCGCTTCTTAGGCCTTGACATCTTCGGTAACATGTAGCGTGCTATAGTTTTTCTCAGCTTGGACAACCAGTTAATTATTCTTTGTTTGCTAGGCTGTGGGTTTCGAGTCTGGACTTGGTCCTGGTTATGTCTAGATAGTGGGTTTGGTGGTATTGTTTGGATTGTGATTTTGTAGAGTTATGTCTTGATATTGTTTTTTTATGTTTTCACAGTTAAGAATATAATGTTGATGAAAATTACTGGAATCTTGTGTATTTATTTATTTAATAATTTAATTTTTAATTTGATTTTAAATTTAAAGTTAAATTCAAATACATTCTAGTCTAGAACTTTTCCTATCATCTGTTACAGCTTTTTTCTTTTGAAGATATGTGAAATGTTCATCTCTCTTCTAACAAAACACATAGAATTCCCGAAGTTCTCATCAACCTCTCATATGTGTTTGATAACATGAATATATGTGTTAAAAAAACGGATATAATTTTAGTAGATCTATTTTTTAGGTCTGTCTGTGGCCTTGTTTTAGTGCTCATTGTAAGAAGGTGCCTCTTGCACATTGTGTTGCCTAGGCAACATGTGCACAATAGCAGGGGTGGGGGCTGCAAGGTTCCAGGGTCATCATAGGGCTCATTTATTTGTGCAGGAATCAGTTGCAAGGTTCCAGGGCTATCATAAGGCTCATTTATTTTCGCAGGAATCAATTGAGGCTTACTTCAATGTTGTGGCCTAGAAACTCAGCTAGAAATCAGGAATCTAAAAACCATGATGGGTGTTGAGAGGGCAAGGATGAATTCAATGCTTTCACCAACAGTGCCATGAATCCATCAGGGAGATAAGTGGTGAAATAAATACAGTGGCTTTGGTCTACAAGCAACTCCTCCTCATACCTCTAAATATATGTTGACTTCCCTCAACCAATCAATGTTTTACATTTCCACATTATTTACATGAACTACAATTCATAACAATTTTTATAAGAGGGATATAAAAAAGGGTTGTCACATAGGTGACCTTCTCTTCCTTAACTTCATTGATCAAGAAGGGAATGACCAACTAATGGCTAAGACTTCTATGGAAGAATTGGTAAAATTCCTACATCAAAAAGGCATGGACGACAAAATCAATCTTGGCCACTTTTCTTCACTCAAGGTACCTAAACATGGATTAACTCCAAAATCCAACCAAGTGATTCACTCAAAAATCTTGCTACATTGTTCTCACCTAGGGCCTCCTTTTAGCCCTCGCCTCTTGGTGGGGGTAATTCTAGACACTCAAAATCCCTCCAAAGAAAAATTGCCTCTTAATTAAAAAAAAAGTGCACACATGGGATAATCTACAAAAACAAATCATTTTTAGGGCCAAGAATTTGTGCTCTATGGCACTAAGATGACAAATTGGTTTTGCAACATTTTTCTATGTTTCCCTTTCATTTCCTCTATGTGCTCTACTGCACCAAGATGTCAAAATGTGTTTGCGTCGTTTTTATACATCGCCCATTCATTTCCTCTGTATGGGAAAAAATTTGTAAACATTAAGTTCTCATATCTTTGGGAAGGTGCCTATGTTAAAGATGCCTTCAATAGAGGGTTAAATTCACAGCACAAATCCCCCCTCATCGCAATTGCATTGCGCATTTGGATTGCATAAAATCTTGCAATTTTTTAAAACCAGGATCTGCTAGCTATCAAAGTTGATATCGATAGTTTGGCCATTATGGACTCTTGGAAATCTATGGGCCAATATGTGAGAGGAAGGTCATTAACATTAAGATATAAAAGGACCGCCCCTCATCCTTTTTCGATGCTATAGCACAAGGTACCTCGTCCCAAGGAGGTACTAGGGAGTCCTCTACATTAACATTCAAATACAAAAATACCATCACTCGACCTTTTGCAACAATGCATCAAAAGGTGACCCATCCCAAGGAGGCAATGGGGGAGGGCCAACCACCAACAATTTTTTTAAACATGGCACTTAATCTATGTATCTTGCTCAAGAACAAGGAATCACACTTACACATTTATGGAGACTATTGGTTATAAAATGGATGAAAGATAGGCAAGTTATACAAAACTAGTCTCTCCAACTTTTGTTCCATCATATTCAACACATTGCATCATTGTTCTCTCACATTACTATTGGCCATATGTTAAGGTATAAAAACCAACATGTTAACCATATCATAAAAATTGGAGTAATAGTAGACAACAAGTGGAAAATAAAATATTTGCAAGAAGAATGTTCATTTTAAATCTTTCATGGCTCTTGGCCTCTATTAGCCTATTGAAATTCAACTAACAAATAAATTTTTCTTTTCTATAGCACTTGCAAGTCAAATTTTGTCCAATTTTGAACTTTATTAAAGCAAAACTTAATAATATTATTTAATGTCCCTTGTTAATTAACATGGTAGATTTAATTGTGCTCTTATACTAACTTTGTGAACAAACTCTTATGTACTTTATCTTATAAAAAAATAATTCTTTTCTATAAAATATAATTCAAAAAACAATAATATATATATATATATATATATTATTGTTTTTTGAATTATATTATTGTTTTTTGAATTAAATTAAGAATACCAATTAATTTTAAAACTATTCAAAAATCATATTTAAAATAACTACTGAGAAATCATATTTAAAATTTCTCATACCTCTTATGGTTAAAAATATTGTGATCTTTTAAATGTAATGATTTAATTCACTTTTTCTTTAATTAAAATTATTTATGGTAAAATAGCATCATAACATATAATAATTTTTTTAATTATCAGAATTCATAAATTCATTTATAAAATATTTATTAACATCATTTCATTTAATGAACCTAAATCTCTCAAGGTGCAAATATTTCCTCAAGACTGGTTATATCTATGTCTTCTTCCCTCTCTTCACCTTCCATAAATATCTCTATCTCGCTTTGTCTCTCTATATCACCCCCAAAACACACTCTCTCCAATCTGTCTATCTATCCCTCCCTCCTATCTCTCTCTCTCTCTTCTCTCCTTTTCTGTTGTCCTCTCCCCCTCTCTCTCCATCTTCCTTATCACTACCTTTCTCTCTCCACCCCTCTCTATCTTTCTTCTTACCTGCCTCTCCCCCCGCGCCCCCCCCCTCCAACTTCATCTCTCTTTCCCTCCCTCTGTCCACTCTCTCACGTCCTCTCTCTCTTCCTTCCTCTCTCTCCCTTTCTCTCCCACCTCTCTCTCTCTCTCTCTCTCTCTCTCTTCACCCTCCAACTTTGTTACTATATCCCTCCCTCTCTCCTCTCACCCCTTCTCTCTCTACCTATGTTACTATATCCCTCCGTCTCCCATTCTCTCCATCTTTGTCTATCTATCTCACCCCTAAACATATACACTCTTTCTCCATCTCTCCCTTATCACTCCCCCTCTCTCTCTATGTCTTTCTTATTTACATGTTTAAATATTATTTATAATATAAAATATTTTATTTTCAAAAAATAATATATTTTGAAATTGTAATTAATACATTTTATTTCCAAAAAATATATATTTTGAAATTGTAATTAATACATTTTATTTTCAAAAAATAGTATATTTTGAAATTGTAATTATTTAGAATGAAAATACAAATTATTTAATAAATAAATAAATTCAAGCCCCATTAACCATTATCACAATTTAGATCTCATGTCTCTTTTTAATCAAGAAAAGGGGAAAAACAAAGATCAACAATGAAAGAATCAAAATCACTTGATATTTTTTAAAAAGAGAATTCTGTAATAACTAAAGAAGAAAAGGAAACCATTCTCTTTTTTTTTTAAATCAAGACCATAAAAAAACAACAAAATCAAATTCACTTGATATTTTTAAAAAAAAGACCATTCCCTTTTTTTAATCAAGATCATAGAAAAAACAACAATTCATAATCGAGGAATCAAATCCAGTTTTAGGGAATCATATTTTTTCTCTTTAAAAAAAGAATTCAGTAGTAACTTAAAAAAAAAAAACTATTCATTTAAAAGAGCTTTCAGAGACTACTCCATTATCAAATCACTATAAAAGAGATTTCACTAATAACATTTTCACATACATTTCTCAGATTTAAAAAAGAAGAAGATTTCTCTAATGATTTCAAAATTGGAACTTCCATAACTACTGTCAATAAAAACCAAAATTTGGCTATATTTTTCTTGAACTGCGTTCAGATTACTTTTATAAATTTAAAGTTTACATAAATACGAGATAAAACATTAGACCCTAGAATTGAAAATTGCAATGGGCCATATGGATTATGCAGTTACCAACAAAGAATGAATTTATACAGTTTTGACACATGCCAAACAAAACTTGTCACAGAACCGATGACATGATATGCTAGCAACCAGACAAAATTTCAATTGATAAAAAGCATATTTAAAAATTACATAGTCCATATTCCACTAGGACAAATCAGGCAGGTACTTTTTCAAAGGCAAATCCTTGCATCCAAATAAAGCTTAGAAGAAACAACTTGCAAACAGAGTTTAGAAAAACTATTTGGCCGATCCCATGACCAAAATAAAAAATTACATTCGGATTGTTGAAAACGTTATGCTTCCTGGACCTGTAACAGAAAAATGATTACTTCAAAGTTCAATTAGCAGGTAGTTCAGTCCGCATCATCAGCTCAGGACATGGCTTCCAAAATACCAAATAAAGCAGACCTAACGTAAATATGAAGACTGGTAAGAAGTTGCCGGAGGCACACCACTGCCAATATTATAACTCCCATAATTGGTTGATCCTTGATAGGGGCCAGCCCCATACAAAGACGATTGTAGATTTTCTGATGGATATAAATGAGATCTTGACAAAGATGATGGGTTGTTTCCAACATCATATGCAGATCGATATATGTCTTGGCTTCCCCTGTCATATACACCCTGACCAGGTAAATTGTAAGATGGGATATTGGATATGCCTTGGCTTCCCCTATCATATACACCCTGACCCGGTAAATCGTAAGATGGGATACCAGCCATTGGAGCAGGACGTTGTAAGTCAGAAAAATTGGAAGGGGCAAAGGCAATGGGATGGGTAGGTTTAGTAGGGAGCAGCAAAGAAGAATTGGAAAGGGCAAAGGTACTAGGAGGGGTAGTTTTAGGGAGCAGCGAAGAAGAATTGGGAAGGGCAAAGGCACTGGGAGCGGAAGGTTTAGGGAACAGTGAACCAGCAACAGCACCAGCACCACCAACACCACTACCACCATTATCACTGTTAAGACGAGCCCGTTTAGCTTCAGTCTTAATGGCTTCTGCAGTTCTTTTCCTCTCTTCCACGTCTTTCTGTAACTGAGCCACGCGTTTTTCAAGATCTTTGGTAGACATCTGTGATTCAAGTTTTTTCACTTCAATGCACTTTATTACATTATGCAATGAATGAATTTCTTTTGAGGCTGCTGAATTCTGCAACAAGACATGGAAGTTAATATTTTGATAGTTTAAACTTTATACTGACAAGGGAACATGCACCACACTAATAAGAATAAACGTACCAGTGACCCAACATGATCTCTTCCTTTTTTTGATGCTTTCCTTTGATGCTCAAGATATGCCTTCAACAAAGGCACAGGTGGGAATTTTTCTACAAGTCCAAATGCAAAGATAAACCGTAATGCATCCAATTGCCTTTGACCACGTAATTTTTCCACAACATCTACAAGAAATAAGACCAAACATGTCATGCAGGACGACAATCAACCACGACTTGGTAAGCAATTTCAAAATAATTTAGAGCACAAGAGTCAACAAGTTCAAGAAACCTTTCTGCTAAAAGCATACTAAGCATAATAATCATCTATCTGAAGTATTTATAGTATATACATAAAAATACACATCAACTTGTAAACAATTGAACAAGGACAGAAACTGATGCAAGAAAACTCAGCCTCACGCTTGACAAGGAATAGATAACCACTCATTTGATCGCAGGAATTAGATGCACAGTTTGAAAAAATATTTCTGCACATTTGGACAACTAATCTAAGAAAATCACAAGCAGTCACCTATCAATGCACTTCTTATTGACACATTCACATCAAAATTATTGCTCGACAAACAAGCCAATAAAAACACTACTCATATTTCCTTGGCCATTGCCTGAAGAGGTAAGTAGAGCATACCTTGATAGAACAGACATCGAGAACATATTTTGACACGAGGATACATCAGACCTTGACGAGAAATGGGCTCTAGGCTTTTACTGTTAAGAGTTTTTCATTAAAAAAAATCAGGGGACCAATGGTCAAAAAAACACTGGAAGTTTTATAATCTATTTCATATGCTCAGGATCTAGGATCTGTTTCCTTCACTTGCAGATCAACTTCCATAGCAGTCATGGGTGGAACCTAACAAACCGGAACCAGATCCATGGATCCTACACATGGAGATGGTAGATCCAGTAACACAGATTTTCAATGAACCAATTCATAAACCTAGCCATCAGCCAATTCTGATAAAAATCCAGACTGACCCTGGGTGGCCTGGACCAATTGCATTCCAATTCCAGATTTTAAAACATCCGTAATTTGAAATTCACCATTCACAGCATACCAAATTATCAA
The DNA here is from genome assembly GCA_034641835.2 of Pinus albicaulis. Lineage (NCBI taxonomy): Eukaryota > Viridiplantae > Streptophyta > Pinopsida > Pinales > Pinaceae > Pinus > Pinus albicaulis. The sequence continues at coordinate 69,454 of JAXQQM020073524.1, forward strand.
AATGACTTTTAAGAGACCAAAATAGTCAACGTAATTTTGGACTTGTGATATTTCACCTCAATAAGACTAGTTCAGCAAAAACCCCAAAATGCTTGGATAGACGAGGAAAAAATCAAGCTTCTATCAAGAAAAAACAATAACAAGGAAAAGCTATCAGGATTGACGTCCAAATTCACATTCTATGCTCTGAATATCCGTAAAACCGGGGACAGAGTGCAGAGTCTAGACAACATACGTTAATATTAAATTCCATACACAGCTCTAAACCAAGTTCTAAATTAACTCTAAACTAGGCATGCACACACAAACAACACACATTTTGAACCGTGCAAATAATAAATTCTATCTATTTTAAAGCACAAATAAGAACTGTTCGAAAAACAACGTCATTGCAACAATTTACCTATACCAGGTTACAAAATGCCCGGTGAATTTTAGTCAAGTGGTTAAAACAATGCAAGTTAACAGCTAACACCCAGGTTAGAACCCCCTGAAGACATAGGGGTATTGATTTGGTCAGCAAAGTTAACTACCACATCTGAGATATCAAAGTTAGCAAAGTTAGCACCCTTCACAAGCAATAGATATCAAGCATCTCAACATAAGAGGCCAGGTGCAAATACTGGGCAAATATAGCAGAATAGCCTCTCCAGTTGGGCCATCAAAGCCAGAGGTAGAAGTGCCATTTACCAACAAAAACCAAAAAAGGAAAACCTGTCTGGGAGGGAGGCCACTAGAGATGCATTTACACAGTTCATTGTAAAATGGGGGATTGCACAGGCCAGAGTTTTAAGGAATCGTCTGCTTGAATCTAGCAATTTTTAACTCTGCAGGGGTTTTTTGTACACGAGTTCCGAACAGACTGCCAAATTAAGGTTAGTAGTCATTATATAGACCATCCTCAAGGTTATAACATAGAAGGTAGAACCTCAACTATGAACTGCTGATAATGAGTGGTCTAAATATACAATGAAGATAGAAAAAATTATATTAAGACCAAGTGGATGGCTAAAAACTAATATCTAGCTAAAACAGATTATAAAAGAAATTTGAAAGGGAAAGAAATGAGAAGGATAAAAGGTGTAAGAGCAAAAAATATACTAGAAACTGAGAATTTTCGGCACCGAACATGAGATAATATTATTTTAGAAACAAATAAAAACTTAAACAAACCACTTCAGAAACACTGGAAGAACACATTAAAGCGCACAAAATAGCGAATTCCAACCCTGGCTGCTGATGAATAGTATAACTTTTATTTTACATATTAAGTATACAGTATGAATTGACAATATAACCATAATACAAAAAATTAAACTGAACCGAAAGGCAGTTTGAAACAAAAATTGGAAAATCCAAAAACCTGGTATCTTGTGAGTAAGCTGAAGCCCGCGGCAGAGCTCGGGCGTCTGCGCATCACGGGAAATAAGAAGGACTAGCTCACAAAGGTCTTCATCCTTAAATTCCGTCGAAATTCCGTAAGAAGCCAAGAGATGCAGGAATGCGTGTATCCTCAAATTAGTGATCGGGGATCCAGAGCTTATCATTCCAGTGACCCTAAATTTCCATTTAGTAGCAATTTTCTGAGCCTTTTTTTTCGCCTCCGCCGAGACCTCATCTGGCGACAAAACAGAAGGAAGGGACTCCAAGAGAAAAACATAGGCATGTCTCTGCGTGTCAATGTTCGTAGTCTGTTACCGTCCGGATAAAAGCCTTTCAGGGTCTGCAGAACCAGCTTGGCCGGGAACTATTTGAAATTCCAGCACCGGGAACTATTTGAAATTCAAATTCAAAAAACTCGCAGCATTTAATTAGGGTTGGTGGCCAGCGGACGTGTGGGTGGCGAGTGGGGGAGGAGCGGCGGGTGGCGGAGGAGGGGCACTCGCGGGAGGAGGGGCGGAGCTGGTGGGGTTCGCTAACGGCCCGTTACCGTCCACCGTCCTCCGTTTTTGTTTCTCGTTTTGAATGTTGCCGGAGGGAGGGGGGTCGTCGGAGCCCGACGATCGGGAGCTGTCACATCAGCTCCCGATTCGTAGACACACAGACTCCTACATCATAATTGACCAAAAAAGAGAAATTGTCATTTTATTTTGGTTAACAAAAGCGTTCCTAAACCAGATAAAAAAAAAATTGAGAATAGGAGGGAAAATATGTGTATGTATATAATGAAGTTATTTTAAAAAATAGTTGAAGTTATTTTCAAATTTATAATTGTAAAGTTTCAAAGTTTTAAATACTATAAAAGTTTTAAATCTATTTCCCCATAAATATAAGATTCAAGCACTTTTTATATTAAAATTTTTGACAAAAATAATCAAATTCTAACAATTTTTTAACCTCTACCTTAATAATCAATAAACTTTTTATATTAAATTTTTTGAAAAAAATAATCAAATTCTAACCAATTTTTTAACCTCTACCTCAATAATCAATAAACAACCAATTTTTTAACCTCTACCTCAATAATCAATAAACAACAATGTTGTGATGAATTCGATCGCCTCTTTTTCCCACAATTATACATTTTTTAAAGCCTGTTTTTTTTACTGGACAGAATGTATACAAATTTTTAAAACCGTTATTGTGTAGTAACCAAGTGTATTCATAATGTTTTTTGATACGGACTCCAGAACAACGCATTTGATGGTTAGAGATATATCATAATAAATTATGATTTTGGAATTTTTATGTCAACTCTTAAATTAGTTTAAATGGATTTGATTATAGTCTAAAATAATTTAGTTATCTTTTAATAATATCTTAATTTTCTTTTATTACTAAATTTAAACATAAAATATTCAATAATATTCTTCTTTTTGCAAAGACAACTTTATTATTTTTATTTTATTTTTTATTTTTGTTAATTTAATTAAAATCTTATATTTTATATTTTAATTAAAGTTTAAAAGTTTTTTAAAAAACCATTTATATTTTGTTATTTATTTTATTTTCACTTAAAAAAATAATTTATCTAACCATTAATATCATTAAGTATTATATACATATTTTTCACATGTTTAAGTGGGTTAGTAAGAAAAATTCTAAATGAATTTGATCCCTCTCAAGTTAGATGGTTATATTATTGTGGCATTATACACAAATCAAAGGTCCTGGGCAGAGCAGTAGCAACATCTCTGGTATGGATTCCTGATCTTTTGGCTTCCTTAACCTTTTCAGATAACCAGAACCATTGGACTGCATATCCAACTTCCATTTCCTATTTCCCTTTGTCTTGAGACCTTAACATTTTGAGATTTTCCAAAGACATGGGTATTCCACGTTACAAATTATTGGAGGAGAAATCCAAGACCTCAAGACTTTGAAGTTCACCTAATCACATTGGAATTTGACCTCCAAGTGCAATGTAAGAAATATTGATGTATACTAATTCTCTGCAACTTCCAAACCCACTTGGAATATAACCACTTAATTCATTCACAGAAATATCAATAGCTTGGAGCATAGTCATCTTGGTTATCTCCAAAGATAGAGGCCCTTCTAATAAGTTGTTTGAAATGTTAAAATAGAAAGCTAAATATGCAAGACATCCAACCTCTAGAGGTATGTGGCCATTGAGCTTGTTGTATGATAGATCTAGCAGTAGTCAAAATTTTATCCCTCATTAATTTATTGTACCCTCTTCTAGAGCATTGCTCGCAATTGGAAATCTAAGTATTCATTTTGAACTCATCTATTAGATAGGGATTAATGAAGTGCTAATTCATGCTTCGCTTACATATTATTTTATGCATTAATATCTCTTTCAATGCATTAAAATGAAATACAGGTATTGCCATTAGAAAAAAGAAGATTTTACTTTGCTACCGTGATGGAGCCAAACTTGACTGAGAATGCCATCCCCATATTGCTGAATGGTTCAACTGATATTCAACCTCTACTCCAAATAATCAACATCGGCTCTGTCTATTCATCAAAAACTAGCTCTTCACACTACCACATCACTCTCTCTGATGGGACATATCAACACAGGACTTTGCTACCATTTTTTTATAACACACAAGTTGCATCTAAAGACATCCAGATCGTTTCAATCATTTTACTTAAAAAAATAGCTTGCACATTGTCTCGAAACTCTTCGTAAGATTAAATTTTGTATTAAACTCTTTCTTTTATCCTATTTGCATTCTTCCTGTATAAAAATGAATTTTACATTTATTTATTTATTTATTTATTTTTATTTCTTCATTCATTTCAGATCCATTCGAGTCCTAGAACTTGAGGTTGTATGATGTAACGCACCTTTGGTTAAGGACTCATCAACACTATTACACGCAAAGGCAGGTGAATCCCAATCAAGCTCTTCATCAACACAGGAGATTATGCCAACTATTGTAACTCCGAAAAATACATCCACAACAACACTTGTATCATTCAAATCACTCAATCCCTACTGAAAATATTGGTCAATCCAAGGTAGAGCAACAGCAAAAACACCCTTGAAGAATTACAGCACCGCACGTGGATCAGGGAAAGTCTTCGACTTTGACCTCATCCGTTGTGATAGAGATGAGATTCACCTTTGTACATTTGCTGAATTAGCTGAATCCCTTTATAATCTCATTGAAGTTGGACAACTATATATTGTTTCCAATGGAACAATTAAATAAACAAACCCAAACTACAACCACCTAAACAGTAAATGGGAGATTTACTTATTTGCTGCGTCGACTGTCAAACCATGTTTAGAAGATGATCCAAGCTTCCCTTACCACAACTTTCAATTCAAAACAATCGCTGAAATAAAGTCCACAAACCCAAATACGATTGTAGATGTTATTGGTGTGGTTAGCTCCACTTCTTTTGCTTCAATAATTCGAAGAAGAGATGGAACTGAAACACTAAGAAAAAAACTCACATTGAAGGACAAGTTAGGTTTTAGCATTGATTTAACAATATGGGGAGATCAATGTGTCTCTATAGGAAAGGACCTTGCTGAATTATGCTCTTCTAACAGCCCGCCAATCCTTGGTGTCAAAGGAGGTCAGGTAACTGAATTTAATGGAATCACCATAAAGACAATATCCATTACCACTCTTCTAGTAAATCCGAACATTGAAGAAACTCAACAACTCCATACTTGGTTCCGTGATACAGGCTACAACTCTTTGTCCCCATCTTTGAGTAGAAACTATAATGTCGCTTCCAAACGAGCTTTACCACATAAGGCAATTCAAGAAATATCTTGCATGGAAGTCTCTGAGAAGGAAATATGGGTTTCGGTTCATGCCATAGTGACTTCTCTACGCATGGAAAACTTCTATTTTCTTGTTTTTCCATTAGATTTCAATGGAAAACAATGCATGAAAAAATTAATTCACCATTCTAACAATATTTGGCATTGTACAAAGTGTAACGGTGAATTCCCAGAATGTGACTATCGTTACAAACTTAAATTCGACTTACATGACCACACCGGACACCTTCAAAATGTAACTGCCTTCAATGATGCGGGAAATGAGCTAATGGGAATCATGAAAAAAGACTTGTTCCTCCTCTCTATCTTTCAACATAAATGCCCTTACAATCCACTCTGCCCTTCACATCCCTATTCAAACAATGCATCCTCTTGAAGGACAACCACTCCTACACCTGCAAGAACAACTCCTCCATGTAGAATACATACTCATTAATGAAATGAGTTTTATCGGACCGAAAATGCTTTCCCGTATTGATGATGGCCTACGAGAGGCATTTCCCCTTCAACGAAACACACCTTTCGGAAATCGATCCATTATCCTTGTCAGAGATTTAGGCCAGTTGTCACCCATGAAAGACATTCCTCTGTATGCTAGCACATCACGTGGCACTGCACTTTGGCGCAGCTTTGATACATTCATAACACTTACAACTATTTTTCGCCAGCAAGGTGCTGACCCTTCCCAAGTTGCCTTCCGCCAGATTCTCACAAATCTCAGGAATGGAACACCTACAATTGAAGATTGGAACCTCCTAATGTCGAGGATAGATTCCTCTATTACGCATGAAGATAAAAAAACATTTGAAGACTCCATGCACCTATATGCAATAAACAGTTCAGTTGCCTTGCATAACAAAACAATGCTTTAAAATTAAACATGCCAGTAGCTGTGTGTTCCGCGGAGAAACATCGAGAACAAACTTTTACTACATCTGAAGAAGAAAAACTAGACGCAAAGGTTCTCTTATGCAATGAAAAAAAAGGTATGCTCATCTGCAATTTGTGGGTACATGTAGGGCTTGTAAATGGGGCACTTGGCACAGTAAATTCAATATTTTATGCACCTTACTCAAAGCCTCTAGAATTTCCGTCCTTCGTGGTAGTCGATTTTAAACAATACAAAGGAACACCATGGGAAATTTCACACCCAACATATGTTCCCATTTCCCCTATCACAAGAGGTGCACGTCGACAAATACCACTTCGAATGGCATGGGCTTTAACAATACACAAGTCACAAGGAATGACATTAGAGAAAGCAACAATTGACATCGGCCCCAAAGAACGCCAAGGTCTAACATTCACTACCATTTCAAGAGTAAGATCTCCATCAGACCTTCGATTCCATCCAGCATTTCTATTCTCACGCATATCACGAATGAAAGAAAATCCATATCTACAACTTAGAAAGCAAGAAGAATCATTGCTCGCATCGAAATCTATATTGAAGAGTACACTCTATCCAACAATAAGCTCTTCATTTCATCTTCACCAACGGTAAACAAAACTTAACCTTTTCCAAGTTCCATACACAATTACTTACTTTTATGTTTGTTCTAATACTGGTTATGCTCTTAATGTTCAAAAGAATTTTATGCTTACTTTAAGTATTTTTATGCTCAACAATTAGTACAATTTTATCAACCGTTTACACTAAAAATTACTATTTCTCTTCTTTCATGGCCAACAGATATGGATTCATACTATATAAACATGCTCTATGAATGCTGCCAAGAAATTCAACAACAAGAACTTACTTTACAGGATATACATCTGAGATTCCTGCCACCATAGACATTGCCTTTGTACCATTTGCGTACAACTATTGCCTTGTTACAAAAGATCCATAAAATCCTAAAAATAATAATCCACATACATGAAAGAGATACAAATTGGAAAATGCATGCTGAATGGCAAGAACGACTTTCTGAACATGGGGTCACAATAGACACCAATTGGTGTTTCCGATGCCGTGCATCCTCATGTATATATGATTAGCTATTTACTATCATTTACATTTATATGACATTGCAAACTTTTATTGTAAACTTTGAATGACTGGTTTTCACCCTCTAAAAATGTCGGAATTTCTACAGAGAATGGTTATTTTTTCAAGTTTTTCAAATATAACTTTATATGATTACATTAGCAATAATGCAAGCCTTTTCCCACCTTTCAAATGGGCATTTCTTTTCTATCATTTACTATGTAAGAAATTAAATTATCATTGACTTGCTTCATGATATTGCACATTATAAATTAAAAAAAAAAAGGCAAATACACAAAACAATATAGATCTAATATAATTTTTATTGTTCCAAATCAAACTACAATTACTTCAAGTCAATACTCCAATCGGCCTCTCTTTGCACCTTCTAGGGCAACTGCTAGTTAATATATATTTAAAATTTAAATATTTAGAACTCAAAACTAAATCCCTTCCTAGTTTCAAATTTCAAAAGTTATCTAAAATCCTTTCTAATTGATACATATTTAGAAATATATACTCAAAACTTATTTTTATAAGATTCATACTAATATAAACACATTTAAAAAATCAATTACTTTTTATAAATTTTGTTAAACTTCAATTACTTTTTATAAATTTCTTGTTTTAGGCTCAAATCTTTCCTTTCTTGTTATCTTAGCTTTTTAAGACCTTCAAAGAAATGCTAAAATTTAAAACTAGGAAATTTCCCTATTCATAATTAGTTTCCATTTCCTACCTATCACCCCCTCTGCCATTTATTTTGTGTTTAGAAGGCACATAAACTACCAATTATGTGTGACAAAATTAGCCACCATAAACCGACTCAAATTCTCATCGAATAATTTGATGTATCAATTTCCGTATTTTTTTTCCCGATTCGGACGTATTTGGTAACTATGGATCGAAACTCCTCAACCCTCGCACATATCAATGTTGAAACAAATATATAAATACATACTTATTCTTCATCCATGCATAACTTTTTGAGCTGTTGACGAGTAGGAAACATAATTTAAATAATATTCATTTGGTGACGTGTAGGCATCGCGACCGCCTGCATTTGTCCATCCATTTTCATCTGAGTTCTGCGACTTCAATTCAAACATTGAAAAACACCAGGCTTCCACAATTCCACTCCATATTGAAAATGTAGAAAGAAATTCCTAATTTAATTTAACCTTTGAATTAAACTAGGAGAAAATTAGAAATTCCATGTCAGCAGACATCTTGTAAAAGTTAACTGAGTTATTTTGACTCAGTTGGCTTAGTTAATTCGAGTTATATAGAGAACTTGAGTTGTGTACAACGATTCCTAAATTTTAGGAGCCCAGGTTGAGTTAATTTTAGTTGTAACAATTTAATTGAGTTCAATGGAGTTTTGGTCAGTTAAACTAGTTCCAATTGTTGGAGGAACTAGTGGGAGGTCTAGTAGTGGGGTGTGTACTCAGTGCTCAACCAGTTAATTGATCAATGAACCTAAATTAAATCATGCATACACAAAATACGAGTTACCCAGTTGAGACTTGAGTTCAAGGGAAGTGTACTATCAGTTGTAAACTAGTTCAAATTGTACAAAAGGTGCATGCAGTTGGAGGATTGACCTAAACGAACTGCTCAATCCATATGAGATAATTTAATATTTAATAGGGGCCTAACCCAAGGAAAAAACACAAGGAAATAGGAGCTTGGGGGCTTGGAAATTTGGCTTAAGTATTGGCCAAGGTCAGTCACTCTGGTAGAGGATAGAAGATACAGGTGTAGGTTGAGCTCAAGGTTGAGAAAAACATATTTTATTCATTTAGATATTTTGATTAATGCAATATAGATAGTAAGGTATTTTGAGAATTTTATTTCCCCTAGTTATGTCTTTGTGTATGTGTGTTGAATCTTGATGTATGTTATTTATTCTTTTTCTCGATCGTGAATTTACTTCCGCAGATTGGTAGATTATATTATTTTCTTTTGATTTAGCAAATTTCATGAGAATATTTAATCTACAATCAATTTCTATATGGTATCAGAGCTAGATTCACCGTAGAGAAGAGAATTCGAAGTTTTTATTGTAGGAGGATCGAACTTGCAAGATCATTTCTTCAAAGCTAGTAGGATGAATTTCTATGGAATAAGACTCGAGTATGCCCTTGAGGGAAGCTTGAATTATGTTGCAACTTGCATGAAGATCCACATGGAGGAACTTTTGGAAGATAATGGGTTGAAGGAATTCATTGATAATGATATCAAGAAACCAATAGTATTTGATGCTCATAATCTAGCATATTAGAAGAACTGTGTGGCTAGAGCTAGGAGGATCATCCTAGAGGGTGTGAGAGACCACATAGTCTTTAAAATATGTGGAAAAGAGACTCCCTTTGCTATGTGGAGGAATCTTAATGAGTTATTTAGTAATATCAACGAAGCCAAGAAACTTGAAATGATGAAGAAATTGAGGATTGAAGACAAAGGGTATGATGTAGTCTCCAGAGATGGCAAGGCCTACCTCAAGCATCTTGCTTCATGTCAAATCAAGCAATTTGGTGTTAGGATCGAGATCCCCTACACATTAAAGGAAGATGAATGCACAACCTTGAGGAGCGAGGCCGGGATTAGAGATGTTGCGGTTGAGAGGAAGCATGATTTAGCTCTCAAGAGGAAGCCTAAGCCAGTTGGCAGTTGGGTTGAACAAGAGGATGATGATGAAGAGGACCAGTCAAATACCTCATGTAGGAGGAGAGTTTGAGCTAAGTGGGAAGAAGGAGAACATGTAGCTATACCTCTAGGAGTGAGGTGGAGCGATGTAGATCCTTAGTCCAAGAGCTACAGAAATTTGAGCAGGGTCCATTGAGGTGTGTTTGTCTCATAGATCATTGCCTTTGCTATAGGGGACTATAGTATCATAGTGTAGGTTTAGTGTCAGCAAACACAATCTATCATTAGGCAGTGGAAAATATAGTTGCAACCAGTACTCAGGAGATAATTTCAAATATACTTGCAGTTAGTACCCGGGAGACAAAACTAGATGTAGTGACACAGGCAATGTGAATTTCCCAATTGAAATATGTAGGTACAGTTCCAGACAGAAGATTCCAAGCACAGAACTTTGCAGTCCAGTTTCCAGTGCAGGAGGACAGTCTGAGTTTTTAGGATGGAGTAGAGAGATCTCCCATAGGGAGATCGAGACTCAGAGGGAGTCTAGCTTCAGAGGGAGAAGCCCTATGGAAGCTAGTACTTTAGGATCTAGGGATATCATACTCATTATAACAGTAGTTGCAACAGTAGTGCAATAGCAGTAATAATATGAGTAGATTCAGAGGTCATAATTGCAGATATGGGAAGGGTCCTTGAGGAGTCCACCTCTTGGATCATTATCCTTGCAACAGGCACCCACAGTATTTAGTAGTAGGAGGATTAGTATTAGTCAGATACAAAGGAGTGAAGAGAAATGTTTACAACGGAGAAGGAGGCTCAGTAGCAGAGTCAACATCAACACAGTTTTCCCAGTAGAAAGTTGTAGACACTATTGATTCAATTTCTTTTGTTTTATTTGGATGCTTTTCAGTTGTAGATGTTGCAGTTGCAACAACAACAGTGAGAAGTGTTACATGCGGTACATTCCAATGGTGCTAGATAGTGGTAGATGTGAATCTCTTTCTTGTTGAGAGGGAGTTTTTAAAATGCACAAAGAAATTCCTAATTTAATTTTTCCTTTTAATTAAATTAGGAGAAAATTTGAAATTCCATGTCAGCAGACAACTTGTAAAAGTTATCTGAATTATTTCGACTTAGTTGTCTTAGTTAATTCGATTTAGATAGAGAACAAGAGCTATGTACAGTGATTCCTAAATTTTAGGATCCTAGGTTGAGTTAATTTTAGTTGTGACAATTTAATTCAGTTAAATTGAGTTTTGGTCAGTTAAACTAGTTCCAACTGTTGGAGGAACTAGTGGGAGGTCTAGTAGTGGGATGTGTATTCAGTGATTAGCCAGTTAAGTGATTAATAAACCTAAATTAACTCATGCATGCACAAAACACGAGTTGCCCAATTGAGATTATAGTTCAATAGAATTGTACTATTAGTTGTACAGATGGTGCATGAAGTTAGAGGATTTACCTAAAGGAATTGCGCAATCCAGATGAGGTAATTTCCTATTTATTAGGGACCTAATTCCCAAGGAAACAACACATAGAAATAAGAGCTTGGAGGCTTGGAAATTTGGCTAAGTATTGGCCAAAGTCAATCAGTCAAGAAGAGGATATAAGATACAGGTGTAGGTTGAGCTCAAGGTTGATAGTAGCATATTGTATTCATCTAGATCCTTTCATTAATGAAATACAGATAGTAAGGTGTTTTGAGAAGTTGTTTTCCCATAGATATATCTCTATGTATGTGTGTTTAATCTTGATGCATGTTATTGACTCTTGTTCTTGATCATGAATTTACTTCCGCGGATTGGTAGAGTAGATTCTTGCATTTTTATTTAGAAAATTTCATAAGTATATTAAATCTAAAATAAATTTCTACACTCTACTATAATGGCAGGACTTGGTGTGACAGTTGTTGGCACACATGTTTCGAGAGCCTAACTTTGGGACATAGGTATCAGATCTTAAATAGTAGGTGAGCGAAAGATGTCGACATTCCTACATTATTAGAAACAACACTAAGGTTGGCAGAGGAATTTTTGAGTGTTTTCGAGTAGCGGAGCTCAAAGTGATTTCTCTCATTCAACGCTTCACTCAGCACAAGAGCCCTAAATGTTGGAGGAGAATTCCACTAAATTTTGATAATTTCACAACATGCAAATAACTTCACATAAACGATTACTGACAGAGTAGGTATATGGTATCAAGCACCAACTTTTGAACTGAAAATGCATAGTAGGAAAAATGTTGAATATAGTGCATAAATTCAAAATGGTAGAGCAATTCTAAGCAGGACCTGTGCTCTCATACCACTGTTGGACAACCCAACCAGATATGAAAGATCAACATGAATTTCTTTATTATTCTCAAGGATGTTACACATAAATAAATTGTGTGATTGTTGGATTCATCTTCCAAGGTCTCTTGGACCCCCCTTGATGGTTCGAATTCCACACCATAACCATTAATAGATTAGGTGTCCAACACACCCAATCACCCATGACACGAAAATTCATCATAATTTAGCCAGAAATATGAAACTTTGAGGAGGTAAATTTCTTCCATATACCCATAAATATTAATGAATGTACTGATAATTTGTTTAAATAGGAATCGTCCCTTCAGCAAGGAGTTCACATTTCGTCTTTGGATAACTATGCCTCTACATTACATTGTTATCACCAAAAAATTGATCACATAGCCATTTCTAACTAGGTGGATCGAAATACACCATGGAAGTTTAATTTTACTATAGTAAAATTGCTTTCATTATAGGAAATACTTTAATAAACCACTTTTATTAAGTTTTTTTATGATTAAGACTCATGAGAATAATTAAATAAATCATTATTTATTTAATTTTCTCTATGAATAATTATTAAATCATTGTTTGATAATTATTCCTTGTCACATATGACTAAATCACCTGGGAATAATTAAATAAATCACTATTTATTTATTTTCCCTTAACTCCATTCTTGGAATAATTGTTAAATCATTATTTAATAATTATTTCTTTTTCACATTTTTCTTATTATTCACGAAATAATTCATAAATAATTTTTGTGATCCATAAAGTAAATAAATGTCTTTCGGATTAATCACATCATTAGGATTTGGTTGAATTTTTGAACCAACTAATGTGGTTCATCCTCAGGATAAGGTGAAAAAGCCCATGGATCTTCTTGAATAAATAGTGTGGATGCATAATTTCCCGAAATTAGTCGTTGAAAACTAGCTGTTTAAAAATTATTCGTTAAAAAATAATTTTATTTGTTAATTATTTATAGATAAATATATTTGACCATTTTGAATATATTTTCCCTCTCCAAAAATATAATAAAGTATTCCTAATGACTAGATCTAGATTTTGGTCAATAATGTTTTATTATTCTCCATTTTCGAGATCAACCAAATATTTTGCTATAAATAAGAGGGGATTTCATTCATTTCTCACCATGATCATTATCAATTTCACCATTATCATCTCATACTTTTGATCTTCCATTAGAGTTCTACACATTATTTGTGTTTTCACACATTGAGAGAGGAAGATTTGAATATTGAAGTGATAAGAAAATCAAAGGACCCATCCCATGGAGGGGGGTTTATGACCTTTTGTAAATCTCCTTCACCAGGTGCTATAAATAAAATATTCATTCTTTCAAATATTTTCCATAATTGGATTATTACAACAGATTCATTTTTTGTTGTTTGTTCTTTTAGATCACATACATCTAGTTTTCTGCAGGTTTTTCTCACATTTTTATTGCAGATATGAAGTATAAGAAACCAAGATTGTTGTTAGGGTCATTAGTCACCTGTGACTTAAGTGAGATATTTTTGGTACACCTTTCAAGAAATTTCATACGAACATACATAAGTGATTTGTCTTATGCATCTAATCAAGAAAAAATTGGTGTTGTTTTTAATAACCCACCACTCATTTGACTCATTAATTTATCTCACTATAGGTTTTACATATGCCACATCTCATCATATTTCTCTTCCATGTTTGGAGGTAGTGGCTACTAGAACTTTGATGGCTCATATTCATATTCTATGTTTGGAGGTAGTGGGTATTATACCTCCAATGTTTCTATCCCCTCCATTTAATTCCTTTGATTTTTTTATGAGAATACCTAGCCAGATAATCTCCTAAATTTGTGTGCTTAGTAGTGTACCATGGTATATTTACAAGCCTTTCCACCTCAGTTGTGCGATGTTTCTTTTGATTTTTTTGTTCATGCATTATTGAATTCACTTGTGTCTTCCATTGGATATGATTGGTATCTACAGTTTCTTCTTAAGTGACATGGTTACACTATAGTAATAAATTTAAAATAATAATAATAATAATAATAATAATAAAAGAAGAAGAAGAAAGAATAATATAACACTAAAAAACATATCTCTCATGCCCAACTACCTACGAGTTGTATATCAATTGGTTTGTATGAGGTTTTTTCCACATCAAGTCTCATGTTTAAATTTCATGGGGAAGGATTGAGTGTGGGGCCCATTGTAAGGGATAAAAAGAATCTCAAGGGTGTTTACACAATCATGGTGGAAGCATCCCATAGTTTGGAAAATTGTTCTTCCAACCAATATGTGGTTTAGCCCCACACCCTAAATTTCAAGAAAAAAAACTTGATTGTAGAACTTAAATCTAATACTTAGAATTAGGAGAGGGCGAGAGGGTTATTTTAAACCCAAATGGAAAAAAGAAGTTTGATTATTCATCTTGATTATGACACTTGACCAATAATCAAGTCGAATATTGTGCTCTTTTTATGTGGCTTTAATTGGCTTCCTCATGGTGGATCACTAATGATCCAGCTGGCTCCAGAGACACTCAGAAGTCAAAGAGGGCTCAAAATAGGTCAAAATTCAAAGTGACTAGATGGCAACAAAACTAGGACTAGATTGAAGTGCTTTTCACCTTGATTCCAATGGTATGAATGCCACTCCAATTAGATTTTGTATGACGAAGATAGGGTTGGTCAAATTTGTGGTCAAAGTGGGCAAGTGGGCCAGGTTTAAGGATTCTACAAATTGATCGGAACCAACGCACAAAATTTGGCTCCTGAGAATGGGAGAATTTGTCGGATGATTAATTTTTCTAAGAACCCTTAAATTCAGCGAAGTTAAAAATGAATAGGTGGTTATTAAAATCGAAAAAAATATATATTAAAGGGTGGTGGGTCACCACCCTCGCCAACAGTTATGGACCAATATATATATATATATATATATATAGATATATATATATATATATATATATAGATATATATATATATATATATGATACAATGGTTGGTGGCGAAACCCCACCACCATGACCAAACATTCCATATTACAAAGCCCAAATGGGTTGGTCATTGAAAACATGCATAATACATGTTAATGGGAGGTCAACGGGCATCGAACCTGCATCGGCCATGTGGGCTAACCAGCCCCCATGTGGTAGCCCCATACCAAAACTAACCATGCAACAAAAGTTTTGCAATATTTTGTAATCACACCCATAAATGAACACCTCCACGGTTCCATAACAGTTCCAACTCAATGTAACCATTGGCGTTAACAAATAGAAATTTTCCAACCTATTTAAAATTGAAATGCTCCAATCTTGGGGTTGGTAGGGTTGGAACCCCTGACCACCAACGCTATATTTATCACATGCGTCATTGAGCCAATGGTCTGAGTTGTAAATTCCACCCAAGAAATGATATAAGAACCACATATTTTCCATTCGATGGGGGCAGCGGTGTAACGAAGCGGAGCAGCGAAACTCTGAGCAAACAGAACCATGGTCCAGTGGAACCATGAATGGCCAGTAGGGCTGGAACCATGAACCTGAGAATATTTTGATGTTGAAAGATGCCAATGACAGAATTTGATGTGCTTAGAGTCATTTTTGCAAATTTTATCGCTAGGATTCCAATGGTGCAGCCGAAATTGCCATCTGAGCAGCATAATTGTAGGTTCTTGTAATGAGGAATATTTGAAGAAAATTGAGGAATGTAAAAGATTCCTGAAGGCCCAGATTTTTACGGTGTGGGAATTGAACGATTTGACAGTCAATTTTACACTACTCGCCGCTAGGAATTTAGTGGTGCGGTCCTTTTCAGCAACCGAGCTTTGCATTTGTTTTCCATATTCATAAGTGGAGGTATATGATGCAGTTATGTTATGCGTCCTTTTGTTTCGATGAGATGATGAATTATTATAGAGATCCTGTTTGAAACAATGTTGTGCGATGTTTCTTTCCACATTATTATGAGATTTCATTAGCTTGTCATGTTGAAGGAAAGCCCATTTTGAGTGAGAGTTCATGTAGGGAGAACTTCACGTGGAGAGACACTCCACTCTCGTTGAGGATATTTTTCCTTGTTATGACAAAGAACATGTCATGAACATCATTTCCATTAGCAGCAATTAATGAAGCGACCTCCACTATCTTGACACCGGGTGTGGAGACGTAAACCACACTGGGTGAACTCCGTTATCAAATGTGTCATGCTCTTGATTTGTTTATTGTCATTATGTTTCCTCTTGTTTAAGCATGCACATCTGGTTCTATTATGTTATTTTAAATGAAATTATTCTAACATCACAGAAGTAAAAGATCTTGGATAATTCTGGTAGTTGAAGGAAATCAGATCAAGTTTGGTATCAAAGCGGTATTCTCACTGATGTGAATTGCGAACGTGAACAAAAATTGAACGTGCAACAGTGGAGGATGAAAAAGATATGTACGATAACCTCTTTAGGATGGCACACATGTTGGACATAATTTATGAAGCTTATGAGAAGGAACAAGAGAAACAAGGAGCAGAGAACAATGGTTCATCCACACCTTCCAATCAACATTCATCGCCTTAATTGTATTCTCATCATTCGAATGAGGAGATAAACTATAGCCTTCAAGCAGATAATATTGAATTGAAGAGACTTATACCAGAATAAAAAGAGGAGAAGCAGAGATTTCAACTTCAGTTGCGACCCACAGAAAAGGCCTTGGATGGATTGAAGCGCAACGACCAGAGCCTTCAAGTAGAGCATGCTAAATTAAGGAGGCTTATAAGAAGAGAAAAAGGAGAAGAAGGAACTGAAACTGAAACTACGAGCCATAGAAGAGGCCTTCGAGGAGTTAAAGCACGACAAAGGCTTAAAGAAGCCATCTTCACCTGTTTATGAATCAACATCTGAGGTAAACAATGTTGTTCATTATTTAGTTTCATCTTCACATGATGTTACTTCTGTTGGAAATTTGGATGTGCCCATTACAGGAACTAGCTCGAGACTTCTTACCAAGATGGGGTATAAATGAGGAGGACTTGGCGCTAATGGAAAAGGCATAAATCAACCATTGGAGTTCATGCAAAGACCTCGATTCGTATATTTGGGATACACCAAAGGAGAATGCTCAAAGGTGTCAGAAGCTTCCAAGACATTGTTGAATCCATCAAGGAAACAGAATGATGGGAACACATCACCATCATCCCATGGCAGTGCACATTGCAAAGGAAGAGCTGAGGAAAGCTCTCATCTCCATAATTGCACCAGAGACAACCATACATTGGTGAAACCGTCAAGGAAAGGTAATAATGGGAACACATCACCATCATCCCATGATAGTGCATATTGCAAAGGAAGAGCTAAGGCAAGCTCTAATTACCATAATTACACCAGAGACAGCCAGGAAAGGTATAACAAGTCTCAGAATTCTAGTGTTCGTTTCGATTAAAATCATGTTTTTAATAATGAACGAAAATCATGGCATCAAAAACTATGTAGGTTTTGTGGTTTACATAACCATGTATTTGTTGAGTGATGGAAGAGAATGGCAGCACAAAAGAGGATGAGGCGTGAAAGGCCTTCTCCACATCAGGGAAGGAACCATGTTAGGCAGGTCTGGAGGAAGAAGATTTATTGCAGTCATTGCAACATAGGTGGTCATCAAAGAGCCATGTGATGGAGGCTCCATCGAGAGAAACATCTTAAGGACAAAGTGTCTGTGCAGAAACCAGTTGATGAAGGTGTTCAACAAGCAAATCTGCCACGTACCTTTTGGTGCACATTGTTGAGTAAGAGATGTTTTTTCTCGATGTGTTACCTTTTCATGGCCATATTTTTGTAAATCATGCGTTGCAACATAACTGTAAAAGTGATAATTTTTTTTCCATCACTTGTTAAGCAACGATGATGTTTTGGCCTTGTATTGATAGCTGGGGTATTGATTTCCATTTTGATGTAAACTTGACCACAAAGTATGAATTATAAACTAGTGGCAAGTATGGGATGCTTGGGTCATAATTGGTCATGAATTTGAGCATGTAATTTGCAAAATATTGTACTAAAGTTTTGCAGAGGATGCAGGTGTCAGCTCATCGCTTATGGCTCCGAAGAACAAAGGTGAAGGAGAAGGAAGGGCGACCTGTTAGGACACTTGTGGTGAAGACAATGTACAAGACAATTTCACATTATTTTCATGATTTTCGAGGACCAAAAGCTACTCAATGGGGAGGAATGATCCAAGAGGCTCTAGAGACACTCAGAAGTCGAAAAGGGTTGAGAATATTTCAAAATCAAAGTAGTAAGATGGCAGCAAAACCATGACCAGATCAAATTTCTCGTCACCCTGATTCCAACGGTACGAACGATACTTTAATCCGAGTTCATATGAAGAAGATATTGTTGGCCAAAGTTGGCAAGTGGGCAAGGTTTGAGGATTCTACAAATTGACTGGGACTGACGCACGAAATCCGATTCCGAGAATGAGAAAATTTGTTGGATGATTAATTTTTCTAAGAACCCTTAAATTCGGCCAAGTTAGAAATAGATAGGTGGTTATTATAATTGAAAAATATATATATTAAAGGGTGGTGGGAAACCACCCCCGCAAAAATTTATGGACCAATATATATATATATATATATATATATATATATATATATATATATATATATATATGATACGGTGGCGGTTGGTAAAACCCTACCACCGTGACCAACCATACCATATTACAAAGCCCAAATAGGTTGTTCATTGTAAACGACCATAATGCATGTTAATGGGAGGATGACTGGTATCGAACGTGCGCTGGCCACGTGGGCCGACTCGCCCCCATGCGACAGACCCATACCACAACCAATCATGCAACGAAACTATTGCAATATTTTGTAACCACACCCATAAATGAACACGGCCACAGTTCCATAACGATGTCAACTCAATGTAACTACCCACATCAAAAAAAAAGAAAACCGTCAACCTATTTAAAATTCAAACGTGACAATCTTGGGGTCGGTGGGGTTGGAACCCCCAACCACCAACATTATATTTATCACATGCATCGTTGAGCCAATGGGCTTGGTTGTAAATTTTGCTCAAGAAATGATATAAGAACCACATATTTTTCATTTGATGGGGGCAGCGATACAACGTGGGTGCAACGGAGTAGACCAACGGAACTCTGAGTAAACAATATCATGATCCAGTGGAACCATGAATGACAAGGAGGGTTGGAACCATGATCCTAAGAATATTTTGATGCTGAAAGATGCTAGTGACAGAATTTGACATGCTTATAGTCATTTTTGCACGTTTTCTTGCCAGGAGTCCAACCGTGAAGCCAGAATCACCATATGAGCAGCAGAATTGTAGGTTCCCGCAACGAGGAATCTTTGAAGAATATTGAGGAATCTAAAATATTCCCGAAGGCCAATATTTTGACGATGTCAGAATTGGATGAGTTGACAGTCAATTTTACACTACTTGGCATTAGGAATTCAGTGGTGCATTCGTTTTCAGCTGCCAAGCTTTGCATTTTTCGGCCATCTTCAGAAGTGGAGGTATATGATGCAGTTATGTTATGCGTCCTTTTTATTTTTTGAGATGATGTATTATTTTTGAGATCCCTATTTGACACTATGTCGAGGGATGCTTGTTTCCAAATTATTGTGAGATTGTATTAGCTTTTCATGCTGAAGGAAAGCCCATTTTGAGTGAGATTTCTTGTAGGGAGAACATCTCGTACAAAGACACGCCACTCTTGTTGAGGGTATTTGTCCTTGTTATGACAAAGAACATGCCATGTACATCATCACCATTAGCAACAATTAATGAAGCGACCTCGACTATCTTGACACTGCGCCCGAAGACATAACCCACACTGTGTGAACTCCGTTATCAAAAGTGTCATGTTCTTGATTTTTTGATCATCATTATGTTTCCTCTTGTTTAAGCATGCACATGTGGTTCTTTTATGCTCTTTTAAATGAAATTATTCTAACATCATAGAAGTATAAGATCGTGGATAATTCCTGTAGCTAAAGGAACCCAGATCAACTAAATTAATGGTCCTTGAATATTTTCAGAAAATCATTAAAGTTATTCAAATTACAAAAGAAAATGTCCATTCACCCATGGAAAGAAAATTTGTTAGAATCCAACAAAAAAACCTAAATCTTTGAAGAGATAAAATTCTCCCATATACCCAGAAATTTTAATGGATGTGTTGATACTTTGGCTAATTCCTCCAACAAATATTAGGGAGCCATGACTTCTATATTCCATAATTGATTTTTCTTATGTATCTAATCAATAAAAAGTGTTGTTTTCAATAATCCAAGTGTATCTAAGTGTTGTTTTCAATAATCCACCAAACCTTTGATTCATCAAGTTATCACACTATAGGTTTGACATATGTCACATCACACCATATTCCTCTTTCACATTTGTAGGTGGTGTGTATTGTATATTTGATGGCTCAATCTCCTCCATTTAATCCCTTCGAGTGTTTTATGATTATCCTTGGCAACATAATCTTTTCATCTCATTCCCACTAAGACTTCGCAGGACCTCTCTCACAAGTTACGACCACATATTATTTTCTTACCTACAGGTTACTGTAATGGTGCTACACAACAATAGGTTTGCGGATAAGGAGTCTGGTTAAGGGTGGATCAGAGAATTTAGTACAAATTCTATTGGAATTGTAGACTAGGTTGACTCGTTTGCTACTGAATAGTAATCCCCTTGAGATCTCAGCTTCATAATTTGGAGGGGATTAGATAAAAAAGGATTTTTCATATTTATAATGATAATGATGTAATTTTTGGCTAGGCAAGAGTATTTTTATATTAGAATTTATCAAAAATAAGAAATATTGGGGACATAGAAAATTTTCTTTCTTTAAAAATTAATGTAGTTATAGAAATTAAATGATTGATAAATGTTAATAGACATCCATCAATAGTAAGCAACCAAACAATGGCTTCATGATACATTTGAAATTGTTAAAAATTGTAAAAATCATAAAAATAAAATAAAATAAAAATTTATTATTATTATTAATTATTAATTATAAAAATAACTAATCTATGAGTTAAGCATGTAACAAGATTCTTATCCATGGAGATTTACTTCACTTTGTCATGGGGATTTACCCCAATTTACTATGGAGACTATTAACCTATAAATAGACTTTACTACAATAACATGGCTTATCAATACTGTAAAAAAGCCATAACTTAATTCATATGACACTTACTAATATATATATATATATATATATATATATATATATATAATTAATCAATTTAAATAGAAAGGCAAGAAAACATAACTACTTTCTAGATAAATCTCAACATTTACTTTAAGTTTCTGAGATGAAGTGAATCAAAAACAAGATGTGGGTCTCTAAGGTGTCCACCACCCACCTACCTTATGAAAGGTGGCGTGGTACAGTGCCTCCATGTGGCCTCATGTGTAGTTTATTTCAACTTCAATGTGCAAGGGTGTTAAGCTATGGTTGAGGTTTAGATAAAAGTTTTTACGAAGTCTACATGGTGGTAGGGACACTAGATTTGCAGTCCTAAAAACGGTATTGGGCTCAGCTGTGTTTGAGTCTAGATAGTCACAATGGCGTGGGAGTGAAGATAGGGGAAGGTGTTTTCATTTTCTATGGTCTTCCTGTCCACGTTGGGAGGTATATATACTCAGTTGTTTGGACCCGATTTTTTTTATTCCAGGGTGTTATCATTGTAGGTAGTGATGGGTCACTGATGAACTTTGAAAGATGTAACACATTTTTTTTTTTCAAATAAAAGTCTCTTGTTTTTTTTCTTTTCAAAAAATATTCTATGGAAATTGGGTTTGAATACCAAAATAAATTGTTTACATTAGAAAAAAATAAAAAAATAAAAAATTGACAGTTTAGGAAATCAGTAATTGTATTTAATTGTAATTGATTAATGCCTTGTAACTAACATTATGCCTAATTCCATACCAAAACACATATAGTGAATATATATAAGTGAACCAACTATATAATGATGTCAGGAAAAATTGCAATGAACTAAAAATTAAACTGTGAAATAGTTAGTAATAACCTCCACAAAACCAAACAATCAAAACATTTAACAATACATGAGTACAGGCTGAGTTGCCTTTGATGTTTCTTTTGGAATTCAACAAGTAGCTAAAAAGGAAACAAAACATGTTTAGCCCCAATAAATAAAACCCTCAAATTAAACATGGCCACACAAAAATGGATTTCAAAATTTCAAATGAATGACGTTGAGATAAAAATGGCTTCCAAATGCATCTCTATCATTTTCTTGGAGGTTGAAAATTAATTTATAGAGCACCAAAACAATTATCAAACTAAATCACAGCCGAAATAAACCACGGTTTCAATTGACAATGTAATAAAATTTTCATAAATAAGAAGATCAAGAAAGACACGACAAGTCGAGGTCAGCAACAATTAATTTAAACATAAATGGGACAAGTTTAAGACTTAAAATCTTTCAAATTAAATCACAACAACAGAGGTGGACTATGAATCCAAAAATTCATTAATTTTCAAAGTAAATAAAACAAAATTAACAACAGTTTTCATTTTCTCAGGATAAATGAACAACGAATTTAAACAAAAAAATAGAGACAAATTTAAGTTCAACTAAAAAGTCAAAACATAAAGAATACTCAAATAGAAGGTAACAAGCAATCGACAACGTACACGTGATCAAATCATGGACCTAAACATAAGCCAAGTTAACAACAACATTTAGCTCAAACTCGGAATTATGTTACTTTTTTCTTAAGCTCAACCACTGTTGAGCCTCAAAACTATCTCTATTATTTATATTTATCACACCACTTTTCTTCACATAATTCACAAAATCCACAAATTTAATTAGTGTTAATTGATACATTTTGAATGTGAGAAGGAATTCAATTGATCTCTCTTTTATATTCTAATGTTTCTTATTATTTAAATGAATCTTGTATTTAGCAACAAAATTTGTGCAATTCTGTAGTTAATATTCGTTTCTGCAGCTACCAACATTGTTTGACAGGTTTCGAAGATGATCCATACATGGATTTTGTCCTACTCACCTATCCAAAATCGAGAGAAATCATTCCTAAAATCACAGTCAAAAGATTAGTCAAATAGAAAGCCGAGACCAGCGGACGAGAAGTTAGAAGCTTCATGATTTTCTCTCCAAGCTTCTTGTGAAGACCACAATCCTGTTTAGAATTCTACTCCTAAGTTTCATTAATATTTTTAGGCAAGATCATCTTAAACAGTTAGATTTAACTTGTTATAAATACCGGGTTTTTTTGAACCGGACATAAGTTTAATGTTCTGTAATACTGCTATACAGGGAAACTCTGTTTTTATTAATGCATGGAGAAGGCGTGTTCAAGACCATAGTGATTTTTCAAGCCGTTCTATTGCAATGGGCCCCTGCACAGAAAAATTTCCATAGCTTAATTTTCTATTTCTTTCTAGTTTAATTTTCCATTACTGCATAGATTAATTACTCAATTTTTCATAAGTTAAATGTTGTGTTTTCATAAGATTAATAACGTGTCTTTCGCATAGTTGAATGCTCTAAGTATTTTGATTTCTTGAAATATATTGATATCATAATCTTGTTGACATATGGAATGAATTTTTGTTTTTCATTTGTTTAACACAGTAATCATATATCTCAAATCAAACCAACATTTTACCTTCTCATAGTAGGAAGAATACTCTATTTTCCTTCTTTATTTCGATCAACCTTTCAATTTGCACAAAATAGTTATTTAGATTGGATATTGATAGGTTTAATACTTCCATTGCATATAAATTAGAATAAAATGCTTTGTTTCAATAGTGAATGTAATTAGAGTTAGTTTGATTTTAATAGTGAATAGAATTAGAGTTAGTTTGATACCATGTTTTTCATAGAATTAATTTAGATAGTTCTCATCTGATAAATAGAGTGAATTTTTTTATACATGTTTTGATAAGATTTAATTATGGTTTGAATTAATGCTTTGTTCAGATTTAGAGGATATTTAAGTAGATATTTTCATTCTTTAATCCAATAGGTTTAGAAGTAGTCTAGATAGACATTTTAAAGATAATTGCCCACGTAGAATAGTCTTCTTTTTATGTAGTATAGATTAGTTTTCTTTCTTAAATTCACATTTCCTTTTATTTCTTCTTGTAACTTTCATTTTCTAGTTATTAAAAAAACATAGAGTAATTTATAGATTAATCTCCTTCTTAGATTAGTATTAAACATTTCATTTTCTTCCTTCTTAAGTTTATTTTTCAAGCATTAAAATTCTTCTAGTTTCCGATTAATTTCTTGCTTTTATATTTCATATAAAATCTATAAAAATACAAAAAGATTGAAGTTTCTTTTCTAGTTCTTTTAAATCAATTGTTCATCTTTCTCAAAATATTTTCTTTTGATAATTAAGTTTAGATTTCATTTCTTAGATTAATTCTTAGTTTTTCATATTTCATTCAAACAGTTAAGATAAAACATAAAACCCCCCAAAATAATATATAAAATCTACACAAGGAATTAAGAAAGATAGACTTCTAGCATATATAGTGCACATGCACTTCATAAGATTATTAACTCTGGTCGATAATTTATGACACAAATTTAAGACATTAAATTGACTAAACAACCACTATCCATTTAAAGAAAATTAAAGAAAAACCTCTGATAGAATTAATTTGAAGAAAACTTTAACCTCTTCACCACAAACTGGAGAAATCTGAACTAAAGACTTAAATATTTCAATTGGTGCCTATCCCGTTACTGCTTGACCTTTGGAGGGTCTCCTGCTTGCAAGGTCCATGCAAGTCATATTTACTAATGCAAGGGCCATAATAAAGTTGTTGGTATTTTTTTTTTTAAATATATTTAAATAAAAATAAATAAACTTTAATTAAAAAACATAGAATAAAATATTAATAACATCAAATAAAACAAAACAAAAAATAAATCTAGCTGCCCAACTGCCGAGTGGGACTTGCATGCAGCCAAGTGCCCCCTTTGGATTTTTCATCTGGCTCTCAGAACCTTGACCAAGCATGCAATGGTGATAGAAATTAGTCATCCAACATATCAATACACTCGGCGTATAAGGTAATTTATTACTGCAAGTCAAACTGGAAAGCTCATTAAGAAGGTATCCCTGGTATCCCCACTAAGTAGGCGAGGTTACAAAGAAAATTAGGATTCCAGAAGCTCAGTCGCTTGACCACACTCAGGTTCATTTGGTTCAGAAAGCTCCTTATCAATGCTTTTGCAAGGAAAATATATTTTATCCACTCGGATTTTCTTACCTTGGTTTGTTTGTTGGTTATGAAAAAGTCTCATTGTGCAATAGTAATGTCAAAAGAAACCCAAAATCTAAAAACAACACGTACATGTACCTGAATTAAATGAAAAAAGCTTGTGGTTGTTGTAAGAGCGTTCTTTGAGGATGGTTCCAACTTATCCATAGTCTCTATTGATTGATATTGGTTCCAAACCAGATTTTGACCCACGAGATCTGGTGAGAGATGGGTTAACCTTTTTATTTCAAATACTACCTTTTTATGCCCAATCCACCACTCACAGAGTAGAATTTTAAGATGATCCACAACTCTTGAAAATAGGGTTATGGGGCTACACTAGTAGGTTGTCACTCTAATACTTAGTTTCTCTTAGCAAATATGTTTTTTTCTTTTAGGGAATACTTAGTTTCCATTGTTGTTGTAGTGGATGAATCCTTGTATCGCTAATCCCTAGTGTTGTTGCAGTGGATGCATCCTCATATTTCCAATCCCTGGTGTTGTTGCAGTTGATTCATCCTTGTATCCCCAATCCCTGGTGAGGAGGAACAACTTACTTGACATAAAGAAGGTAACGTACTGATTTTTGGGTTCTTCGGCGGAGTCAATAGGGAACAGAAACAACTTAAGACTAAGGTAGGTCATAAAGTATAACCTATCACTTTGTAGGGGTAATGAAAAAATAGAGGGGAGAGAACACAGAGATAGAAAGAAAGATTTCACAAGTCCCCGTTAACAACAATAAAAGAATGTGAAAGATAAATGGAAATAGAGATGGATGTTCACGTCTTCCCTTTGTATAAGAGCATGAATGAGAAAATAGAGGTTTGATTCGTAAAATCACTCACAGATTCTTTCTTGTGGTAGGTGTTTCTCATGCATGTTGGGTGTACTCGAAACACTGTCCTCTCTTTTCACTGGGCGGGCCTAAACGTTCTCGCCTAGTGGTTTCGAGCAGCAAGCATAAATATATAGCTCGATCAACTCTTATGTGTGCTCCTTCTCCCAGATAATGGGGAATATAACCATCAAAGCTATTGAAAAAAGCTGATAAGGAATAATATCCTTGTTTATCCTCTATTTTTGTAGTGAGGATAATTCAAAGGCAAGTTGTAGCACACACCCATTGTCAAACATGATTGTGCAGACAAGTAAATCTCTAGATTTATGAAAAAATGCATACATCGATGAGAGAACACTTAGCAATGGGTCAAAGCACATGGAGGTAATGGAGGAGTTTCATCCACTACAAGTTTTATCCATGTGTAACATTCTCACTATTTGCACAAATCCAATACCGAGAACAAAGTCAGTGCCTCTTGAACAGAGAAGGAAAAGAGTAAGGTTGTCGAACCAAGTTCCATCCCTGTGTAACATGCTCATTTTTCGCACAAATCCAATGCTAAGAACTGATCTGAAATGGGTTTCTTAATTTTTATGCTATGCAAGCACCTCCCACTCAGTTAAACAAATTAAGATCTTGCTTATACTTGACTGTGCAGAATTGAATTCTTGATTCAGGTGTTTGTGTTTTAAATTATTTTAATGCTTTAAGTGTGAGGAATTAAATTTTTTTTTCTTTTCTGATAATAAGCATGCACAACAACCATAAAGTGCAACAAATAATAATCAACACATAACAACAAATTTAATAAAGGATTTCACACGTATGTCGTGGGTTACGTTTCCTTGAGCCCTTGTCAATTGACTTGGCTCTTTGGGATTAAGATGAATAATTTATTTTACAAGTAAATACTCAACTCCAATGGGTTTTTACACTATAAAAATGGATTTAGAATACCGTCATACCCCTGGAATGGCTGCTATCTCTCTGGAAATGGACCTCGGCTCCCTTTGACTCGACCTCTTCTGTTGGTGCCCTTAAGCTTCCCTGAGATTCTCTGTGGCACAAAATCCCTTAGAAGTCCTTTTATGTCCCTGAAACCTTTTCTACTATCTCCAACACATATCATTCATCCAAAATAGAATGTTCATTTTCTCCAAATGAGCTCTGGCTCCCCAATCTAGGTCTCCAACTCCTATTGGCCCTGGGCTGCCTTGAACTTCCCTGTGGCTTCTTCGGCTCTAGAAGTCTCCAAATGGATCTGAAAATCCTTCCATTGGATTTATAATGTCCAAAATAGTCATAATAGACAATTCACTTGCTTAAATTGGCCTCTGGATACTCTGGTTATGCCTCCAACACCTAGTGGCACCCTGTGGCTCTAGGCTCACTGAAAACTTCCCTGAAGCATATCGGTCTTTAGAAGTCTTCAAAAGCTTCTGAAAACCCTTAAATTGGATTCAAGAGGTTAAATATAGTCAGAATAATAGACTATTGGTTTGCTGAGAATGGTCATTGGTTGCCATGGCTAGGCCTCATTCTCCTGCTGGCTCCTGATGGCCTTTGGAACTTCTCTGTATAAAAATCAGTCTCATGATTCCTTAGATGGCTCTGAAAACCTCACCAATGGCTCTAGAATTTTTGAAACATCCAAAATTGACTATTTCTTTCCTGAGTAAGGCCTCTAGCTGCCTTGGCTAGGCCTCATTCTGCTGCTGGCTCCTGGTGGCCCTAGTGGCCCTTGGAACTTCTATGAAGAAAAATCACACTCAGAAGTCCTCATCTAGCTCTAAAAACCTTACCAATGGCTCCAGAATGCTCCAATTAGCTAATAATGACCCTATGTTCCCTCAAAATGGTTGAAAAATGAGTCTCCAACTCATTTTCCTAGTAACACCTAGGAAAACTCCACTAATTGTGGAGAACTCCAGTTAACTGGAGTCAAAATAGCAACTTCTGCCAATATTTGGGCACACACAAAATAGTCCTCTGGATTAGCCGTTAGCATTAATCTTAATGGTTGGGGTAGCCACATGCCAACCCCAAACCGCAGACTTCAAAACTGTCTAGCGGAACTCCGGTGGAAGGCTATAGTTAGAATTTTAAACTGTCATTGCGTTTGCAAAAACCGCGCGGGATTGTCAACCGTAACCATGTCAGGTGACCAAAAACATTTGCGGAGTCTACGTTTAAAGTAACTATCGAGTAGACCGTGGTATTTTATGTCACATTTTCCATGTGAACGCATTGACAGAGGTGCCGACGGATAGAAGACTGTTGGAGGTAACATTAACTACAGGTTGTGGTTGTAACATTACATGTGAATGTCGGCAGGGGATGCTGGTAGTTAAAACTATGCCATTGGTTTAGCCCTTGCGTCATGGGAAAGATCCAATGGGAGAGGGGCTGGCCCCTCTGCTCCCCCGCATACAAAACCGTTTAAATTTAAATATGTCGTAGGTCCTATACATTGTAAGAACCAATGTGTGGCATGTTGGCATGCGGGCACGCTAGCCGGGGGTAGGTCGGGGGTTCGAGCCCCGCCTCCCTGTTGAATTCTTAGTTAAACTGAGAGGGGGGGCGAATCAGTTTAACACATATATGAGCTTTTTATATTTTTCATCAGCTAATTTACAGCTTACTTTTATAATCAATATTAGTGCATGAACAGCCTTAATATGATGTGGAAAGCA
>JAXQQM020060867.1:0-49221 GCA_034641835.2 Pinus albicaulis
TGATCTCAGCAACTTCCTTCCAATATTCTTCATCTGTGATTCTCTTCCTCATGCCATTTGCTTTGGCATCTTCATAGACTCTTTTGCTGTGGTCTCTCTCAGAACCTTTGAAATCTCTGTAGTCTCTGCTATGGCTCTCAGTAGCCATTTTCTTCTCTAGGAGTTCTTCACTCACAAGATGCACTAAGCCTCTGCAACAACAAGCTCTCTTGCTGTAACTTACCTCACCAAGCTTCTCTCTGAGCTCCGGCTTTTGGCAAGTACTGGTCCCCTTCTCTGCAGGAACCTTCTAGGCTTCACTCTGCAACTTCTCTCAAGAACACCTCTGCTCTCTGCTCATCCAACCTCTGTTGGGAATCTTCCAGGTTCTGCCACACTCTTTCTGCACTTAGAATCCCTTGTTGGATTCTTCTATCACTGCTCTCAAAGCTTGTGATCTACTTCTGCTGAGATGTCTTCAATTGTTTGTACTCTGACTTCTGCAAACAATCCTTCAACCAGAGTTAAACACTACTCATCTTCTCTTAAGAACATTGCAATTGTCCTCTAGCTGAATACCAGGCTCACTACCTTTACTATCAACTCTGTCTTCAATTTTCAGCAACCATAATTCTGCAATTCCAAATTCAAATTAGATTAAGGTTAATTACCTGCAAGATCATGATCCTGTCCTCCACTCACTCCACAATCCTGTTCACTTCAAATATGCATGCTGCATGTCAGGCTTCCAAATCTGCAGTATTCTGTCAAAGAGATTTAAACTTCAACTTTCTTTCCTGTTCAGTACGTGTGCATTTCCAAAACAAATTTTCAGCGAGCTAACTAAATTCTAGCTCTGATACCACTTGACAGCAGGGCACCCCTTAGCCCTGGTTTTCCTCCACAGTCCAGGTTTAGCTCAAATTTTCCACCAAAGCTGTGCGCACGATTGCATTCAATTTTTCATGCCCAATCAACTCCACATCCGGGAAATCTCTGCACTTCCCTTATTCTACATTGGCAAATTCAACCAAATAAGTCGGGTTATTTTAATATCTGAATTCAGAGAATTGAGATATTAATTCAACATTCCTCCATAGCTATAACCCGACAGTCCATTTACATGTACATGTATTAGACCCCATTCACATATTTCATATTTCATACTGCACAAACCATTATACGTAATATATCCATATATATATCACGACGCCCTTCAATTATTAACAAAGTCCAACAATAATACCTTTATTAACTCGTAAACCTTAATACATATTTGATTGGGCCCCACACATACAATCAATAACCAATCAAACGCATGCAACCGTACCTTACTTATCGTTCGCGCACCTTGGTTATCATTCGCGCATCTCAAACAAGTGATCACTGTCCGATGGCCTTTGCCCAGATCAACGGCTCTGAGCAATATCGCTCGGCGTCCTGGTACGATGGATAACGTGTGATGGCGCGGGTTAACCGGTGGTTTTATAATTCATTCAGGGACACGTGTCAGTTGCTCTATAGAATCGCTGCGAATTCGGGAATACCGCTTGTCCAACGGATGGTGGTGCGATGAAACCCACGGTTTCACTCCAAACCACCGTTACTGTTCGTCTGGTCGTGGTTCCACTTCTTCGCTCTAGGTTCCGCTCGACTTCCGCTTCTATACAAAAATGTTATTTCCATCCATTTAATCCGATGCATAAACCTTGCGTCTATGGTTCACAGTGCTCCTTGGACCATTAATCACACTTCCATGATAACTTCAATCGATCTCGATGGACATGATCAGTCACCAGGTTCTTAATTGCTATAGATTCAATTACTCTCACTGAGAACACACATATAATCAAGGCACCTACTGACAAGAAAGCCGCTTTCTTCAATGACACACAGTATTCGTTAACCAGAGGTAAAACCCCACCATGATTTCTCAACAGGGTTTCACTTCATACACAGAGACTCATACTATACATGATTATAGTGGATAATCAACAACACACAAATACGCAATGTATTCCTTACGCAGATTTCAAGCAACAAATGCATAGTTATACTGAGATAATTTCCCCATATAATTCTACCAAGAAGACCTAAAGTCACACATGGGATTTATAACAATTCTCCATAAACATATATATATATACATACATATATAGGTGATAAATCTCAAAAAATTATTACAATTTCATGACAGGTTAGATATTCAGTTTATTGGCCATTTCCCTCCTATTCTGTTGCTGAAGAGGTCCTCTACCTCTCTCCATCTCTCTCTCCGATTCTCTCTGTCTCTCATCTAACCTCTTCAGGGTTACATTTATACAAATAGTTCAACGACTGTTGGTATTCCAATTCCTGAATCTAGACTCAATAACTGAATTAATCCTAAACTGACCCTTCGTATTCCTATCTCCACCAAATTCTCATGTTCTCAAAATGACTTAAGAACAATTACAATTCCCTACCAAAATATTCAAAATATTAATATTTACAAGAAATTCAAGGAACATGGGACCCCCTATGTCTAATTATGTACAAAGAAACTTTTGAGCCTAATGCTCCTGCATCATGACAACGGGGCACCCCTTAGCCCCGGTTTTCCTCCACAGTCCAGGTTTAGCTAAAATTTTCCACCAAAGTTGTGCGCACGATTGCATTCAATTGTTCATGCCCAATCAACTCCACATCCGGGAAATCTCTGCACTTCCCTTATTCTACGTTGGCAAATTCAACCAAATAAGTCAGGTTATTTTAATATCTCAATTCAGAGAATTGAGATATTAATTCAACATTCCTCCATAGCTATAACCCGACAGTCCATTTACATGTACATGTATTAGACCCTGTTCACATATTTCATATTTCATACTGCACAAACCATTATACGTAATATATCCATATATATATCGCGGCGCCCTTCAATTATTAACAAAGTCCAACAATAATACCTTTATTAACTCGTAAACCTTAATACATATTTGATTGGGCCCCACACATACAATCAATAACCAATCAAACGCATGCAACCGTCCCTTACTTATCGTTCGCGCACCTTGGTTATCGTTCGCGCATCTCCAACAAGCGATCACCGTCCGATGGCCTTTGCCCAGATCAATGGCTCTGAGCAATATCGCTCGGCGTCCTGGTACGATGGATAAAGTGCGATGGCGCGGGTTAACTAGTGGTTTTATAATTCATTCAGGGACACGTGTCAGTTGCTCTATGGAATCGCTGCGAATTCGGGAATACCGCTTGTCCAACAGATGGTGGTGCGATGAAACCCACGGTTTCACTCCAAACCACCGTTACTGTTCGTCTGGTTGTGGTTCCACTTCTCTGCTCCAGGTTCCGCTCGGCTTCCGCTTCTATACAAAAAGGTTCTTTCCATCCATTTAATCCGACGCATAACCCTTCCGTCTATGGTTCACAGTGCTCCTTGGACCACTACCATGATAACTTCAATCGATCTCGACGGACACGATCAGTCACCAGATTCTTACTTGCTATAGATTCAATTACTCTCATTGAGAACACACCTATAATCAAAGCACCTACTGGCAAGAAGGCCGCTTCTTCAATGACACACAGTGTTCGTTAACCAGAGTTAAGACCCCACCAGGACTCCTCAACATGGTCTCACTTCATACGCAAAGACTCATACTATACATAATTACAGTGGATAATCAACAACACACAAATACACAATGTATTCCTTACGCAGAGTTCAAGCAACAAATGCACAGTTATACTGAGATAATTTCCCCATATAATTCTACCAAGAAGACCTAAAGTCACGCATGGGATTAATAACAATTCTCCATAAACAGATATATATATACATACATATACAGGTGATAAATCTCAACAAATTCTTACAATTTCATGACAGGCCAGATATTCAGTTTATTGGCCATTTCCCTCCTATTTTGTTGCCGAAGAGGTCCTCTACCTCTCTCCAGATCTCTCTCCAATTATCTCTGTCTCTCATCTAACCTCTTCAGGGTTACATTTATACAAACAGTTCAGCGACTGTTGGTATTCCAATTCCTGAATCTAGACTCAATAACTGAATTAATCCTAAACTGACCCTTCGTATTCCTATCTCCACCAACTTCTCATGTTCTCAAAATGACTTGAGAACAATTACAATTCCCTACCAAAATATTCAAAATATTAATATTTACAAGAAATTCAAGGAACATGGGACCCCCTATTTCTACTTATGTACAAAGAAACTTTTGAGCCTAATTCTCCTACATCAGACTCCCAAGCTACAAATTTTTCATGGTCTCCTGATCATGTGCTCCTTCTCTCTGCCTCCAGGATCCCATACTTGGTTTTGCTGCTGTCCATCAGCTGCATCATTCTTCAACTGATTTTCTCCAGGCTTCCAGAGTTTGTTCTGTAAGTCACCTCCAGCTATACTTTCACAATCTGCCATTGTCTTTCTCCTGCTGAAACTCTCCTGCTTTCCTGCTGCTGTCTGCTGCTCCTGAGTCACTCTCATCATCAGGCTTCTGATGTGCTCAATCTCCATGTCCAGCTTATCCTCTGGCTGGAAACTATCTTGCCCTCTGCTGCTGCCTTCAATCTCTGTTGCTGCCAATATTGCTGCTCTTGTAGTCTCGCATGCTATTAACATGTTTATCTCTTCTTCGGGTGCCATCCTCCATGTTGCATCTGCCTCCACCATGGGTGTTGCTGCTGCCTCCACCATGGGTGTTGCTGCCTCCCCTTCTTGTCCTTCTGCAACACTTTTCTTTTTTTCATCATCTGCAAATTCACTTTTAGGGAAAAATTCACTACTTGATTTCCCACCAGCAGTGACATACTTCTCCAGCATACTAGTAAACAGAATTAGATTCTGCAATCTAGTATATACTCCTTTCTTCTTCACAGCCGCAGGCATCCTTGCTCCAGGGTCTGCAATCCCTTTCTCTTCTTCAATTTATCTCAGTAAACAACTCAACCAATTCTCCTGTGTTTTTTTTATATCTTCAACATGTTGGAAGTTAGACTCAGCATTTTCTTCTTCTTTGTGGGCAATCTTCAGTAACTGCCTCTCATCCTCTTGATGGATCCTGGAAATCCAATCAAGTTCTCGGAGTTTTCCTTTCTCATATCCTGTCAACATGGAATGCTGATTCCTCCTTACTTCAGCAGCTTTTAAAATCTGCTCTTCAGGCTGGCTTTGGCCTACCCAACTAGCCAACTTTTTTCTGTCAATAACATTGATAATTCCCTGTATATGAGACATGGTTGTCTCATCCTCCTTCAGCAACAATTTTTCTTTTCTCAAGACAATTTCAAAGGATGAATTGTCTTCTGCATCACCTGTACACATAAACAAACTGTCAGTGTTAAAACCATGAGACCCAATGGTCCCAATTGATGACCTGGTCACCAATTCTTCTCCCGGCATTTCTAAGTTTGGTTCAAGGCTCAAAATTTCTCCATCATCCTTTTCTTCAGCTGTCAGATTCATCTCCGTTGCTCCAATCACCATGCCCAAATGATGATCCTTCACTATGTTTTCAGTCAACATAGCTTCATTCTTATTCACTTCTCTGACTACTTTCAACTGCTGTTCTTCCTCTTTCTTTGTATGATTAACACATGAATCATCAGCATAAAGTTCCAATGCTTCAATGCCTTCTTTTTCTCTGACAACACATCAGTATGTTGTGCAGAACTCTCTTCCAAACCTTCTGTCAGCACCTTAGCATGCTGATCTGCATCCTCCATGAGACTGTCAGCTAGCCTCACTTTTCTTCCATCATCTGCTTCATGAACTCCATCCATGAAGATCTTCCTGCCTTGCTTTCCCAGCAACTCATCCAGTGCATAGGTCCTTTGCTTCTCCAATTCTCTTCTCTGAGAATCCAACCTCCTATATAACTCAACCACTTCCATGGGGGTAGACTTCGGGAACCTTACACAACCTTTTATGCCTCTGCTTATTCTTGACCAATCCTCTGTTGGCCCTTCTCTCTCAGCTTCACCATCCTACTGGATATCTTCAATTGACCCTTCTGTCTTCATCTTTCCCTGAGATATCACTATCTCATCATTGATCTGAATAGATTTCAGATTCAAGGTCTTCTTCTCACTAACAAACTCTGAAGCTTGTTAATCTTCCAGGGGTGTACCTACAAACACACACAACTTTTTAGTCTTCAATTCACAAGACTCTTCAGTCTTGGCTGCTCCCTCAAGCACTTCTTCTGGAACAGGTCTGCACATGGAATCTTTAATTTCCATCCTTGCCTCAAGAACTCTGGGTTCTTCTTCCTCTGTGGAGTCTGTCATCACTTCACATTTGTCAGACTCAAGGACACAAGTCTTCACATCATCTGGACTTGTCCAATAACTCAGGAATTCCTCAATGATTTCCTCCTCAACAAGACAAGATTCTTGCTGCCTCAGGTCTTCACTATATCCTACAAGACCTCTTGCAAATCTCCACTCTTCATCTGTGCTCTGCTCTGCTTCACAAGAAGAAATTTCCTCTTTCAACTCAGCTGCTCTGAGTTCTTCTCTCAACAGGGCAATCTTCTTTTGCCTCAACCTCTTCTGTAATGGTTGCCATTTCACATTCTTCCTCATGAGCCAACCAACTCTCTGGCTTTCTTCTATCCTTCTCTTCAGTTCATTGAGCTCTTCCCAATGCACCCGCCACTTTTATGTGTTTAATGAATAGTCTTAAATAAATACTTGGACAAGTTTGTGCTAGTATTTATTGACGACATTTTAATATATTCCAAAAGTGAAGCAGAGCATAAAGAACACCTCATAATTATTTTGCAAACTCTCAGGGAAAATAAATTGTATGCTAAGCTTAGTAAATGTGATTTTTTCAAAGAGAAAATTCAATATTTAGGGCATATAATTTCAGAACAAGGGTTGGCTGTAAACCCAGAAAAGATAAAGGAAATTAGATAGTGGCCTGTACCTACTAATGTATCAGTTGTAAGATCCTTTATGGGAATTGCAGGATACTACCGGAGATTTGTAGAGAGATTTTCAACCTTAGCCTACCCCATTATTTCCTTGCAAAGGAAAGGAGTAAAATTTGAATGGACTGAAAAATGTCAAAATAGCTTTGAGCAGTTAAAACTAAAACTTACTAAAAAACCTATTCTAAATATTGCTGACCCAGATCAAGAGTTTGTAGTATGCACAAATTCTTGTGGATACGGATTAGGAGGAGTACTATTGCAAAAAAATTATGTTATAGCCTATGAATCTAGAAAGATTAAGAAGCATGAATAGAATTATAGTGTTTATGATCTTGAGTTAGCTTCTGTAATGCATGCTCTCAAGATGTGGAGACATTACCTTCTAGGAAAGAAATTTGTGATGATGAAAAATCACATCAGCCTAAAGTATTTCTTTACTCAACCAAACTTGAATGCTAGGCAAGCTAGGTGGCTGTCTTTCCTGAGTGAATTTGACATAGAAAT
The DNA here is from genome assembly GCA_034641835.2 of Pinus albicaulis. NCBI lineage: Eukaryota > Viridiplantae > Streptophyta > Pinopsida > Pinales > Pinaceae > Pinus > Pinus albicaulis. The sequence continues at coordinate 7,443 of JAXQQM020060867.1, forward strand.
AAAACACATCAAAGGTAACGAAAACAAGAGTGCAGATGCCTTAAGCAGAAATTCTTGGCAAAGTATGAATAACATTGGAAGTAGTGTCAACTTTGAATTGGAGGGATTGGTTCAAAGGGTAGTAGATCAAGACCAAAACTATGAAAAGCTTCAGACTCAAATGTTGAAAAAATAAATGAAAGGGTATACACAAAATCAGAATGGGCTGATTTGTTACAGAGATAGATTATACATTCCTAATGTAGATTCTTTAAAGAAGGAAATTCTGGATGAATATTATAAAAATACATATTCTAGACATCCTGGATACCAAAAATTACTCACAGCCTTGAGAAAGAATTTATTTTGGCATGGAATGAAAAGAGATGTAGCAAGTTACTTGGCTAGATCTATTGAATGTCAAAAGGTAAAAGTTGAACATCAGCACCGAGATAGGTTGCTGAATCCTTTACCTATTTCAGAATGGAAATGAGAAACTGTTTCTATGGACTTTATAACTGGTTTACCAAGAACCAAATATTAGCATGACTCAGTGAAGGTTGTAGTTGATACTTTAACTAAAGCTTCTCATTTCGTACCTGTTTAGTCTACCTTTGGGACAACCCAAGTAGAAAATGTGTTTATGAAATAGATTGTAAGGCTACATGGAGTTCCTAAAATGATAATTTCAAACAGAGACACCAAATTTACTGCAACATTTTGGATGAGCTTGTTTGGAGGCATGAGAACTAAATTAATTTTTAGTACTGCCTACCACCCCCAAACTGATGGCCAAACTGAAAGAATAAACCAAATTCTGGAGGATACGTTAAGGATGTATATTATGGATAGGCAAAACAAGTGAGAAGACTATTTACACTTAGTAGAATTTGCCTACAACAACAGCTACCAAACATCCATAAAGATGATTCCGTTTGAAGAACTTTATAGCATGAAGTGCCATATACCCTTAAGTTGGAGTCAACTTGAAGATAAACTGATACTTGGACCCGAAGCTTTACAAGAAATGGAAAAAGTTGTAAAACAGATTCAGAAAAAATATCAAGACAACCTAGGACAGACAGAAAAGTTATCCAAACAAAAAGAGAGTTCACCGAGAATTCAGTGTGGGTGATCATGTATATCTAAGGATTAATTCTAAGAAGAGCACTTTGCACACTGAAAGTTGTGCAAAATTAGCTCCACGATACTGTGGACTGTTTGAAGTGTTGGAAAGAGTAGGACCAGTGGCCTATAAATTGGCCTTACCCATTCATATTAAGGTTCATGATGTGTTTCATGCTTCTTTATTGAAAAAATATGAACTTGATTTTGTTCACATTATTGATTGGAATTTGATTCAGGTGGAACCAGAAGGAGAATTCCTTCCAGAGCCACTTCAAATCTTGGAGCGGGAAGAAATTGAACTTCGGAACCAGACATTAGCCAGGGTAAAAGTGCAGTGGGGACACTTTAAACTCGTAGAGGCTACTTGGGAACGAGAAGCTGAGATGATGGAAAAATATCCCTCACCATTTACAGAGTGAATTAGTTAATTATTTTGTCAACACCGAGGGCGGTGTTTGTTTTTAGAAGGGGAATATGTAATACCCAAGTTCCTATGCTTTTTAATTGACAGTTGAATAAGTCCAAAGGGGAAGTGGACCCCAATGGAGAATTAGTGTGTGGATTTATTTTATTTTTAATTAATAAAAATAAAAAGAAACGTTATGTGTGCAATGACTAGATTGAGAATTGAGATCTTAACCCTAGATCCATGATGATGTGGATAAGGTGATGAGACCTTCCCACACCTTCTAGAAATCCTTGGAAGGAATATTACCAAAATTAGATTTGGAGATAAAAATATAATTTCCCCAATGAAGAGGAAAGTAATTAGGAAGAGGAAAAAAATGTTGGAAAAGAGGAAAATAGAGCTTTAAAGTCCCTCTATGAGGGAAAGCCTAGGCAAAACAGGAAGAAAGCATCCTGAAATATCTGGACGCAAAAATTGGGAATAGGCTTTGGAAAGCACAACTTGAATAAGTTTCTCCATGATAGAGAAGGGGTTGTCTATCACTGGGAACTAAGATCTCGGCTCGGGGGTGAGTTATGGAGAGAGAACTCTACGATTGGGTGGAACTAGCCAGAGAAATTGGTATGCACACCTAACTAACATGTTTCTAATTGATATTAAATTTGTATATGTGTTACATGACATCTTCTTAGGAAGTTAGTATGATTTATATGTATGTTATATGTGAAAACAATTGTTACAGTTAAGTCTAGTGGGACTTACTTAGTTAAAAGTTATCAATTAGTGTGGTGAAATATGGATGGCCATACATTTAACAGATTATGTTACCGTAATAACATAGAAATATGTATGGTTGAATGGGGAAAAAGGTCGAGTTAACTCCAATAACCATAATGTCTAAATCTTGGTACAAATTTAAATCTAGAGTTATGCAGTCTAACCGATAATTCTGCTAGTATTATTAAGGAAATGAACTAGTTATTATCATAGAAAATAAATATCATTAGACATAAATTTCAAGTTACAGATCTGAAAAATATGATGAATAGTGCAAACTATATAGATAAATGCATATAACTAAGTCATTTTTGTCTCTAGAAAAATTAGATGCTTATATGAAATAAGCCTAGGTTGTTGTGACAATATATACAAAGTGTATACATATCTGAAATAATTTTTTTCTAATTATTTACGAATAAATTAGAAGAAATATAATAACATAAAGGAATAATTGCTAAAAGAAATTTCAACTAATACTTTAGCCTTTTATGCTACACCCACAAAAGGTTAAAAATACGAGTCTTACAGAAATCTGAAATTTAATTGCTTAGGAAATTCAGATCAAAATAGATAGAAATGAAATTCTAAGCTATGTACTAGAGTATAGAATTAAATAGAAACGTAAATCTTATTCTCTTAGAGGTTATTATAGAATTGGATTTCCAATAGTAAATTCTTAAATTCATTGAAATGAGGTTATATTGTGTGGATATTCAATAACAGAAATAAAACTGTACTATTGACCTAAGAAGCAGTAAGGCTTATGCTATTAAAAATAAAGAGGGAATATTTATTAATATACTGCTAATATCCAATATGTCATATAATACCCCACCTAAGGAAGTCTATTCAACTAAAACAGTTGAGTAGCTCAAAATATAAGAAAAAGGACAATTTCAGTACATTAAAGTAGAGAGAAAATTTAATGAATTTGAACAGTCCAATTTTGGGTCAAAACCAAAAATATCTTTATATATATATTACAATGAAACTTTAAAAATAAATTCACTATCATAGCTGCTGCTAGGGTCACTGTACAAAAATAAAATAGACACATTTGTTGAATTCTGAAGAAAGGTTCATTGCAGAAGAGATCCTCGGAACCATGATACCAACCTGTTCAAAGGAAAAGTACCTGGTTAAGGAGAAGACGAGTTGGAACCCACACGAGTTGAACGAACCTGAAACCAAAACATAAGAAATTAAAATGATGGTAACAAAGAACTCAAAAACAAAGTAAAGGTCGACTCAGAGTTCATAAGGGAAGCCGTAGCGTATGAGGTTCAATATTTTGATGTTTTCAGCTGAAAGCACAATAAGCCAGTGCAGATTAGATAGAATACACAGTTGAGGAGTATATTTTTAATTTTGTGATATTACTAAAAGAAATTTGTGTGAGAGGGATTTAATTTAAAAATAAAATTATACATCCAGTAATAGATGTAATAAAAGAAGTCCTCAACCAATAATTCGAAGCATCAAAATGATATTGAAACCAGGGATGGGTGAAGTACCATGTCTGCTTAAAGAGAGGGGCTATTGTCTCCACTACGTGGGATAGATCACCCCATATGCACGCAAAAGTGGAACAGAGGATTTAACCCATGTTAAAACTTGAAATTATTGGATTCATTTAACATACGAAAATGTCAGTTGAAAGAAATGACCCATAAAATTTCAATGAAAATAATTGACCACTGTAAGTGGACTTCGGGACTGCACTCAAAAACCAAAGAGTAGAGTCTCTAAGAATTTTGTAATTATAGTAATAAGCGAAGAATACAACAATGCAAAATAAAACTTAACATCCCATCTGTCTGAAGATAGAAAGAAAATTGAAAGTGTAAAGGCCACAACCATATTAATGGAAGGCACCTTGGTAGCATTACTAAAATGAAAACATAGATCCAAAACCATGTTACCATATGAAATTTCAGGAGCGTAAACAGTGATATATATATCTACCTTCATAACCAAAGCAATGAACACGGAAGGATTTCATAATCACCAGTTATTCAAATCATGTACGCAATGGGGAAGAAATATTTCGAAAGGGAAAGACTGATAATCCAAACGAATTCTGTTGCAGAGAGAGTATGACTTACCAAAGGAATTCGTATCAATGCCAAGGTGTGGTGGACCAACGCCATAGGTTTCTCCCCACTCAGCCCTCGTTCTGAAAAACATTAATCAGAAAAAATAATTTTTTGCAATGAGTAGACTCAGTAACTAGAGACGCGGAAATGGGAATGTTGTGAATAGCCGAGAGTTTTAAACTCATAAATGAACCCTAACCTCAGGTTCAATCCCATCGTCCATGTGTCATACGATGGTGAAGGAGCGGGAAACAATGGAGTTAAGTCGAAAATTAAGTTAGGTAGTTGAAAAAAAATCCCAACGAGGTGGTGATAAATCTTCAATTTAATTTCACAAGGTACCATGTCACATGGGTTACAGCTGAAAACGTAGAGTTAGACATGTAACATACATTTTAATCGTACCTTAGAATGCCATAGGTGATCATAATATCCCAGACCATTAAGAACGTAGGTGTCAGTACTAATGGCGATTAATAACTGAGATTATTAATATGAGGTGATGGGTGGGCATTTGTAAACCAATTTCAACATGGTGGCATGTAATAATATGACTCATAAACAAGTGCTTTAGTCGATGGAGACAAATAACAAATCACGAAGGTTAAATCTAAATTTGGACAAGGTGGAAGGTAGAATAGAATGTATGTAAAATAACCAAAGTAATTAAGACAACGTATTGTTTTAGATCTATACATTGCTTATATGGTTAAAAATTTTTATGAGTATGATTAAATAAATTCCTTAGAATAGGAATGTAAGTTGGAATAGGGAACTATACTGGTCACCCTCATGGATAACCATGACCTTAATGGGATAAATAGAAAAAGGTGAAAATTAGTTAACTATAATCAAAGAGGGTTACATGAATTTCAGGAGTGAAATGGGTTACATTGGAGTAATGCACCAAGGGGTGCACATAACTTTAATAGGTCTAAAATTAATTTATAGAATTCAGTGAAGGAAAATGATAGTTGTAGTAGTAATGACAGAATCTCATTGAATTGCGACGAAACTAGAAAAGACGAAAATGTGGAATCGAGTTAGTGTCTCGCCAAATTTCGACAATGATTTAACTGTGTAAATAGAATATCGTCAACTTGTCACGAATAATTATGAAAAAATGTTAATAAAATCTAGTAGAAATATATATATATTTATGTAAATTGAGGGACATTACAGAAAATGATGCATTATAGAGGACATCAGTTAATTATTAACCTGCTGTGAATTTTCTTAGATTGATTACGTTTTTTCTACCCACTGTTATTCCTTCAAACACATCTCATATCTCCTTACTGCTGAAATTAATATTAGCATAGTACATTGGTAGCTTCGATTTATTTTCTTCCTAGTCATTCAAGTAGAAGACACTACAAGAAAAAGACCCTCTAGTGGATGTGTTTGAGGAACTCCTTATAAAATATCCCAGACATCCCTTTATACAAGAGGTTACTAGACGAGGTTGGGAGGTGGAGGTTTTCGCGGATACCTTTTGGCCAATGCATTTGTCATCCTAAACTACACTAGTGTGTCCCACTAGCGAAAGAACTGGTGCGTACTAAAAATTGACAGACCAGGACATCGTGTGCTAGGTAAAAAAACTACTTGGTGAATATCGTTACTGTAGTGCATTGGTTCTCTATACATATTCAACATCGGTGTGCCCTAAAACCATGCGCCAAAACTGAAACCCGCCGGGTGCGGTTGGGAGAAATCGCTCGGCGCACCTCAAAAATCCGCGCACTAGAATACTGTTAAATAAAAAGAATTGTGGACAGAAATCAGAATTTTTCACTTTTTAGTGCTCGAGATCTCTCAAGCACCGATGAAAATTTACCTTGTGTGAGGCACCCTGCAAGGGGTGCTCCCATTGCACACACTTTTATTGTACATTTCCCACCATCATCATTTCAAATTTTGTAAAAAGGTTGGAAATTTTACTTTTGAAAATTATATAGCCACTATGCCTTCTCAACATCCAAATGTATAGGTATTTTACTTGTTTTCCATAATTAAACATTTTAGTGGATCAATTTTCAAAAATAACTTAAAAGTCACCTTATTTAAAAAAAAAAAAAAATCTGACATGGTGCGCTCAAGCCGTTCAGCTCGCACCAATTCATGGTGCTACCTGTAGATTCATAGGTTGCACCGTGACTGGTGCAAATGGTATTTGCATCAGTTCTAGAGTATTACCGAAACGACGCACCATGCTTTTCTAAAGTTAAAAAAATTGCGATGCAGTCGGTTACCCGACCGCACCGTTGACCATGTTGAAGTGCGGGAATTTGGTATGTTGATGGATATATGTGCCCCGGGGCACGTATTTTTGTCAATGCACCACCCTCATGAAATTTACATAGTCAACGGTGCGGTCATGTAAACGACCACACTGTTGACTATGTAGTGATGTGAGGAGGGCAGTGTGCTTCCTAAAGTATATGCCCAGGGGCGTATAGTTTGGTCAACGCATAACCCTCTCGATACTGGTATATAGTCAAAGGTGTGGTCATTTATAACAACACATTGATGACCATGTAATGATGCTAGGAGGGAAGTGTGTTGATGAAACTATACGCCCAGGGGCGAGTAGTTTTGTCAGCGCACCGCCCTCCCAAATTTGTTCATAGTGAACGGTGCAATCGGTTAAACAACTACACCGTTGAAAAATAGCTAATGTTTTGTGGTGCGTTTAGTCAACACACTACTTGAGATAAGGCAGGTCATGATTTTTTGTGCACTGCAAATGTCCAAGTGCACCTCGTCTGGTGCACGATAAAGACAGACACATCGTTACCAGTGCATGCCTGTTTTTTGTGGCGCACCAACATTTTTTTATTTTTTTTTAAATTATATATATATATACATATATATATATATATATATATATATATATATTGCTAAATACATGTCTCATTTAATATAAAAATTGTGTTTAATATGTGAATCATTGAATGACGTCGAAGGAGAGAAGAGAGGGAACATCAACAAAAATAGGCAGACCAATATAACGTGGTTTTCTTGTGGGAGGCATGAGAAAGGGAGACAGATATGTACCCTCGCCCTATTATAGCAGCCACGCAGGTGATCCTAATGGAGATAGGCCTCCTCAAGTTCTATGAGGAGGCTACATCCTTGGCAGGCCATGGTCGGTTATTGCGACAACTTATCCATAGGTGGAATGCCCACCAATAGGATTTTTGGGTTGGTCCTAACTAGTGGTATGCGCCCACTCAGGAGGACATATATTTCATTACTAGCCTATTGAGGAGAGGGGTGGATTTTCCCTCGTTTCTAGAGGTCCTCATTGGTTATGCAGTAGGGAGCTAGTTGGAGTAATCTCTGAGATACATTAGCGTGGATATATTGTCTCCTACAAAATTTCAAGTCTCCGATGGTGAGTTACATATTTCTTAATTTGGTGGAGAGGAGGTGAGGTGCCTCTAACTACTGATTTGTAGCATTTAACACCATACCAGTGATGAACAACACATTAGTTTCCTGCTTCTATTCTATGTTAATTATTTATTACATGCGAAACGAATTGTGAGGTGGTCTCCCATTTTTTACGGTAGTTTTGTACAGCTTTAAATAGATGTCATGCTCAGGAACAAGGCAGGGTGAACTTCCATTTTACTTTAGAGCTATTTTTTTTATTTTTTGAGAGGTTTCCAGAGACGAGGTGTAATTTTTTTTGACAACCATGTAGGTTGACGTTCCATGTACGAATGTAGATGTGGGGACAGACGGCACCCAAGAGGGACAAGTCAGAGTTTTCCGCGAGGATATCACATGATGAGCATCGCTTCGTTCTGGTCCCCTGTCCATATTCTAGTTTGTATTGGAGAGGGTGTGACAACATCCTCTTCGTAGATCATGAGCCACCCGATGATAGAGGTAATATAATTGTTTTCTTCAAATTTATTCTAAAATGTTCTTTAATTTTTTTTTATTAAGATGTTTAATGAAATCGTCTAATTATTGTTGTGTACTTATATATATTTTGTAGACATTTGGTCATTCGATGGTGATGAGATTCCACCACCACCAAATGATCCAGGTGTAGATCCTGATGATGATCAGGAGATGGCAGATGCCAAGGATCAGGCGAGTGCAGATAGGCGTGGTTCTCATGTTGCGTAGGTACCAACTGGTGTGAGGCGTAGGCCTAACACTAGATTTAGGATCGAGTTGGACAACCAACTCTGTGGACAGCTTGCATAGGAGGGAGTCAGGCCGACCACTATGAGAGAGATACAAGGCAATGCTAGGCTGATAGACATGTGAAGAGGCATGCCACGTGACATGTTCACCTTGATGCGGCATGTTGTAGGAGCTACTAGCTTAGAACTGTAGTTTAGGATGCTCCTTCAACATGCGTGTGGTCAAGACACATAATGTCGACAATCGAGCAGCGAAGCATGATCTGATGATCACGATCAGGGGAGTGATCATCGTTCACCTAGCATCGCAGATGAGCATCATGCAGCATCGAATAGAGGTCATGATGTTGATCAGGTTGGACCATCACCTTCGATTCATCCTTCTCAGCCTATAGCATCCAGCATTCATGATCATGAGAAGGTTGGACCATCGACGTCGAGTCATCATGATTAGCACCCTGCAGCATATAGCAGTACTCATGATCATGAGCAAGCTCAACCATCTATATAGAGTCACCTTGAGCAACCGAGAGTTCATCTTGGTCAGCATGAGGCACTACTAGATCAGCAGACACGTGATGATTGACATCTATCTGAGCTTCTCAAGGTTGCACCATTGACTGAAGAGGCCTCGACTAGTACTACTATTGATGATGTACCACAAACTCATATTTGAGATTTAGATTACCGTTGTATATGTTTATATATATATATATATATATATATAGTCCATGTATTTATCTTCATGTTGCAGTTGTACTTAATCTGATGTTTTTTTGTAATGATGTTATACAATGCTTGTGTTTTATTGGATGATCATGATCACGATGATTAGATGATGTTAGCGAATTTTAATGTGTTTTTTAGTCCAATATGATTTTCATACGATAGTTATCATGATCGTGATGTTTATTTTTAATATTAAATCATGATATTTATTAAATATTATGTCGTGATTGTAATTGAAATTTTAATTTTAATTGTATGTAAAATTGTAAAATTGTAATTGTATAAAATATTTGTAAAATTTTAATTTTATTAATGTGAAATGATTAAAATTTAATTCTAATTCCAATTCCATTATCTGTCCTATTCTACGTTTAATTATAATAGTGTGTAAAATATTTGTAAAAATTTTATAATTGTATTAATGTGAAATTATTGTAATTGCATTCATATATGTAAATTTGTAAAATTGCAATTGTAATGGTATATATGTAAAATTTTAAAATTATAATTTCAATTGTAAATTTTACGTAAAATTCTAAAATTGCAATTGTAATTCTATGTAAAATTCTAAAATTGTAATTGTAATTGTAATTGTAAAATTGTAATTGTATGTAAAATATTTGTAAAATTTTAATTGTATTAATGTGAAAACTTTAAGTGTATTAATGTTAAATGATTTTATTAAATTTTTTTAATTTGTAAATTTGTAAAATTGTAAATAATTGTAAAATAATAAATATAGAATAATATGAATTTTTTTAACATAATAAAGTTTCGAAAATAATGCAAATAAATTCGTGTACTTTAGAATTCTCATTATTTTACTATGATATTACATAAAAAAAAACCAACTTTATACAATACATCATTGTTTTTCAGATCAACATAATTGCAAATTATCAAGTGAAATGTTGATTTAACATTAACACAATGAAAATTACCAAATAATTCAAAATACATATTATAATGTTTCAAAAAAAAGAGTCTTATAAGTTATAAGTTAATTAAGTCCTCTTCTTTATAAAAACCCATCTTAAAAAGTATAAATAATGAAATAACACATGTACCATATCACTCTTGGTTCTCATGATCACCCTCATTATCTTTCAACTCGCTTGGCATGATAACACTATTGTTCTCAAAAATATGTTTTAATGTAGGGTCATGTCTCAATATGAACCACCAATCTCTATCCAACACATCTAGGTAAAAAAAAACCTGGTCGCAGTGTTTGGGGAAAACATAGGGCTCCTTAGCTTCATCCTACATACTTCTAGAGTTGATAGATATCAACCTACTATCACGATCGTCCTTTACATTATTTCGATCAAAGGTGTCCCACCACTTGCACCTAAAAATAACACATTGGAAATAAGAGAAATCCACTTCAATGATCTCTTGTATCTTTTCGATGTAACCTAACATCCCTCATAATAGGTTTTGATCATGGTGGCTAGATCGACTAGATTGATCGAACTTGAATTCCACTGCACAATCATGTGTCATGTCTCCATCATTGGCATTTTCTGCTGGAAAATGGTGTCGATATGCCCATATAGATGGGAAGAAATGCACCTATAAAAAAGTTAAAAAATCATAGTGTCATATGTCTTATAAGAACCCGACAATTAAAATATGAAATATAGATGTAATTACATTTGAAAGGCGCATTATTAAGTTTCAAATGTACATATAAATTAAATAGATTATTACCAAGTTGGTGCACCAAATCACTACGTTTAGCACATCCTCTTCAGTGCGCGGGTAACGACCGGTTGCACCATATTTATCTCTGACCTGGTCAGCAACCGAACTGTTGGCACATATTTTTGGCATATTTTATTTTAAATTATCAGGATAAGGCACACTTCTGCCATTCAACCGTCTGAATTATTTCCTGTCACTATCCCATTTCATCCTCTCTTTTTTTTGTACAATTCGACCCATGGTTGTGTCGCTTTAGAATTGTAAAGAACAAATTTATTGATTGCTTCAATTTCTTCACTCGCTGATGAAATAAAACTGACATTATATAGTAAATAAAGATCAAAATATATATTTTATCGAAGCTCAACATAAATATTTAATTTGTGTAAATTTGAAAAATTATATTTCTCTTAGTCTTTTTTCAAGCGCCTTTTTCCATTCGTTTAGAGCAGCTCCCCTTCTCTTTTGTCTTCATCCCTTTCATCATCCCAAATCAACACACCTGGTCTATTTTATGATCTTTTTGATGTACTCACTGTCATAATAGAAATACTCATATGATATGTACCCCTCTTCCATAGACCCCTCGGGATTTTCCATTTTTCAAGCAAAACCTTTCAATTTCTTCATGTACCTCTCTAAGAACAACATCCAATGACAAGAAACCACCGCAACTAATTCAACCTCATCTACTAGGTGGATTAAAAGATGAACCTACGAGTCCATGAAACTCATTGGCAGTTGCTTCTCAAACATACAAACAATCTCGACTATCTCTTGATTCCACCATGAAATGCTAGCCACATGAATCTTCTTTGATATGATCCCACATACTAATGAAGATAATTTAGATATGGGATATCCTAGTTCTTGGGGGAATTCATGTTTCACACACCCATGCACGGAAAAAGGATAATGACACTGCAAATCTATAAACACATGCAATAATACAAAATTAGTTATGTTTTGTGATCCATGCATGGGATACAATTTATTAATATAACAAATAATAAAATCATGCTTTTGACATTATACATACTCTTAGAAGAATCAAAATTTCATGTGATTTCAACCCCGATAAATGGTAATCCATGATGAAGCAACACCGTAGTTAAGACCCGTATGAAGATGAAACCCTCACACCCATAATAACTTCCCTTGCCAAAGAAATATCATATACTTTTAAAATCCATGGAAAATCACCTTATTTTAGATACCATGAATTAGAGGGATTAGCGCCTGCCTCTGATCCTGTACCTTCTAATCATCTTGGGCAAGTTTAGTTTTTAGTTTTTGAAGTAATAAGATGTTTCCTAGTAGCCAATGTGTCACATTGTTTCGATTGTATGTTCCTCCATAAAGAAGATGAAGCATTTTTAAATATATGCATGGGATCTAATAAGTGGGTAATATTAAGATGGTCCCAATATGGGAGGTTATAAAACATAGATTTCATTTTCATCCCAATGCAAAATTTGTCAACATAGGTGTCGAATAATTCTGGATACTCGAACATAGGCTTCCCATTTGAATCAAAAAATTCTATGAAATCCTTATCCTTCTCTCTCTCATATGATCTAGGCCATTCCTTTGGTGTCGTTATTGGAGGCATTTGGGTTCTCTATCATTTACCATTGAAAGTGGATGCTGCTCTTCTATAAGGGTGTTCTTCTGGAAGGAATACCCTGGAGCAGTCATAAACTTACTTTTTTAGGTCATTTGACCATCTAGCTTTCAGAGAAGGTCCACAAAATTTACATCCAAAATACCCTTTTCTTACAAGACCTGCAAAATTATTGTATACAATTTATATGCATGGCATGTTAAATAATATCATGAAGATAAGAACAATTACAATGACTAAATAACTAATATGAAAAATAATATTCTTACATATATAAAAAAAAGCAATAAACATGTAATGTACCAGAGAAAACTCCTAAGCCTTAATAATCATGTGTCATGTAATCACATATGCCATACAATGTAAAGCTCCTCTCTATTGCGATGGATCTTGATACATCAAATACATTTATCCCATCCCATAATTCCTTTAATTCATCTACCATTGTAAGCAGACATCCATATTCTTCACTTTTCTTCTACCAGGGACTACGAGATCCAACATAAGATGTTCATTCTTCGTGAACAAACATTGGGGGATATCTTTATTGATCACTACTATAGGCCAAAAAGAATATTTGGTGTTCTGGAAGGAATATGGATTGACACCATCCATGGCTATTCTGAGTCGTAGACTTCATACTTCATCCTTGAATTTTTTGGGGCATGTATCCTTTATATGGTTCATGGTTATTCAGTCTGTTGGGATTTGCATAACTCCCAACTCACGTCTGTGTGAGGGATACCATCCCTAAAAATAGCTAATTCTTTGCAGTGAAATAGCCTTTGAATCCTTGGGATTATAGACATGTGCCTAAATATCTTAAAAGGAGAACCAAGTGATTTACCCTTACTTTTTTATTTATGAGACATTTCATGCCTACATTTTGGACATATCTCTTTGCTTGCATATTCTTCTCTATATATAATATAATAATTTGGACATGCACGATATGATATATACTCAACATCGAACATTTTCAAGAATTTCTTTGGCTCTTCGCAACTACCGGGCAAAACATTATCACTCGGAAGAACCTTATCTTTGAATAATGTGTAGTTGGTGATCATGGAAAATATTAAAGGTACATTAATGCTGATATAATTATTACTTTTCATAAAATTGACCATTTGTAATATTCATTTTGATACTATATTTATCAAAATTATATAAGGGAGGAATTTATGGTAACTTACCTCAAAATTTCTAAGAAAAACGCATTTGACAAAACAATATTTTCTTTTAAGTTGTATAGTAATAATTTTATCACCAACTGGGTAGAATTTGACTGACAGCCAGGTCCAAAGAGAGGAGTGGTGGAAGAAAATTTAGGCTTTCAAAAAAGGTGTCAGCGATATGAGCATCATCCCCTAGCTAATCATCATTTTGATAACAACATTGTCTTCATGGCAGTCTACCTTAAGTAATCATCCATACCAACCTCTATTTGATTTCCTTCATTGCGAGATTGTGAAGAAATACTATTGTTGTAGTCATTCCTAATTGGTGAATCTGGACGTGGTGGGAATTGAATCGATGGGTGATTCAACCATTCTTCGTATTATTCCTCTCCAATCTTTTCTCGTAATTTATCCTTCTCTCGATCTGAAATTGTTGCGGGGTGCAACGAAAGATGGTATGTAGGTTGCTCATCATCACTAGAATCCTAATGATTTAAAAAAAAATATTTGAACATGATTAGTACAAAATATATGATATCAATTAGTAAGAACGCTGATAATGCATGATTAATTTGTTTGAAGTTTAAATAATTACATTAATATACCAAAAAATTATTATTACCATCATTGTCCCAAGATTGTGGCTAGAAGAAGCAATATTGTTACAATTGGCAGGCTGAAGCGACTGCCTATTTTCATCTACCAAATGTGTGTTGTGATACGCTACTCCTGATAAGAGCTTCCAATGTTTTGGAATTGTTTGAATATTTTGCGCATCTGAACTCGATTATGAATCTGCATGAACCCGCAAAATTTGTATCCATTATAAATTTTATTTAGCTAATTAACATGGATAAAAAACATAAACTTCAATTAGATAATGAAAGTATAAGTAAAATCTGAAGTAAATATTACGTCACGAGATGGATAGGGAGAACTCTGCAATGGACTTTGAGAAATATTATGGAATGAGGTGGATTTTGAAGAATTTTCCATTCTATATAATTATTAGATTTTCTCCCTGCAATAGAGAAAAATCAACCATAAATTTTGGTGTACACACCTAAAATTAATTGCAGTTCCTTAAAAGTGGACTTATTGTTATTGGTTGTAATGTACAGATAACCGCATCGGTGCATTTTAGTTAATGTGCAATAGTTATGTGTTATTAATTGGTGCACTGGTGTGATGGTGTTAATTGACGTACTAGTGATGGATAGCAGTAAATAAAAAAAGTGCAACTTTTTTTCTTAAAGTTGAAAAAAATGCGGAAAATTGAAAAATGGGCTGAAACAAAATTTTGAAAAAATAATTTCATAAAACAATTCTTCAAATACTAAACACTTTTCATTATTTCACTATTTTTGCAAAAAAAATCAGCGAGAGCTTTGCACGAGACATACATGGAGAAAGACAGCATGAGAGCACTATGGAGCAGTGAAATACTTTTGAACAGAAATATCCAAACAATTAGAATTCCAAACCTCTCTTGATTCTAACCCTGTAGCATATAATTTCAAACGATCTAGTGATTAAATGTTATTGTTTTTGTTACATTTTTTCCGCAGTATTTTTACACAGCAAGTAAAAAAATTTAAAATCTATTGCTGATTTTCAAAAAAGTAAAAATAAAAAATAAAAAAATAAAAAATAAAAATAAAAAATGAAAAAATTTAGATAAAAAATATAAAAATCTCCATTTTACACTAAACCTTTCATTATTTATTTAGTTCCCTTGCTTTCCAAGGTGTTTTCATTATTTCATAATTAGGATTTTCATTTTATATTTATAGGGTTCGTATTTCACATATATATATGTCATATTAAGTATCTAACCCACGACGATTTTGTTGGGGAAAATACCTAGAGGGGGGGTGAATCCAAGATTTTCTACATATTAAAATTTTTTTATTTTTCTTTTACTTCAAACCTATACGTCACTTTTCCGCGCACTATCGTATATACGCCATACTTTATTAAAACGCGTATACACAGAGATCTAATTAAGCCATTAGTTTTCACTTATATCATTCCATCATTCATTCATTAGATGATTCTTATAAACAATAAAACATATGTGAAGAATTGCATTAAACCATCACAAAAGCATCACACATGAACACCGGGATTTTTTTAGGTGGAAACCCAAGTCAGAGAAACTAATCGTCATAGCTGTTTCACCAGTCATTTTATTATAGTGAAAACATCTATAACATAAGGTGTCGGCGTGCATTGACTCAAAGACGGCAGCACCCACTGCGTCACAGGTCAGCCTTCTCTCGAAGGGGAGGTACGACCTCTGACTTGCTTTCACTACCTTCTCCCGAGCGGGGAGTTATGACCCTCGTATCTCATTTACTACCAATTGAAGGGAGCTACGACCCCCCCGACCAAGGCTACAACCCTACACACCTTGGACCACGTTTAACACTTTTTAATCGGATCCAACAACTTCATACAGAATGGTACCTATGTGCCACATTTCATCATATTTTTCGTACAGACCCTTTCCATGATTTAAGCACAAACATACATCACTACCGTATAATTATCAAATACGATCGACAGCGTAAACACAAATATAACGTATCAGATAATTCATACCTCGTTTTCTTCAAAGAAATCTTTGCCTATATACGCGTTTTCTTCATCATGCGTCGCATATATATCGCTTCCGTTCACACAAATCCAGTCGTATATCAGAGGAGTTTCATTGCGCATACGTTGCGATTTTCGTCAAGTTGTGACATATACAGTTTTTCCTTCCTATGGAAGTAGCGTATAGATCTTCAATCATTACGTAGCAAAGATACTTCATTAGATCGGAGACTACCAGATTACCTTTATTTCTGCATGCATGTTCGCTTAGATGTTCGCCTATCGCCGTATCTAGGCTCTCTATAAGTATCTAGTAGATACAAGTGTATTTATCTAGATCTCTTCTTTATCAATAGTACCATATTCGTATTTATCTTCATGTACCCTTTCCATTCGTATCTACTTCGTAGAGAAGTATTTGTCTAAGTCGTACATCTTGCACCCACGTCATGATTTGCACAATGAATTTTCTTTATATAGGCTTATCCTTTCAATACTAATGCCTTTTGGCTACCATGAGCCAAACCAATACCACGAGTTTTCAATACCACTTCAGTCTTTTCCCATACCATGAGCCAAAATAATACCTACAGTGGTTGTTACCCCTGCTTTGCTCTTTTGAGCGTTTACCTACACGCGACTTGGAACGTGTATTCCCGTGTACACGCCACTTCCTCCATTAGATATATCTGCGTATGCCTAGAGACATACTTTTTCATCATACTTGAGCACATTCTCACCTTTCTTCATTCCTTCCTCTGCTCTCACAAGTCCATCAAACAAGAATAACTTCACACGTGAACTCACATCAAGGACAACACATGCTGAATACCCCATGTCCTCATTCTTCATTCAGCACACATCAAGACAAAATTATGATCATATTTCAAATAATCTCCTTTGGATTCTGATGGCAACCATAATGGTGTTTGGTTACTACAACAGATATAAGTAACATTAAGAATACAATGGCACCAATGTCACTTCTCCATCTTTTCGACACCATTATCTTCATTCAAACACCACAAATACTTCCTT
This sequence comes from Pinus albicaulis, assembly GCA_034641835.2. Lineage (NCBI taxonomy): Eukaryota > Viridiplantae > Streptophyta > Pinopsida > Pinales > Pinaceae > Pinus > Pinus albicaulis. The sequence goes on from JAXQQM020060867.1 coordinate 24,878, forward strand.
TGACATCAAGTGGCAAAGGACTGGGCAAACCAACATACTCTTTCTCCTCGTGGAAGAAGCATTCTATAGATCGATATATACCGAAGTGCTGGCTCCCCAAGTCTACAAATAAACTCAAACATATTTTTCAATGAATTACATGACCTCTAAGGAACTTCCCATCACCAATGACTCTGTGTATGAACTTACATCAATTATCCATCCAAGTGGATTTACATGAGACTCAACTACCCAACCAAGTGTTTACAAAATTTGACTCCTACTTCTACTCAACCAAGTGGGTTTACAAATTTGACAAGTCCTTACAATGACCGAATATTACAATTTTTTTTTTACAAACAGGATCCCAACTGACCTTTCTATCAAACTACAAAATATAACTTTAAGATCAGTTTCATCAGTAGTGTCCCCAAGAAAGAGAACATATTTTAGAACCATCATAATGCCAACAATGCATTATACTCAGCAAAGCTAATGCTCCCCCTGAATCTGTGCATCCAAACATCATTTCCATATGACTAAGACTCCCCCTTAGTTTGTGCATCCTGAACACTTTCACCAACAAATCATCAAGGCATCTTTATCAAAACATTAGAAATAGAATTATGAGAACTGGAACACCACCAGAGATACCAAACAGTATCAGAGATACCAAACAGCACTGCAGCTGTGCTGAAGAGAGCTGAACCAACCAAAAATTTCCAGCAACCAAACATACGCGGTTTTCTGTGCAGGAACTCGCGTATATACGCGACTGTGTTTCATGAAACCCGCGTATCCAATGCCATCTTATAAATTTATGCAGATTTGTTCTTTTGACTGGAAGAGAACACTCCCAGCTTCTGTCTTAGATACTCGAACGCTTCCCTGGGCAGAGGTTTGGTAAAGATATCAGCAACTTGTTCTTTGGAGGGAACATACTCCAACTTCACCGTTTGCTCAAGCACTTGTTCACGTAAGAAGTGATACTTGATGGGAATGTGCTTGGTATTTGAATGCATAACAGGATTCTTTGAAATACTGATGGCACTTGTATTGTCACATTTAATGGGGACAGGAGGAGTACATTTGATTTGAAAATCTTGTAAGGTTTGCATCATCCAAAGGAGTTGAGTGCAACAAGATGCGGCAGCCACATATTCTGCTTCTACTGTAGATAAGGCAATAGAATTTTGCTTCTTTCTGAACCAAGATACTAACCGGGGTCCCATATAGAATGCACCACCACTAGTGCTTTTCCGATCATCAACACTTCCAGCCCAATCTGCATCAGTGTAAGCATGAAGAGTAAGATCAGCATCCTTTGGATACCATAGACCAAAGTCTTGAGTTCCTTGTAGATATTTGAATATCCCTTTGACAGCCTGAAGGTGAGACTCTTTTGGATTAGCTTGGAATCGTCCAACAATCCCAACAGCATGCATAATGTCTGGTCTGGTCCCAGTGAGATAAAGTAGACTTCCAATCATCGATCTGTATTCTGGTTGATTCACTGTGGGAGAATCATCATTAGAACTGAGACTGCATCCGGTTATCATTGGTGTACTTACAGGTTTGCATTCTTCCATGCCATACTTCTTCAGAATTTGCTTAAGATATTTTTCTTGTGATATAAATATACCATCTACAGCTTGATGCACTTGCAAGCCAAGAAAGAATGTTAGTTCCCCAAGTAGAGACATTTCAAATTCTTGCTGCATGACAGAGGCAAATTTTTGACTCATAGATTCTTCGTTACTCCCAAAAATGATGTCATCAACATATACAACTACAATCAATAGTTTGTCATTTTCAACTTTTGTGTATAATTTGTTATCAGCAGACCCTTTTGAAAATCCTTGTTGATGAAGATATTTGTCAAGACAATAATACCAAGCCCTTGGAGCTTGTTTGAGACCATATAGAGCCTTTTTAAGTCTACAAACAAGATTTGCATCATTTCCCAAAATGAATCCTTCTGGTTGTTATATATATACTTCTTCTTCTAGATCACCATTAAGAAAAGCAGATTTAACATCCATTTGATAAACTTTGATGTGTTGATAACTTGAAAAAGCAAGAAACATTCTTATGGCTTCAAGTCTAGCTACAGGAGCAAAAGTTTCTTCAAAGTCTATACCTTCTTGTTGAGTATACCCTTTGCAAACTAGTCTAGCTTTGTTTCTTACAATATCCCCATTCTCATTTAACTTGTTCTTGAAGATCCATTTAGTTCCAATGACATTTTTATCATGTGGTCTTGGTACCAAATCCCAAGTGTCATTCTTTTCAATTTGATCAATCTCTTCATTCATGGCTTGGTTCCAGCTTTCATCTTGGCTAGCTTCATTGACATTGTGTGGTTCAATTGTGGACAAAAGTGCCAGTTGACTAGAAGATCCCACAAGAGTTCTCCTTGTTCGTACACCTGATTCCTTGTCTCCCAAAATTTGAGATTCAGGATGATTCTTTTGAACATATCTGGATGGAGCCTTTTCAGATAGATCATTTTTAGGTTCTTCATTGGATCCACTGTCTATATCATTTTCATTTTCATTTGATGTAGAAGGCCATATGTCACTATCATCTTCCTTTGTTGTTTGTTTTTCTTCTTTAGGAGCTGCAGGAGACTCATCAATAACAACATCAATACATTCAACAATCTTTCGAAGCCTTTTATTGTAACATGTGTAAGCTTTGCTTGAAGATGAGTAACCAAGAAATATCCCTTCATCTGATCTAGGTTCAAACTTGCCAAGCTTTTCATCATTATTTTTGATAAAGCATTTACTTCAAAAAACTTTAAAATGCTTCACAGTGGGAGAATTACCATACCAGAGTTCATATGGAGTTTTGTCACTATTTACCCGAACATGAGCCTTGTTGAGAATGTTAACTGCTGTACGTGCTGCTTCACTCCAAAACATGTCAGGAACATTAGAGTCATCAAGCATAGCTCTAGCCATTTGAACAATTGTTCTATTCATTCTTTCTGCTACACCATTTTGTTGTGGAGTGCCTGCTACAGAGAAATATATTTTAATGCCATGTTGTTCACAAAATTCAAAGAATTCATTTGATGAATATTCTCCTCCTCGATCAGATCTAAGACACTTGATTTTTAAATCCAATTCATTTTCTACCAGTGCTTTGAAATTCTGAAATTTTTCAAAAGCTTCATCTTTGTGTTTAATAAACCCGATCTGACACATTCTAGAGTAATCATCAATAAATAAGATATAGTATTCTTCCCCACGTAGTGACTTTTTCCTCATAGGTCCACATATGTCAGTATGAATGAGTTCAAGAGGCTTACTTGATGATCCTTCTTTGGCATGAAATTGTACTCTGGTCTGCTTACCGATTTGACAGGATTTGCATATGATATTTTCCGGTGGATTAATATTGGGAAGATCACGAATAGCTTGAAGTATGCTTGCTTTTTTGATTTGAGAGAAGCTCAGGTGCCCCAACCTTCTATGCCATAGCCAATTTTCTGAATATTTTCTTAGGTAACATTGATCTTTGTATCCCTTTAGTATATACAGGTTGCTTGGATTTCTTTTCCCTTTTATAATAATTTTACCTGTATCAAGATCACGAACCACACATTATTTTGAACTAAAAACAACCTCTGTTCCTTGATCACACATTTGACTTACAATTAATAGATTATGCCTTAATCCATCCACATACATTACATCTTTAGCCTTCACCTTTTCTTTTAGAAACACTGACCCTTTTCCTTTAATTATAGCAGGAGTATCATTTCCAAATGTAACTTTCTTTTCCTTTTCTAGAGCATTATATGAAAGAAGTTTGCTCTTGTCACCTGTCATGTGTCTTGAGCATCCACTATCAATGTACCATTGATTTTCTTCACCTTCTGCAAATAATGCAATCCCACAATTTTCAACCGGTGTTTCTTTCTCTTTCCACACTTTAGAGCTTGAGGGAACATGCTCTTTTGGCTGGACCTTGCTCCTCCATTCAGATTCTTCATGACCAAAGCTATTGCAATAAGTACATTCAACTTCGTTTTGAAGAGGAGAAAAGTTGTTATAGTTGTTCTTCTTTGGTTCAACATTCATCCTTATCTTTCTTGCTTCTCTTGTCATGATGGTTTTATATGCAACACATTGAACAGCTTTATGACCAAAATTGTGACATGAGAAACATTGTCCATTGAAGTAGAAATTTCTGTGATCATGAAATCTTCTATTAGAATTTACCTGTTGGTTGTAGCCATTTTGAAAGATCTCCCTGTTAGTGTTTCTTGAATTGAGATGATCATGCTTTACCTGTAAAGATCCTTTGTTCCCCTGCTGAGTGGCTAAATGTAGAGAACCAGCTGTGGCTGCTTTTAGAAAATTTGGTGCTGATGTCTGGGAAGATTCCCCAGTATACCCAAGACCTGTTTTTATAAGAGGAGACCATTGTACCTTGATAATCTCATCCAAGGTTTCTGAACCTTTAGCAAATCTAAGATTGAGAGATTTCACTTTCTCATTATCTTTCCTTAGACTCACTACTTCACACTCCAAATCTTCAATGCGTTTTCTTTCTGCTTCAAGCTGATTTTTAAGAGTCTCTATGATTATGTTCTTTTCTTCGTGGCTTACCTTGAGTTGAGTGTTTTCTTCAAGAAGATTATTGTCTTCTAGAGAATCCACAAAAATACCCTTTTCTTCTCTAAATTCTTGTTCACATCCTTTCAAGATTGCCCATAGTTTTGCACCAAGATTTTGCAGATACGCTTTTGTTGGTACCTTCCAGAATATCAGATTGCTTTCATTGAATAGAGGTGGCTTTATAGACATTACTCCTTCTTGACTTCCCATTGCGACGGATCTCCTTTAAGCGATCAAGCTTCTGCACAAGGACACGCTCTGAAACCAATTGTTGGGAAAAATACTGAGAGGGGGGGGGTGAATCAGTATTTACTGCATATTCAAAACTTTTTACTTTTCTTTACTTCAAAACCCATACGCTACTTTCCTGAAGCAGACTCGCGTATATACGCGGATACCCTTTATTAAACTCGCGCATACACAGAGATCTAATTATGCCATTAGTTCTTCACTTATATCATTCCATCATTCATTCATTAGATGATCTATAAACAGTAAACATGTGCAGTAAGAACAGAATAAACTATCACACAAAGCATCACACATGAACACCAGGATTTTTAGGTGGAAACCCAAGTCGGGAGAAAACCACCGCTGCAGTTGCTCAGCCTTCAATATTTTATTATAGTGAAAACATCTTACAACATATGTGCTGGCGCAGACTTGACCAGCACGCAGGCACCCACCTGCGCTCGTTTACCAGCCTCTCCTGGAAGGGAGCTCCAACCCCCTGACTCGTTTACCAGCCTCTCCTGGAAGGGAGCTACGACCCCCTGCTCTCGTTTACCAGCTTCACCTGGAAGGGAGCTACGACCCCCTGACTCGTTTACCAGCCTCACCTGGAAGGGAGCTACAACCCCCTGACTGAAGGCTACAACCCTCAGCACCACCTTGGACCACGTTTCATCAATTTTCACACTGGATCCAACAACTTCAATAGAACACCACTTGCAGGCCACATTTCATCATATTTTCATACTGGACCCTTTCCATACTTTTAAGCACAGACATACATCACCAACAAATACATATCAACACAGATCAGATAGCAGAAACACAGCAGAACAGATCAGATATTTCATACCCCTTGCTTCAACAAACCCTAGTTTGCATACGCGCTTTCCCTTTACTGATGTCGCGTATATACGCGCTTCCGTCCACACAAACCAGCGTATACCTCAGTGTATATTTTATTGCGCATACGCGCTTTCTCTTCGCTGAAGCTGCGTATATACGCGCTTCCTCCGTGTCGAAGTAGCGTATAGATCTTCAATTATTACAGAGCAGCATACTTCTTCAGATCAGATATTCAGTTCAGATTTACCCTTTCACTTCAGACAGATGTTCGCCTAGATGTTCGCCTCATCACAGATCTAAGCCTTCCATAAGCATATCTAGTAGATACATTTCAGATCTAGATCCCTTTCTTCATCATTGGTGCATCATCCATTCAGATTTATCTTCAAGTGTAACCCTTTCATTCAGATCTACTTCAGAGAGAAGTATTCATTCAAGCTCAGATATCTTGCACCCACCCTCATGATTTGCACAATGAATTTCTTCTCCTTATATAGGTTTATCTTTTTCAATACCACGGGCCCCTCTTTTTTAATACCATGAGCCAAACCAATACCACGAGCCTTCAATACCACGGGCCCCTTTTCCAATACCATGAGCCAAAATAATAATATGGTGGTTACCCCTGTTTTGCTCTTTTTGAGCACTTTTACCCATACGCGACTTGGAACCCGTGTATGCCTAGAGAAATTCTCTTTTTCATCATAGGTTTAACACAAGCTGGATTCCTTTCTTCATTGCCTTCTGTTCACAAGTCATCAAGTCAAGAATAACTTCATCGTGTGGATTGCCATCAAGGACAACACATGCTAACAATCTCATGTCTTCATCTTCATTCAGTGGGTTGCCATCAAGGACAACATTCTGCATCATATTTCAACAAGACTTGCATAGTGGGATCCCATTCCATGTCGGCCCTTGCATGAATTTTTAAAAATCTAACTTTATTTAATCGATGTGCCCTGCATAAAATAACGCACTAGTGCATTCTATTATCGCAGCGAACCACACACATAGTATTTGATAAAAATAAATAAAAACATTTTTTTTTAAATCCGTGCACCATATGTAAAATAGGGCATCGTGTGCTATTTCATTATAGTGCAACTTGCACGTACTGTTTAGAAAAAAATAAATTATTTTGTGTGTTAATTGGTGCAGCGTTTAACATATAATGCACTAGGACTCCTTGTTGACAGATATCACTGTACACAAGTCCCCTATTTTTATGGTGTGTTTAGAAGAATAGGCCACATCGTCCCCTCCACGACACCATATGCTACAAAAGCTAACAGTAGAGGATTTTTATTAATTTTTAGGTGTTAATCAGTGTGATGGTTAACATATAATGCATTGATTCTCCTTGTTGACATAGAGCATCGTACGGTGTTTTACACTGTTTTGGCGGTGCACTTATAAGAACACGACGCACCGATGTCGGTGCCTACAACATTAAAGGCACACCTATTTCTTGATATATATTTTTTTACCTGAAAATTTAATGATTTATTTATAAAACATATTAACGAATGATATGGCTTGGTGTTTCATTTTGATAAAGAAATGGCCGATAAGAGATCAAGTAAAAAAATATTGATAGCGCATCAAGAAAAGAAAAAAAGGTAGGTTGTTTGTAAATTCTTTACAAAAATATTATTTTATAAATATATGTAAGTTTAACTAATATGTATTGTTTACTTCCGTAATACAAATCCACAAAATTATGACGCTCAATAATATTATTACCAAAAGAGTGTAAATCTTTTATGGAAAAATTCCAAAAATATGAATCAAGTGAATGAAAAAATATTATCGATCCAATATGAGCTTCTTTTTTTAATTTTCATTAATAATATAATTAAAATTATTAGATAACATATTTCGAACAATCTATTAATTCGTATGTTTAATGTTCTAAAGGGACCAACAACTTGTGAAAAGGAATGTTGTTCTAAGAAAAGAAAAAAAATAGAACATGAAAATGAAAATGAATTTCTCCTTAGCTCATCTGGAGTGGTGCTAGAGGTTAACGAATGGGGGAAAAAATTTACAACAATTTGAGGGATATAGTGGAATGAATGTATAGACATTCTTTCCACTTACTATACAAAAATAAATGATTCCAAGAACCAAATTTGATCTAAACTACAGGAAGAGTTTCCATAGAATTGGTCAATGAGACATGTCATACTTTTAATAGAAAAACGTACAGCAACAAAAAAGAAGGAATGAAAAAGTAATATTCCTTTAAATGTTTTTATAGAATTATTTATGAATATCATTTATAAATATCACTTTTGTTATATTGACTTTTAATATATTAATATAAAAATTAAATAGTTTATTAAAATGTTAAATTTTCACGATATTATGAAAAACTGAAAAGATGAACGAGTTGATATCAGAAATATGCTCGTAGGAATGTCAAAAAAGATGTACAAGGAGATGGTAAAATAAATGGACATAATTCCATCACACGAGTAGCCATCGCAACAATAACGTGCTTAAAATGTAATACATAATCATTGGATTTTTCTATTAGGTACAATAAATAATCAATTTAGCATTAAATATTAATTTTCAATTATTTTCTTGTAGAAAATAAAAGAAAATAGAACCCATTCAACACACAAAACAGGACAAAAAGGAAGAAAAGCGTTGATACCTAAGTTTGTGAGTAATTGTTACTTCCTTATAGCAGCTTAACTAGATTTCATTTTTGTATATTTTAAGTTTCTTTACAACAATCATCATTGAATGTATTCAAATAGGTGCTCACATACAAAGAAGAACCATCAGACGAATTGATTCACATTGGTTTACATATGGTTTATGAGTATACATTGGCATATCATAAATTAATTGTGGAATCTGTAAGCATATATCAATCTTGTTTTACTAATATCCATCTATAATGAATATAAAAAAAACCTTTTATATTAAATATATGATTTTTTATGGGATATAAAGCTTGCAAGAAACAAAGTATGGAAATGTTCCAATAGATGAAATATTGAAAGATGGCATGCAATTTGGTTTTTAAAGAATTTGTATAGCTCATGATTCAATTGTTGCTATAGTATGTCATTTCTTCGATTTACATTGATGTATATTATTTAATATTGTAATTTTCATTACTCTCTACCAATGTATATACACTCATTATAGTTCATTTTTATGTTTGTAAATGGAAGGTGAAGAAGAAGAAAAATTAACACTCAACAAAACATTTTCAAAAATAACCTAATTCATGGAAGTAGCTCGAGCAGTGACAACAATTCAAGTGAAGAATGATGATCATTATGTTTGGATATCAAAGCAAGGCGTTGTATTTTTTGAAATATTTTTCTGTGAAATCAGACATTTTGTTTAATGTAATGGACATAGTGTCCCAATTAAAAAACAAAGGGATACCAATAACTGCCCCATTTTGTATGACAAAGACTGTCTTATATATATATATATATATGTGTGTGTGTGTGTGTGTGTGTGTGTGTGTGTGTGTGTGTGTGTGTGTGTGTGTGTGTGTTTTAATTTATTCTATTCTATTCTCCATTGTCATTGTGAAATGTAACACCATTGATTAAATTTATGGATGATTGAATATTATAATGAAGAGATGTGAAATATGATGATATGATATAACAAATTAATCCAAACATCACATTCAAATGCATCAATAAAAACTTAATTGATATGAATACTTCGTTATAATATATGTGTTGAATTTTAGAATACTTAGTTCTTTAAATACAATACTCATCAAGGCGGGTCGATGTTTCTAAATAATACAAAATGAACACCGGTGCATGTATGTTAGTCTACACTGGTGCATTTGTATGATAAAGCACACTGGTACATTTCTACGACCTATGGGCATCGCACAAATACCAATATCAATTATAACTCTCGGTGTCTTTATGAGATACTGTGCACTGGTGCATTTAAGTGAGACTACTCACCGGTGTACTTCTACAACCTATGGGCATTGCACAAATACTAATACGAATTAGAAAAATTGGAGTGTTTGTGTGATACTATGCACCAGTGCATTTATATAGTACCACAAACCGATGTGTTGATACAACCTATAGGCACCGCACACATCCCAATACTAATTAGAATGGATCAGTGCGTTGTATCACCTACAGTGTGCCCGGTGTGGTTTTAGACCTTTACAGCCTACTGCATGCACCTTCGACCTCCCCAGGGCGACCATCTGGATGAAACACACCGGGACGTTTCTAAACGTCCTGGAGCATCCTTTATTTGTTTTCCATCCCGGTGCCTCGTAGGCTTTTAGGACCAGTGTGTTTACTCTAAAATGCACTGGTACGTTGACACCTGAATAATGCACCGATGAGAAAAACATTAGTAATAACCTTCGGCTACCTAGTTTTTTTAGGTGTGTTGAAATTCCATTAGAAGCTTTGCCAAAACTTTTGTTACCAAAAACATATGTTGTAGAAAATGTTGTTTTGACAATTTTGGCTAATTTTATAACACTAAAAACCTCTGTTATAACCTCCGCTAGAGGGTATTTTCTTTTTACTGAGGGACTCAAGGATGATTGAAATTCCCTTAACAAGGCATGTAGGTATGATTTAGAACTAAAGTGTCAAGTAATGTTATTTCAATTAGGGTTATCCTTCCACCAATGATGTAATGTCCCTAGTTTCTCTGCTTTTATTAGACATTTTAACAAGTCCTAAAGGGTAAAGTGGACCCCAAAGGAAAACAATTATTGTGGCTTTATTTTATTATTTTAATTTAATAAAATAAAAATGGAATTAATTTTGCAAAGAGTAGATTTTTATTAGAATCCAAATCCATGAGGATGGATAAGCTTCATAAGACTTTCACAGTTCTCTAAAAATCCTTGGAGAAAATAAATTAAATATTGAAATTTATATTGGAGTTAAAAAATATAAAAAGCTATCCGGGTAAAGAGGAAAATTACTAGGAGGAGGTGGAATGAAACTAGAAAGAGGAAAATCTAGTTTTAAAATACTTTTGTGGAAGAAACAAAAGGAAATCCTAGGAGAAAAGGAAAACAACATCATGATTAACTGGACGTAGTTAAGGAAGCAAGTTGATTGGAAATCAGGATTAAATAAGTATATTTTGGATAGACAAGAGGTTGTCTACTACTGGAAAATTTGATATCTTCTCGGGGGGAGCTACGGAGAAAGAACTAATAGGATAGGCAGAAACTAGTCTACCTCAAGTGGTATGCACCAGCTAATTCATTTTAACTTAGAATTTTATTATGATTATTCTTACTATGGCGAAGTAAATTAGTATTAATGGATTTGATTAAATCTTTTCAAGAGGAGATGTTGTAGATGAAAGAAATGTTAAAAATACTAAGTGTCAGTAAATTGGTAGGTCTGTACATTTAAAAAAGTAGTCTATAATAAATAAAGCCTATCTTTGTATGTTTGTACAGATAATGATCTAAAAAGCACCAACTCTCAGAATGTTTAAACCTTGTTGAAGGTTTAAATCTGAGGTTAGGTGACTCTCAGAATTTATTATGGAATAATATTACTGTCTTAGCATTATTATACAAATCAGAAAAATATGTGAATAGACTATTGTAGCATGAAAAAAAATATGCACGACAGTCAATGTGAAATTAGGACATTGAAGTAATTGTTATGTTGTACTGTAACTGAACAATGTAATACTAGAATTGAGATAAAATATACAGTGACAATAATAAATTTCAAGGGGTAATTTAGAAATTATTATTGTAACAGAAATAAGAACTTTAAGAAAAGTGTTACATAAGAGTTTCAACCATAAATTCATTAATAGAGGAAAGGTCTAGTTAAAATACTACAGATTCATGTAAATATAAGGATATAAATCCATATAGATACACAGTTCAATTCAATCTGAGTATAACTAGATTATACAAATGGCGATACTCTATCCCATATAAAATAAACTGTATAACATCTCTATAAACTATGCAGAGATGACATATAAGAAATCTCCAAGTGGTTTACTGGACCAACCTAAAGAGGAAAATCCCACAATTATTATTGAATAGAAAAATCTATCAGAAGTATGCAAATCAAGTAAGATGTAAAGAGTACCTGCACAGAATAGAAATTATGAATTAGTTTTGGTTCATGAATATAAACATAAAATGAAACAATAACAGATTTTTAACCCCAAAAGGATAAGGAATTACCTAAGGGATAGAGGTGGAAAAATCCAACTTGCAATTAATAAGAGAAATTTTATTTATTACAGTGAATGATGTGAAGTGTACATCATAAGTAGAAAGAAATAAATTTAACTTCAGAAATTTATTACCTTAAAAATCCCAACTTGTGACAAGAGGAAATGTTCCTGTCAGGAATGGTAATTCCTGTACGAAATTCCAACAATTGAAGGGATTAATATTTTTGCAAATTCACTTTTCATTATAGAGGCTATATGAAATTGAATTAAAAATATACCACATATCTCTTTAAGAATATTGGTTAAGAAATCGAATTTCCTAAATTGAGTATAAGTCCTAATTGGGTATTCTAGAATAATGTGAATGTGTTTTCTAAATAAAAATAAAAATGATACCACAGATATTTAAACATGACCATCAACAAAATTCATAACTCTATGGAGGTCTCAATCAAGCTCAAACTGAGCGAGGGCGGCCAGACAATAAACGTATAAGCAACAGATAGAGAAAACCTACTAAGAGGTGACAATTACCTATGGGAAAGGGTAATCCCATGAGGAGGATACTTTGTAGATTGAAATGGAAGACCTGGAGCATTTTGCGATTTCGTTCACCTACATCCACATAGAAAAATTAATGGACATACATATGAATTACAACCAAAAGTGAAATTGTGGTTAATTAAGAAAACAACCTTCCAAATTGAATTCGCAAACCCAAGGAAGGAGTAAGAAGTATTGAATAATGGAATATATATATATATATATATATATATATATATATATATATATATATATATATATATATATATATATATATATATATATATATATATATAGTGATATTTTAGCGGTAGGATGATCTTACTGGTTGAAGTGGTGGTTTGGGAAAACAAAAATGCACCTGAAGTCCACCGAGAAGAGAACTATGAAATTGGGATGATTCCATCTCTATAACTCTCGTTCACTCCAAGCAATATGTTAGAGTATAACACAGTGTCACTATTTAAACTAAATGAAAAACATGAATTAAATATAAAGTTTAAGATAGGTTATACAAGAACAATGAAGCCACGTTCTGAGTAGAAAAACGTGGGTAGAGGTGTATGCCTCTCAGAAAACCGAAACAAGAAAATCCCAAAAATATATAAAATGAGAAATAAGTAGCGTAGAAATAGAATGTAGAGTTATAACTACATAGGAAACATAACCATAAATAAAAGAACTTCTTACCTTAGAAGCTAGAGCATGGCTACAAGGTCGTTCTCGGCGACGAAGCAAGACTAAATCCTCAACCCATCAGTGAACGAAATTTAATATCACAGTGAAACTGTGAGTCCAATGACGAGTTGAAAAACACTAATACATTCATTAATGGGAAAAAAAACTAAATCTCTCATTCTCTGTGAAAACGAGGAAGTTTCAAACCTATGGGAGTGAATGTCATTGCAGAACCAGAGCGAAAATTAAGAATGGAGACATCAAAGGTAAAATATAGTCTCGAATGAAAATGATTAAACTAAAAACCTAAACCAAATTCCAAGAATATCCAAACCATCCAGGTGTATGAAATCCAGAGAAGGAGAAATTCCCGCGGATTGACATGTTCCATGAAACCTCTAACGAGCCATGTCATGTAGTACTGTCATTTAAACGAAAATCGATCCCAAGGAATATTGCATACAGGGGTTTGGTGAAACTGGATACGGATAATTAATGCCATTAAACCATAGTAAGTGCAAAAACCCTGACATGTTTAATTATAGGGACGTAGATCCTACGAAGCCTGAATTAACATATGTGGTAAATATTAGTAGGTATAAAGTTGAATCATATTAAAATTATGTAGCAATACGAATAGGGTTTCATATTGAGTCTCGATTAACATATCTAATTTCAATGAAAGTATAATATGCCTTGTGAAATGGGTTAAATTAAAAGTTGGATAAAAACTCATATAAACACAATGTATACTCTTAATAAGGGTTATGCAAAAGTTCAAAGCCTGTGGGATAATTAATATCCTTTAGAACAAGGCCCAAATGGGTAAATTCTCTTATGACTATTTATATATATGTCTGGAAGTAGAGATAGTTGTAACTTATAAATTTAATTTAATTCAATGTATATATGGTTGGGGGGCGGGGGGAGGATTAAGTTAGAATATGTAGAAGTAGTTAAGATGGGAAGAAAAATTGTATTAATATTTAAGGGGGGATATTTAACTATTCCTTTACAATTTTCCATGTCAAATAAAATGGGATTGTTTCATAAGACATGGTCTCATTGAAATTTTAGAATTGTAATTTTAGTCCTCACGAGTATATCCACAAGATATGAAATATTAGAGTACAACAAAGTAAAAATTTGATTGATGATATACGTCAGAATGTAGCGAGCAATAATCAGTTCATGGGTTGTGATTAGTATTAGTGCTATAAATAGAAAAAAATATTGTCGAAATGGAGATATTACAAAAGGTATTACAACCCATGTTAAAACACTAAGCCTGAATATCTGATCACACCAGAAAATAAAAAGCCAAAAATAATGTTGTTGTAAATTGTTTTGTTAACATAAATTTTCACTAATGTTTACTTTTATGTACAGTTACTTAGTGCAGAACCATACAGCTGCAAACCATGAGTGAAGGGGATCAGTTGTATGTGGATATCGATGGTACAAAAAATCCATAAGATCCTAATGATCCATTGACCGCTATGACTCTTCAGGTACAAAGAGAAATGATGCAACAGAAAAACCACAATGAAATATTATCGCTAGCCAGCGAAGAGCAAGAAAGGTTAATCAGAGAATTGACCTCCAGGAATAGTCCTGAAGGTGAAGGTTATGGGAAAAGGAGAAGAGGAACTAAAAGTCACTCAGAAGATTTTCAGGAGGATGAAGCCTTTAGACAACAGTCTATAAGGAGAAAGGAATTGCAAGGTGAATTCTGAAAAATCAAGCCTCCTTCCTATGATGAAGATAAGGAGGGAGATGCAGAATTTCAGCTTTTAAACATGGTAAAGTACTTCCAAGTTTATGACTATGGAAGTAATTTGAAAGCCAATTTGGATATTTACCATTTACAAGGAAAGGATACATTGTGCTGTGAGGAAAGTAAAATGGTGCATGTGATAGATGAGAAAACTATCATTAAGGAAGATTTTCAAATTAAATTTAAAAATAGATATCTGAATGAACGGTACTATGATGATAAAGCCAAAGAGTTTTATGAGCTTAGGTTGGGACAACTTACCATTGATGAGTTTGTTACCAAATTTCAAGAATGTGTTATCAACAGTTTAAAGTAGGAAATGAACAAGCGAAAAATTGGCAGAACAAAGAAAATGGTGACTCTAGTGAAAAAAGAACAAAACCTACATACTTAAAGAACTTTGGGATAATTCACCAAAGGAAGAAGTTTACAAAAACTGAAGAAAATCACCTATAACAATCACAAACAAGATCTAAACAGATAAATGGAAACAGTAAGAGAAAATGAACTATTAAAATGAGGGAACCTCTAAAGTTCTCGGGTTGTGGAGTACCTCATTTGCTGAGAGATTTTCCGCACAGAACCATTCAGAACATACAAATGTTGATTGACGTAACTACTGTAAATGGTGTGGCAGGAAACATCCCCAAAATCGGTTCTTCCCTGGAAGATCGTCAAGTTGAACACCAATCCACCATGGTCGAAATGGAAGGTATAATTGTTGAACAACTTGTTTCTGTTCTAATATATCATGGTGCAACTTATGCTATATAAGTCCTCAAATTGTGGAAAAATGTAAATTGAAGTCAGAAAAATTTCAGCAAGCATGGTTATTTCAGTTACCTACAGGAACAAAGAGAAAAGTGACCCATAGACTACCAAAGATGGTTGTAAATTTAAATGGGTATGAAACTGTACTGAATTTGAATATTTTACCTTTATATTCCTATGATGTGCTAGTAGGAATGGATTGTTTAGAAAAATAGAAATCCATACTAAATTTTTTAGATAAAACAATACATTGTATAGGTGGTGAGGGAAAACGGATAATAGTGAAAGGGAAACCTAAACCTATATCAGTGAAACAAATTTCAGCACTTTAGTTAAAAAGGACAACAAGAAAAGGTTTCCAAGTGTATGTTTTACATGTGGAAGAAATGGGATAGCAAACTGAAAAAGAACTGGTACAAAACTTACTAGTCATCCAAGAGTTTAATGATGTGTTTCCAGATGAAATTCCTCATTTACCCCCTAAAAGAGAAATAGATTTCTCAATTCAATTAGTACCAGGAGCTACATCAGCCTCTAGAGCCCCATATAGAATGAGTAGCCGAGAATTGTTAGAGTTAAAACTATAGCTACAAGAGTTTCTTGATAGAGGCTATATAAGACAAAGTGTAACCCCATGGGGTGCACTAATACTGCTTGTCAAAAAGAAAGATGGTACATTCAGAATAAGCATAGACTACCGAGAATCGGATAAATTGAAAATCAAGAATAAATATCCTCTACCCAGGATAGATGATCAATTTGATCAAGAGAGAGAAGCCATAGTCATTTCAAAAATTTATTTAAGGATAGGCTATCATCAATTGAGAATTAAAGATGAAGACATAAGTAAAACTGCATTCAAAACAAGATATTGACATTATGAGTTTGTAGTCCTACCTTTTGGGTTGACTAATATGCCTACTACCTTTATGTGTTTAATGAAGAGTGTCTTAAGTAGATATTTGGACAAATTTGTTCTAGTATTTATTGATGACATTCTAATATATTCTAAGAATGAAGTTGAACATAAAGAATATCTCAGAATTGTCTTACAAACACTCAAAGAAGGTAGGTTGTATCCTAAAATTAGCAAATGCAAATTTTACAAGGATGAAATTCAATACTTGGCGCATATAATTTCGGAGAAACAATTGGCAGTGGACCCAGAAAATATACAAGGTACAATGGATTGGCCTGTACCTACTGATGTTTCCTCTATAACATCTTTCATTTGAATTGCAAGATATTATAGGAGATTTTTGGAAATATTTTCAGCCTTAGTATACCTTACCACATCTCTATAGAAGAAATGAGTGAATTTTGAATGGACAAAAAATTCTCAACATAGTTTTGAACAATTAAAACTTAAAATTACAACTACTCCAATTCTAAATATGCAGATCCTAATCAAGAATTTGTAGTGTGTATAGATGTGTGTGAAGAGGGATTAGGAGGAGTGTTATTGCAAGAAAACTCAGTCATAGCATATGAGTCTAGGAAATTAAAGAAACATGAACAGAATTATAGTGTGTATGACCTAGATTTAGTTATTGTAATGCATGCTTTGAAGATGTGGAGATCACATCAGTTTGAAGTATTTTTTCACACAACTTTATTTAAATGCTAGACAAGCAAGATGGTTATCCTTCCTTAGAAAATTTGACGTGGAAATAAAACATATGAAGGGGAAGGAAAATAAGATTGTAGATGCTTTAAGTAGAAATTCCTGACAATGTGTCAATAGTGTTGGGAGTAGTGCAAACTTTGATATTGAAGGATTGATTCAATAATTAATGAGACAAGAACCAAGCTATGAAAAGCTCCTAGAAAAATTGTAGAAACAAGAGATGGTGGGGTATGCTGAAAACCAGAGGGGACTGATTTGTTATAAAGACAGATTATACATCCCCAATGTGAACTCATTAAAAATTTAAATGTTAGATGATTATCATAAAAGATCCTATGTAGGACATCCAGGGTATCAGAAATTAATTTTAACCTTAAGAAATAAAATTTTCTGGGCGGGTATGAAAAATGATGTGGCTAATTATTTAGCTAGATGTTTGGAATGTCAACAGGGAAAGGTAGAGCATCAACATCCAACAAGATTGTTGAACCCTTTACCCATCCTAGAATGGAAGTGGGAAACAATTTCCATAGACTTTATCACTGGATTACCAAAAACTACCAGCATGACTCTATCGTCTTATTAGCTCATAGATTGACTAAAACTGCACACATCTTACCAATACAATCTACTTTTGGTATAACTCAAGTAGCTAATGTATTTATCAAAGATATTGTAAAGTTAAATGGTATTCCTAAAATTATCATATCAGACAGAGATGCAAATTTCGCTTCAGCTTTTTGGAATATTTTATTTCGGGGAATGGGTACCAAATTGAAATTTAGTACTGCATATCATCCCCAAACTGATGGGAAAATTGAAAGAACAAATTATATTCTAGAATAAATGTTGAGAATGTATGTGATTGACAGACCAACAAAGTGGGAGGACTTTATACATTTAGCAGAGTTTGCCTGCAATAATAGCTACCAAGCCTCAATCAAGATGAGTCCTTTTCAAGCATTATATGGCAGAAAATGCCATGCACCTCTATGTTGGAGTCAACCCGAGGATAAGTTAATACTTGGACCTGATACATTGTAGGAAACAGAAAGGACGGTTAAGAAAATTTAGCAAAATATTAAGACATCACAAGACATGTAGAGAAGCTACGCAGATAAAAAGAGAATTCATAGAGAATTAAATGTGGGTGATCATGTCTACCTGAGGATTAAGCCCAAAAAGAGTACTTTGTACACCAGTAGTTGTGCAAAAC
Source organism: Pinus albicaulis (assembly GCA_034641835.2). NCBI lineage: Eukaryota > Viridiplantae > Streptophyta > Pinopsida > Pinales > Pinaceae > Pinus > Pinus albicaulis. The sequence continues at coordinate 43,372 of JAXQQM020060867.1, forward strand.
TAGCACCATGCTACTATGGACCTTTTGAAGTACTGGAAAGAGTGGGACCAGTAGCATACAAGTTGGCTTTACCTAGTCACATTAAGGTTCAAGATGTTTTTCATGTTTCATTATTAAAAAAGTATGTACATGATCCTACTCATGTTATTTATTGGAATGTGATACAGGTGGAACGAGAAGGTGAATTATTTCCATAGCCACTTTGCATCCTGGCACAGGAAGAAATTAACCTCCGAAATAGAACATTATCCAGGGTGAAAGTGCAGTGGAGGCACTTTGCACCTAGAGAAGCTACTTGGGAGCGAGAGGAAGATATGAAGTAAAAATTTCCATCATTGTTTGAAAGTGAATTTTATATTTTTGTCTTTGCAACACCGAGGATGGTGCTTTGTTTTAGAGGGGGAATATGTAATTTCCCCAGTTTCTATGATTTTATTAGACATTTTAACAAGTGCTAAAGGGTAAAATGGCCCCCAAAGGAAAAAAATTATTGTGGATTTATTTTATTATTTTAATTTAATTAAAAAAAATGGAATTAATTTTGCAAATACTAGATTATGATTAGAGATCAGGAATCCAAATCTATGAGGATGGATAAGGTTCATAACACTTTCCCAGTTCTCCAAAAATCCTTCGAGAAAACAAATTAAATATTGAAATTTAGATTCGAGATAAAAAATCTAAAAATTTACCCCAGTAATGAGGAAAGTTACTAGGAAGAGGTGGAATAAAACTAGAAAGAGGAAAATCTAGTTTTAAAGTACTTTTGTGGAAAAAACAAAAGGAAATCCTAGCAAAAAAGGAAAACAACATCCTGATTAACTGGACACGGTTAAGGAAACAAGTTGATGGGAAAACATGCTTAAATAAGGAGATTTAGGATAGACAAGAGGTTGTCTATTACTGGAAAATTTGATCTCTTCTCGGGAGGAGATGTGGAGAAAGAGCTCATACATTCGGTGGAAACTAGTCTACCTTAAGTGGTATCCACTAGTTAATTCATTTTAACTTAAAATTTTATGATGATTATTCTTATTATGGTGAAGTAAATTAGTATTAATGGATTTGATTAAATCTGCTCAAGAGTAGATATTGTAGATCAATGAAATGTTAAAAAGAATGAGTGTTAGTAAATTTGTAGGTATGTACATTTAATAGAGTAGTTTATAATAAATATAACCTATCTGTAGGGTTGTAAAAACAACGATATAAAAATAACCAACTCTCAGAATGTCTAAACCTTGTTGAAGGTTTAAATTTGAGGTTAGGTGACTCTCAGAATTTATTATGGAATAATATTACTATCTTAGCATTATTCTACAAATCAGGATAATTTGTGAATAGACTACTATAGCTTGGAAATAAATATGCACAACGACATTCAATGTGAAATTAGGATAGTCAAGTAAATATTATGTTGTATTATAATTGAACAATGTAATACTAGAACTGAAATAAAATAGACAGTGATAGTAATAAATTTCAAGGAGGAATTTAGAAATTATTACTATTACTGAAATAACAACTTTAAGAAAAGAATTACATAGGAGTTTCAACCATAAATTCATTAAGAGAGGAAAGAGTCTCGTTAAAATATTACAGAGTCATGTAAATGTAAGGATATAAATCCATATCGATACACAATTCAATTCAATCTGAGTATAAATAAATTATATAAATGGGGATACTTTTTCACATATAAAATAAACTGTACAACATCTTTGTAAACTATGCAGAGATAGCATATCAGAAATCCCCAAGTGGGTTACTAGAGCAACCTGAAGAGGAAAAACCCACAGTTATTATTGAATAGGAAAAGCTATCAGCAACATGCTAATCAAGTAAGATGTAAGGAGTACATGCACACAACAAAAATTATGAATTGGTTCTGGTCAATAATTATAAACATAACAGGAAACAATAATAGATTCTTGACCCCAACTAGATAATGAATTACCTGAGGTACAGAGGTGGAAAAATTGAACCTATAATTAATAAGAGAAATTTTATTTATTACAGTGAATGATGTGAAATGTACATCATAATTAGAAAGAAATAAATTTAACTTTAGAAATTTCTTACTTAAAAATCTTGACTTCTGACGAGAGGAAATGGTCTTAGTCAGGAATGATATTTCCTCTACCAAATTCCAAGAATTCAAGGGATGAATATTTTTTCCAAATTCACTTTTCATTACATAGGCTATACAAAATTGAATAAAAAATATACCACATATCTCTTTAATAATATTGGTTAAGAAATCCAATTTCCTAAGTAGAGTATAAGTCCCAATTTGGTATTCGGGTATAATGTGATTGCGTTTTGCGATTTTGTTCACCTACAACCACATAGAAAACTTAATGAAAATACAAATGAATTACAACCAAAAGTGATATAGTGGTTAATTAACAAAACAAAATTCCAAATTAAATTCGCAAACCCAAGGAAGGAGTAAGAAGTATTGAAGAATTTAATAGATATATACACTGATATTTTAGTGGTAGGATTATCTTACTGGTCGAAGTGGTGGTTTGGGAAAATAACAATGCACCCGAAGTCCACTGAGAAGAGCACTATGAAATTGGGATGATTCCATCTCTATAACTCTAGTTCACCCCAAGGAATATGTTAGCGTATAACGTAGAGTCACTCTTTAAACTAAATTCAAAACATGAATTAAATATAAAATTGAAGACAGATTATACAAGAACGATGAAGCCATGCTCTCAGTAGAAAAACGTTGGTAGAGGTGTATTCCTCTCAGAAAACTGAAACAAACAAACCCAGAATTCTATAAAATTAGAAATAAGTAGAGAAGAAATAAAACATGGATTTATAACTACGTAGGAAGCATAACAATAAAGAAAAGAATGTCTTACTTGAGAAGCTACAGTAGGGTTACAAGCTCGTTCTCGACAAGGAAGCAAGATGGAATCAGCAACCCATTAGTGTATGAAATTTCATATCATAGTGAAACCGTGAGTCGAATGACGAGTTGTAAAACACTGATAAATTCTTGAATGAGAGATAAAACTAACGCGCTCATTCTATGTGAAAACGATGGAGTTTCATACCTATGGGAGTTAATGTCGTTGCAGAATAGGAGAGAAAATTTGCAACAGAGATATCAAGGGTAAAAGACAGTCTTGAATGAAAACAATTAAACTTAAAACCTAAACATATTTCTAAGAAGATCAAAACCATCCAAGTGTATGCAATCCAGAGTAGGAGAAATTACCGTGGATTGACAGGTTCCATCAAACCTCTTACGAGCCATGTGATGCAGTACTGTCACTTAAATGAAAACTGATCCCAAGGAATATTGCAGACAGGGGTTTGGTGAAACTAGATATGAAGTAATTCCATTAACCATAGCGATTGCAAAACTCCACGTAAGCGAATTATAGGGACGTAGAGCCTACAAAACCCGAATTAGAATATGTGGTAGATAATATTAGGTATAAATTCGAATCTTATTAAACGTATGTGGCAATAGGAATAGGGTTTCATATTGAGTCTCCATTAATATATCTAATTTCGATCAAAGGATGTTATGGCTTGTGAAATGGGTTAAATTAAAAGGAAGATACAAACTCATATGAACACAATGTTAACTCTTTATAAGGGTTATGTGAAAATTTCAAATCCTGTGGAATAATTAATATCCTTTAGAACAAATCCCAAAAAGGGTAAGTTATCTTATGATTATTTAGATATATGTCCAAAAGTAGAGATAGTCGTAACTTCTAAATAAAAGTTAATTCAATGTATATATGGTTGGGGGGTAATTAGGTTGGAATATGTATAAGTAGTTAACTTGGGAAGAGAAATTGTATTAATAGTTAAGGGGGGATATTTACCTATTACTTTACAATTTTATATGTAAAATAAAATGGGATGGTTTCATAAGACATGGTCTCATTGAAATTGTAGAATTGGAATTTTTGTCCCAATGAGTATATGTGCAAGATATGAAAGATTAAAAGTACATAAAAGTAAAATGTTAATGGATGATATACATTAGAATGTGACGAACAATAATTAGTTATGGGGTGTGATTATTATTAGATCTATAAATACAAAGACAAAAATATTTTCCAAAATTGAGATGTTACAAATAATCACTTTATTTCTTCACAGATTGTTTCCGGATACAAATCTGAATTTTTAATCACATACCTCAATTTATTTGTGACACTAGATCATGGTGAGATATCACTAAAACAATGTCTAGCCAGCATGCCATCAACAACCAACAAAATGTTATTCCATAGAAATACCCCTTCCAAAAGGGAATATTTATGATCATTTGAGGATCACATATAATCCAATAATAAAATTTCTTCAGAAGATATTTACAAATCATATCCCTCTAATACTTCAACCTCACACATGGATTAATAGTTCTGTTGGTTTTTTTACCTTTAAATATTGTGTACAGATCTAGATCAATGGATTTTGAAAGGTAGGTCGGGTAGAATGCTCAGAAGTTGCTTCAGAATAAGTGAAAAAAATGTAGTGTGAAATGTTCAATGTTTCCCACAAGAAAATTAATTCTCTACGAAAGCTATGCTAAAAATCCTAAACCCTTCCACATATTTGACCTCAAAAAATTTCCGACCTGTACTTCCCAGAACTACTTGAGTAGCTAGAAGAAATTGTAAAGACAAATTTGAGAGGGTATAATCTTGAATGTACACACTTTTGTAGAGGATTCCATCAAAATATATAGTGGCTGAATGGGTACAAATAGTGAAGCTCACATACTATTTTTGGAGGGAGCTAACCTTCAAAAACTCGGAACTAAATTTGAATTGTTTTAACAATGTTGGAGCCAAACACCTTTATTAACGTTAGGCGATCATTCCTTAAATATGGAGGAAAAATAATTTTAAATTTAAATGTTTATACCCATGTTAAATCGGGTTTCCATACCTTTGAAATGTATCAACTTATCATTAAGTAATTAAATTTAATTTTTCTTCTGATTTCTTCTTCATCCTTAGGCCACCCTACCATTCCACACTTCCTCATCTCCCTTCGGGGTTTTTCCCCACATCAAGGTTGTTTGAATTTTGACCAAGCATATATCTCTGATCATGAGGCCTCTTCTAACAACCCACATAATGTTAGAATCAAGATGATGAGAAGAATCCAATGATATAGGTATGTATCCCAACATCCTTGATCTTCATCCCCAAAATCTTCAAAGGGTGTTGTGCTTCTGGGGCTTTGACCATTAGAGCTTCACACTCGTGAAAAATATTGAGGGAATTCAATAATTTTCATTGGAATCAATGACAACACCATTCAATTAATTCGTAAGAAATAATTATTCACCCCCTGTCAGTATTTGTAATAATTTCATATGGATATATTTATTTGTACCAGTATTTATAATAATTTCATATGGATATATTTATCTCTAATTTTTATCAGCCAATTTTTGAATGTATATCTCTCTCAAGTGGTAAATTTATTGAATATCTTGTGGAAAAATCATGACAAAGTTTGGAAGGTTGAATTTGAACTTGTGTCGTAGGTTAGCTTGATTTGGATTTCTCTCGTTGAAAAAGAACCTATAAGGAAAGGATTGATGGGTTTCCCTTTGTAAGTTTTTCCCTAGACTTTGGCCTAATTTTGTTGTCTCTTCTTCTTTTGCGCATTGTAATTGTATAATTTCTTGATCAAAAAATGAATGAATTAAATGATAAAGGAAAACCATATATATAAATTGTCACAAGTAATTACCATGATTATAAATTCTAGCTTTTAAATGGATTTAAATAATTCATATTAACTCAAATGTGCATTCAAGTGATATTCCATATATTGGTACTGTCATATATA
>JAXQQM020084073.1:0-20921 GCA_034641835.2 Pinus albicaulis
AGGGTCACTTGATTGTCTTTGAAGTTTGAAGTAAAAACTCTACTCAATATGGGATGATGTTGGACCCTTTAGATCATGTTGCAAGACTCAAGACACCCTACATATTCAAAGAAACTGACAGTCATGCTACAAGCCCTCAATTCATTTGTGTCAGTGGACTCGAGCCTTAGGATTCTTCATATTTTGTGTGGCCTTCTCTGTTCTCTACCCTCCTCTGTTTGTCTACCCTCCACTTCCATATAATATTTTTCTTCCTCCATAGTTTTTTGGTGGCCTAGAAACACTAGGATAAGGTAGATGGGAATGGGGAGTGAAAATGGGTCTAGGGAATAGGGATAGGTATAGGAAAATTTAGGGAGATGGGGGAAGGGATTAGGAAACTGTGCAAGGCAATGGGAGGTCTAAATGTCAAGGGAATTGGAAATGATAATTTAATTACAGGTCTAGGGAAGGGGCTACCCTAGGACTTAGGATTTTTAGGGAAAGGGACTTAGGGATTTGGGAATTATATTGTAAGGGTAGGGATTGATTGAATAGTGATGTAGGAAGGTATTGTAGGGTTTATGGGTAGTAAATTGAGAGTGAGGGAGTGATACTATGGTTTTCCACTAGATACTTAGTTAAATTTTCTCATGAAGAAAAACACCATAAAAATGGCATTTAGGAAATCAAGGAGGAAATAATTTTGTTTCACTTACTTGAAAAAGGAGGAAACAAAGTTATTCTGAACATTTGGAAAAGTTTGTAGGTGCTTTGTGGATTCTAGGGCTTGCCAGGAAAAAGCGCGGTGGCAAGCCCAGGAGTACAGTGCCTGAAGTGAAAAAGGCAACATCAAATGCTCTAATCACAACATGTGTTGCCTATGTGTAGCACCACCCTCCTCTAACTACAACACCTCAAAGATCTGCTCTTTGACTCTATAATTCAACTTTTTCGGGCTGAGGGAGTGAAAACTCAACCTTTGGATGTGAAAATGAGCTTGAATGGGATGTCTTAGTGGTCTTTATACTTCATGAAATTGATGATTTTGGGCCTTGGGACCCAGTTTCTTCCTTTGTTATTCACTTAACCTTTTCAAACAATACCTTTTTCTTCCTTTGACAATTTGATCTTTTGATGACCTTTGAGAATTCTTTGAACTTGACTTTTTGGTGGTTTGGCATCTTTGGAACACTGAGTTAGAAGCTTGGGATGGTGAAACTATTACATTTTGAAAGACATGAAATTACATAATGAAAATATTAAAAATTACATCTAAACTAAAAATTACATGATGAAATAAGCATTTCTCTTTACAAATTATCTTCACATGGTGAAGAGAGGTTATTGGATCAGCCTTTACTTGCTAGTCTTATGCAGTGGAATTGAAGCTTTATTGGACCTTGGAAACCCTAATGACCTAATGAGACCTTGAAAAACCCTAAAAGACCTAATGAGACCTTTAAAGATTGAACATCAAGATGGAATGACTGATATGATGACATGATGACACTAACTTTATGAATGGTGTATAGTCAACAAGGTATGAAACTATGCCAACAAGTAATAAAATTTAAGGAAGAGTGATGCTTTTATTCTAGGGATACCATCAGTGACTAAATTTTTGCATGACCTAGTGGAATGATAAAAAAATTCTGAGTGGGACCCCTAAAATGATATGAAAAGAGGATTTTGATCACTCATCATAGGATGCAAATACTGACAATGACACACTATATCACTCTCTTTCCTCTTCTATCTCTCTTTCTTCCTTCTCTACTTTCTCCTTCTCTTTCCATATCCCTTACCACTGCCTCTCTCTTCTCATCCCTCCCACTCTCCTCTCATCCCTCTCTCTCCATCTACATTATCACTCTCTCTCTATCTCTCTCTCTCTCTCTCTCTCTCTTCACCACTCTCTCTCTATCTCATGTCCTCTCTCTCTCACTCTCCAACATTGTCATGATCTCCCTCCCTCTCTCCTTCTCTCCCCCTTATCTCCATCCTCCTTATCTTTCTTTATATCTCACCCCAAAACATGCACAATCTCTCTCTATCTCTCTCTCTCGTCACTCCCTCTCTCTCTCTCAATTTTTCTCTTTCTATGAATTTCTTCTTCCCTTCCTTTCTCGTCTTCCAACTCCATCTCTCTATCCCTCCCCCTCTGCTTATGCTCTCCCTCTCCCTCTCTCCTCTCTCTCAAGTCACCTATGTTGTCCTTCCTCTCTCTCCCTTTCTCGTGCTCCATCTATCTCTCCACCTCTATCACACTATGTCTTTGTTCTTCCCTCCCATATGTATCTAGAGTTAATATATATCATGATATATTAATATATATTATAATATAACAAATTTAATGTTATATTGAATTGCATATTATATTATTCCAAAATTATTAAATTTAATAATATTAATATTATGATATATTAATATTCATATTAGATTTAATAACAGTATTGATATTAATATTAATATTATATTTAATGATATTTTTTACATGGCATGATAATAAAATTTATAATAAAACTACATGAAATTAATATTTTCAAATATTACAATTTTGATGTGGAAATATTGATGTGTTTAAAGATTTTAATATATCCATAGGATATGGTTTTTATTTAAAAGATTTATTTTACAAATATTTAACTAAAACAAATATTAAAATATTTTGAAGCAAGATTTCGATTCTTTATCTCGAATTAACCTTTTTACTTTCATTTAATGAATTTGGAATTTTAATGCGATTAAAAAAAAAAATGAAGATAAATTTATGATCCATTCAAAACGCATGAGACAATTGTATTGAGACACTATTTATATGTTTTGTATGGTTATTTAGATTTTTATTTTGGTTGACATTTCAAGTTAGTGGCCAGTCTCACAAACTAATTGGAATAATAAGAACGAATAATAAGAGCAAAGAAAATATTAATAATAAGTAAATTAGTGACTCAGAATGAATATCAAAAGAGTTTTGTTCTCTTCATGAATTCTTAATTGTTTATTTATATCTTTATGTAAGTTATAGTTTAAGTCAACATTATTTATAATTTTTTTCTTTTTTTTAAATTTTGGCCAACATTAGTGAGATTTTAGCCGTACATACAAACTTACACATATCCCGCATATTTGGCTATAGTATGCACCTCTTGGTGCAATTACCTATTATTTTTAAAATTTAAATAGTTAATTTGTATTAAGTCAAAAGGTAGAAACTTAACTTTCATTTCAAAGAATAAAAAATTTAATTATGATCTCATGGATATCAAGGGAAATTAGGAGTTTACTATATAGATTTTTTTAGTAAAGTATTTTGTACTATATTCCCCTACATCTATCAAGAAACAAGAAAAAAATAATTACATTTTAAAATGGAAAGTAATACCCTCAATACATATAGATTCCATGGGTTGAGTTGAGGACCACAACTCTATCACATAACAATATCTTCTTATAGGAGCAACCTAACTTAGAGAGAAAGTCCACTATTCCTTAAGTATTCAAATGTAAATAACATTTAAAATAATACCTCATTTTCGCAAAGTAAACTCATTATCTATATATATATATATATATATATATATAATCATTTTTTATAATTTTTACTCTACACATAAAATATAAAAATATATAGTTCATATATCTACAACTTATATCTTTAGGGGCTATGATTCTGTTAAATGGGAAATGGAAATGTTCTGTTCAAGAATGTAATATTCATTTGATAAGTGTTAACCTATGTTTACAAATATTTTTCCATCGTGTGTTTTAAATAAACCCATACATCTTCATTTAATAATGGATGCATATGATTGTGGGGAACTATATTTATATATTTATAGGAGCATGGGCTGAGTACAATTATCATGGGGAAATGAAAGTGTTCTTTGATCTATTTTGAGAAGGAAAGTCAACCACCATTCCCTAAAATCTCTCATTATCATTCATTCTATGATTCATGTTAGTATAAAATTTATTGGAAGATGTACCAAAAAGATCTCACTTAAGTCTTAGGTGACAAGTGACCCTAACAACAATTGCGGTTGGTTATACTTTAGATATGCAACAAAAATATGAGAAAAAATTGCAGAAAAAGAGATGCATGCATTGCAAAATAATAAACATAAACATAAATATGATGTAATAACCCAATTTTAGAAAGGCATTTAAATATATAAATCCTTTATTAATAGCACCTCTCAAAGGATATTACACAAGGGTTGAAAATCTCCCTCAATCGGATGGGTCCTTTGATGTCCTTGATGTTTCAACTACAGATCTTCCTCTCTCAATACAAAAAAACCAAATCAAAGTGGAGAAATATAATGAGAGCTCAAAAGTATGGAGACGATAATGGTGGTGATGATAATGATCATGGTGAATAATGAATGAAAAACCATCTTATTTATAACAAAGTATTGGGTTGATCCCAAAACTAGGAAATAATAAAATATTGTTTACCAAAATCAATATCTAACAGTGTGGAATACTTTATAATATTTTTGGAGGGAAAAAATATTCAAAATAGTTAAATACCTTTATTTATAAACAATTAATAGATAAAATTATTTATTAATTATTTCACAAATATTAAAAATTGTGTGAATATGAAATAATTATTAAATGGTGGTTTAATAATTATTCCATAAATGGAATTAAGGAATAATTAATAAATAGTGATTTATTTAATTATTCCTATGTGATTTAGTAAAACGTGACAAGGAATAATTATCAAATAATGATTTAATAATTATTCCTAGAGAGTACTAAATAAATCATGATTTATTTAATTATTCTCATGGGGTTTTTTAATTTTAACCATAAATAATTTAATAAAGGTGGTTTAATAATTTTTTTCTTATAGTATTTTAAGTATTTTCACTATAGTAAAATTAATCTTACATGGTATATTTTGATCCACCTAGTTAGAAATGGCTAGGTAATTACCTTTTGGTGATAACATATTGTCCCCCAATGTATGAGTGTTAGGATAAAAGCATATGACAAAATATAATGCAAGGAACACTCACTTCAGAGACACCAAAGGGAGTCGAGGAGAGAGAGAGACAGCGGAAACAATGCAAGGATGGAAAAAATAGAGGGGGCAAGGCCTACTAAAATGATATAAGTCTCCTTTTATTTAAGAGTACATGATCTCAAATGTATGGGGGAGGCATACCTACGCCCACCAAGATAATTGAGTACAAATAATAATGATGAGCCCAACAATGCGGACTAATATACAAAGTACATGATACATGACATGCTAGCATTAATAGGCTAACATTTAATACATTGGATCCCATATACTTTATGCACCTAGAAATACATGTGCGATTGAATATAATAACATCTAAGTACATGAGACATAATGCCATTGGGCCCGACATGGTGAGGGGCGATTCACAACCAAATAATCCCTACGGAATAGGAAGGGGATTTGAAGATCGAATGGATCTCTAAATGAGATATACATGTTGTGAGCATTGCAAGCGGTTGAAACGAACCCATAAAATATGTGGAAGCGCATATAAGGTTGGACCATGATCTGTGGGCATCTAGGCACGTGCGGGGCTACCAATCGATACCCCTAATGAGTTGGAACATCTCATGCACACAGAAAAATTTTGGTACAATACGTTGGATCAAGGACCATCAAGTGTACGATTCTCAATCGCACGATAATGAGTTGGAGTTGAGCACATGAGAAACAACAAAGTAAAGGGAAATAATGATTCCATTTTCTTGATCCAAGGCATCAAACAATGATGAAATTTTGAGCTAAGGTACAACTCCCTCTAGACCACTTTAGGAATAAATGTGTTGAAGTTGATAGAAGAGGACACCCTAGGTGAGGCAATGTCGAATCCTCACCAAAGGCATGAGGAATAATATTAGATGGCCGAGAGAATGACACCGGTATGATGAAGGAATGACACAAGATGAGTGGTGGGTGATTTACGACTTCCCTTGTTAGAGCATAATATGCATGGTTGACTTGGTAGCGGCGAATCGATTCCAGCAAGGATGCATTAATCGACGAATATTTTTAGAGACGGAAAAATATATATGAAATCGAAATGAGAAAAAATGGCATAAATTTGACGCAAAATGGATGGAACACTATAACGGGGACTCAATGGGATTCATAAATGACTCCATTAATTGAGGTGACTCATCTCAAAGTAGAACAAGGGTGACGAAGATGTTGCTACATGTTAGAGGCCTAAGGGACCATAAAAATTGATTAAATAATTGTTACTCATGAAAAAAATTGATACATGAGTCAACAAGTTCCAAGAAAAAGTGGAACCAAAGTACGGGCGACTCATATGAAGAGATTTGTTTAATTGGCGGTAAAGTGAAACTTCGTGGAAAAAACGGTTTACTGTGAAGTATCAAATTACCAATAATAAAGGGAGACCCATTATAAAAATCGTGAGAAATTTTCAATGGTGCTAACATTTCATCAAATTGTCTTATTGTTTGGTTGTCAAATGGGAAATGATAAAACTAGGGTTTTTCCTATCAAAGTTATTTTTTCCCTAAATCCAATTCATTTATAAAGTGAGATGAGGAGAATTTGGAGAGGAGGAGAAGGTCCTAAATCTTATGGAGATTGTAGTAGACAAACTGACCATCAAAATCAACATCTGTGAGTTGGAGGTAGGTGGCCTAATCGTACTCATCATTTTTAGTGGCTTAGATTTTCATACTAGGGCCTCAACATTTTGTGGAGGACTCATGATAATCCTCATGGTCACAATGCACTTTTGGGGGCATGTTATACGTTTTAAAACACAGAGACAAAGCCATTAAGTGCACCCAATGCAGTTTTGAGGGAAGAAACTGTATTTTGGGCAAGGAAGAAAACCATGAATAGTGGCCTATGGGGAGTTTAAGCTGAGGACTAGGAATTTATGGCTTTAAATTAGAACTGAAAAAAACATAATGGTGTTTTGCAGGTATGGAAGATTTAATGGTTGAATTGATAGAACAATACTTGGGAACTATTTGGGTTGATATTCAAGGGAGTCTGACAGTTAGAGTAGTTTTTGGTAGATATGAGGTTCTCTAGTTTTTGGAGAACCCATTAATGAGGGCAAGTGAACCCTTGCTAACGCGGATTATGAGCTGATGGGACCCATACCAAGAGGCATTTTTGGTGAAGGGGCATAGGATTGAGCTCACAATCTACGACATATACTTTCTGATAGGACTACCCCCTATGTGGTAGTAGGGGTGATACATCTAGTGTTGCCTTGTGAGATGAATATAAGAGAGTTTATGGATAGTCATTGCAGACTTGGTATTCATGAAAATGGAATAACCATCCATATAATTTACTTTTAGAGGTTTGGGGCATGACCTAAAACTGCAACAATGGTGCAGGTTTTGGGTATTCATGCCTTTCATCACATCATTGGGGGGCAGATGTTGTTGGTGGAGAGTGTGCTAGTAGGGACCTACTATGGGTGGGCCCAAATGATGTTGTCATCATTGAAATGATAGTTGACACTATGCAGGTGATGAACAAATGATAAATTTTCATTCGGGAAAGTTTTGTGTACATTCATATTTTAGAATATGTCGACCATTCGTCGACATGTATAGATCCGTGATGGGGGTCCAAAAGAGCCTAGGATGCACAGTTGGGGGCAACTATTGCGATGATGTGGAGGAGGGGGAGTCAAACAAGTGTTCTGACCTAACTTCATTAAACATTGGGACTAGATGAAATTTACATAAATGTCTATCCATACAATGTAATGAACTATCAGGGGGATCATGCCTTGTTACTACCACCGATACGAGCATGGGGTCCAGATGGTAAGTGAAATTTTCTATGTTTTTGGTTGCATGTAAAGGTTAGAATATGTATGTGGTATTGTTTCCAAAATTATGGTATCAAGATATAGCACTGGTAAGGATTGAAGGATATACAAGGCGAGCCACAATGCTCGGGGCTGCAGATGAGGGAGGTTCAACATCACAACATAGACTAGATAGTGAGGGTCTAATAGAGGACCTCTGTCGTAGATTTGATGTCCTATTGAATGGGATGATTTAACGCAAATGGCATGAGTTATAATATCAGTATACGGATGAGTGCACTAGTCTTCCCTTAGAGAGGCGAGGTATCACGCGACACATAAATATGGATGGGCAGGCAGTTCAAGACACACAAGCTAGTGGTATGGAGTCATTGGCTCAGGAGCCTCTGGATGATAACGACTAGGGATAGGGACATGTGGCTCCCCTTTTCTTATTGTAACATGCTATGGGAATGTTTTATGTATTTAGGTTTGTCTACTCCAAACACTTATTTTTTTGATATGATGATACATAATATGCTTATGCATCTTTTTTGTGATGATTTTGGTTCACCATTTTTTGATGTTATGGTTGTCTTTTGTTATATGCATGTGGTAAATTCCAACGTATAATGTTATTTGCAATAGTATATACATAGTGATTTTGGGCTCTAGGGACGTGACTGAATGTAATGGATTCAAATTCATGTGCCAAAATCTTAAATCATAGATATTATATAAATAGGACAAGATTATGTACATGATAAACACCATTCAATTACATGACAAGTAACAAGGAATCAAGACGAACATGAAGGTGAAGGATGCAATGACTAGGGGAATAAACTAAAAAACCTATCACAACATCATATTTGGCCAGGTTTTTGTCGGAAAATCTGATGTAGACATTGTTGGAGTGAACTAATGAATGCATAGGGATGAAAATGATCGAATATGCCGAGGATAGATTCTTGGAGAAGTGACTCGCACCATCAGAATAACCGATATGAGGTGTGGATGATGGATCCATATGAAAGACACAAGAAGACAATGAATGAGATGATGGGGGATGAAAGCTACCTAAATGTAGAGAAATAAAATGATACACACATTTCAATGGGAAATGTTATGGGTAATTTTTCTTCAAGTAGAGTGAATTGCAAGGGTTAGGAAGTATTTGACCTCCGAAATCCTCTAAAAGGTATTCCCCCTTTCCCAAGCACTTAAAGATGATGTAAGTACCTAGACATAATGGTTTGAACTTCCCATTCCCCAGGAAATCATGAGCTTGGTAATAGATAAGAAGGCCTCCTTCGTGAGAGGTAGGAGGGTGGAATTTCTGGTCATATTAATATTTGGTGCACTTTTTGGCCACTTCAATGGTTTTCAATGAGACACGATGGTCTTCATTGGCATTTTCAAGCATCATAAGTCATTTTTCTATAGATGGAGGGGATTTCATACTCGATTAGTAAGACTGATTCCTCTTTGAAAATGAGGTGGAAAGGAGTAAACCCATTGACGATTTTTACAGAGGTTATATAGGGCCACAAAGCAGGGAAGAGCATGAGGAGCTACTTGGTCGTGTGCTTATTCACTATTTTTTGAAGCATAGTTGTAAGGATTTTATTGACCTATTCAACCTAGACATTGCCTTGGGGGTAATAAGACGATGAAAATTTATGCTCAAATCCTAACAGAGAGGATAACTCATGCCATATATCATATTTGAAGTGTCAAACATGATTTAAAACCAATTTTTTCAGAACTCTGAATCGAGCGATAACATGGTTAAAGAAGAAAAGGGCTACAATAGTTGCAATATTATTGAATGTAAGCATGGCTTTAGCCCATTTGGTGAAATAGTCAACAACCATAATAATATACTTGTGGATATTAGTGGATGGGGGTCGAAACTCCATAAAGTAAATAGCCCATTTACATAAAGGAATGGTTGCAATGACAGGATGGAGGTGAGAAGGTGGAGCTCAACCCTTAGGGGCGCATAATTGACAATTGGGACATTATTTGACTTCCTAAATGCAATCGCTAAAGAGAGAAGGACACAGGTAATAGACATGCATGATTTTTTTGGATGTGCCTATTACAGAGAGGTTACCATCACAAGTGCCACTGTGATAGGCATTGAGCACTTGTTGAGCTTCAACATGGGTGAGACAATGATGAAGGACAATGTCAACACCACGACAATAGAGATTATGACCGATGAGGAGGTATCGAGGGGGTTGATGTTTGATACATAACTAACATCACGATTAATATGGTGGGTGAATTTATGGGTTCGCAAATATGAGAGGATGTCACCATACCAAGGATCATTAGAGGTGACAGTGAACAAGTGTTCATTTGGAGGATCATCATTGACTAGTGGATCAGGTGCACCAGTAGGAAAGTCAGAAATGAATTCACCAAGGGCCAAACCTTTCTTACCCTTGGGTGTGGAAAATTCGTGATATAATTCTTGAATGTTAATGATCCAATGGGAATACTTCCCATTAATGATCCACCGATTCAACAAGGAGGAAATTGGGTTGGAATTGGTCACAACTTTGGTGGTATGCATAAGAATATAATGATGAATATTTTGAAGAGATAACACAACAAAAAGTGCCAATTTTTCTTCGTGGGAATA
The DNA here is from genome assembly GCA_034641835.2 of Pinus albicaulis. Lineage (NCBI taxonomy): Eukaryota > Viridiplantae > Streptophyta > Pinopsida > Pinales > Pinaceae > Pinus > Pinus albicaulis. Next base: position 10,450 of record JAXQQM020084073.1, read on the forward strand.
GGACACAGGGGGACCATTAAGGTTTTTACTGATGTAATATATGACATGCTCAATTCTGGAGGCATCTTCCTATATTAGGACCCTGACAACCTAATAGGTGGAAGCTGAGATATACAAAATGAAGTCCCTTTAAAAGTTAGGTGGATTGATAAAAAAAACAGAAGTGAGAGCATGTTTGAGGGAATCAAAATACTATTGAGCATGGTCATCCCAAATTAATGGATTTTTAGATCGAAGAAGTATAAGAAATCCATGCATGGTGGTTGCATAGTTAGGAATAAACCTATGAAGAAAGTTGGCTTTTCCTTGGAGGCTTTGTAACTGGTGAAGGGTATGAGGAGGTGGGTGTTCAAGAATGGCTTGAACTTTGAGAGGGCTGAGAGTGATGTCATATTTGGACACAATGAAGCCCAAAATATGGTCAACAAGAATGAAAAAGACATAGTTAATGGAGTTAAGGAAAATTTTATACTTATGACATCAAAGGAAAATGATATGAAAATCATGAATATGTTGTGACCAAATATTAGAACGAGTGGTGAGAGAATATAGATACACAAGAATAATATGAGCCAAGTCACAAAAAAAATAGGACATGGCCTGCTGAAAAGTGTCTCCAATAGTGTTTTCCATGAGATCAATGTACTATACTGGAATCCCTAAGGTAATATAAGATAAAATCAACATAGCCATGAAAAGGACATAAAAAAATCTAGGTTGAGGGAATAATAAATTTATATGACCAGAAGGATAATAGTCTGGAGTAACTTCTCTCAGATGGTTAAGTCCCAGGGGAACTATTTCTACCTGGAATGGACTAGAGAGGCACCATCAGAAGGAAAAGGTCCTTAAGGAAGTATACTTGAAGGCTGGGTTGAGTTGGGAACAACAGGTTACAGAGGCGTTGGCTATTGGATGGGCATAGTAGATCACATGTTAGAAGCCCAAGATGCTTTCAACATGCAAACACTAGACATGCTATGCTCAAAAGACGTAGGTGGTGGACCATAATAAGAACCAAGTAAGCAGAATCTTTCTAGACTTTTGGAGAGACATTGGTGAGGGATGAGAAAATTTTATTTCTAGTCATCTACGATATTATGGACTAAGGTGACATCTTAGACTTATGATCATAGTATGTCAACTGCTCAATAGTAATGATATTTTAATTACGAGGAAAGAACATCTTATATAAAATTGTAAATGCGTCAACTGACATGGCATAGGTATAACTACGACCTAAAATAATTTTGTAATGTAAGGGGGCATCGATGACTCTAATGTCAATAGAAACAATATTTCTAGAAACTGTGATAGAAAAGTTGCGATATAATCCAAGGGGTGGTGATGGATGATCGTCATAAGCACAAAGAGTGATGGTGGATGGGGACAGTTCTGGTGACCCAATTTTCTTCCAAACACTAGCAGTCGTCTCACAAGTGGATGAACCTTCATCTATGAAACACCACTAAACAGTGGCGTTCCTTATGGAGATTTCGATTTGAAATGCAATAGATGAAGGGGGGGATGTTCCTATTTATCAATTTAAAAGACAATTATATGATCATGTGAAGGATCCAGAACATCCAAAGAAGAGAGTAGAGCTTTTCATTGGGATGGGAATGTCTAGAGAACTTCTAGCATTGACATGGAAGCAAGAGACTATTCCAAGTCAGCTACTATGCTATAGGTATGGGAAGCTTTAGTAGAAGCAACATTTCGACATAATGGACCTTTGGGGACGTTGGGGATGACCTCTTCCTTAGGATGAGTGATATGTAAGGTACCATTTGATGATAGAATAGGACCTTTGGAAGCTTGAGGTTGGGACTCAATCATAGACGTAGAAGGTGGCTTTTTAGATTGACGTGATTGAGTCTGAAGGTTGGCTTGTGCCGAGTTGACTTCATCGTAAGAATCTAGTAATTATGGTAACTAGATTGTTGAGGTTTGGGGGAGACCTCACCTTGTGTAGGTTGGGAAGATAGATATACTTCCTGGGGAAAAGGATTTGTAAGAACAATTGTTTGATATGAAGCAAGAGCTAGAGGAAGCAAAGCCATGGGTTGCTGTCCTCTAGGGGCAGCTACTTGGGCTTCTCATACTTGATGCATCTGAGGTAAAAGGGTGCAATCATGAGTATAATGTCCATATACCCCACAACATGTACAAGGCTTATTCATATGGAGAGCCTTTTTCTACTTGGTTTTTCTGCCCTGTTACTGGGTTTGGTGATTAGGCTGGTTCCCATGGGGCGCATTAGATGGTGGACCCTCGTTACCCTCAGTACCTTGAGATTGTTGGTTCTGGTTACCTTTCCCATTATTCATTTTCTTGGGATTTTGGGGATTGGTCGTGCTCTACTGAGCATACACTTGACATTGAGGAGGAGGTGTGTGTTGTGGCAGAGGTTGAGGAAGCATGGGAGGCTGAGGCATTGGTGTTGGATGTTGAGAATTTGTAGGGCCAGTGAATAATTCAAATTATCTTCTTGATAATTACTTGTGAGCTTACTTGATTTACTTATGTCTTTGTTGTGTAGGTAAATCCCCTCTACAGATAGAGACGATCCTTCTAGCCCTAGGGTGGGTCTAGCATCAAGAGGAAAAGCTAATGAGTTGGTCCCTAGTTAACGAATGAAATAGGTTGGGATAGATTTTCCTACCTGTAGTCCAATGTTATTGTCGCAGTTGTAATAGTGATCTTATGATCTTTGCCCGGACATGTTGTAACCCTTCAAAAATGGTACTCGAGTGCCTGCACAAATATCAATGGATGAAGGAAGCATATAAGAAAAATATTGCATTCATAACTAGCTAATCAATCAAGGAAGATTAAACACATTGCATAAAGTAAAACACATTAACACAAGATGGGAACTAGTCATCAGTCATGTATATATTAATAGAAAGAAAGAGATTACAATCAGAGCCTTGATGTGATAGCCTCCTTCAGCGGGTTCAGTCGAAGTGTGTCTCAAAGGTTCCTTAGGGAATTTGGACGAGGTGAGGACACAAGCCTAAGCTCTCTCTCAACGAAAGTCCCTTCTCTAATCACACCAGATATATCAGACTGTTTCTACAAAATGTTCAGCAATTCCTATTTAGCTAGCTACATCAATGTGAGAGAGGTTTATTTATAGAGAAAGAAGAGGAGGTTGGGATCCCTCAAATGGTGGAAGGGAGGCCTTATCCTTTGGGAGGTTCCCCCAAAAGGTGGAAACAAGAGGACAAAGGTAGGTGTTCATGGTTATGTATTCGAATAACCCTTGCTGACTCACCCATGAAGTCGTTAAGATAGAAACTTCACCTCTATATTTTAAAAAACACTCCGAAAATAGGTTGGCATGGGTAGATCACTAAACATAGTGCCAATGGGCATGGGGCCTAGTGTTAACTTCCTTCATCGGTGCGAGGCTATAACAGCCTGCCAATGCTAACTAAAAAACATGTGCTTTTTTTAATCTGCTTCAGGAATTGACAACAGAGAAAGTTCCTCAAGGCAAGGGATGCAATGACACTTTTTTCAAGTTATGACACTTCATATAAGTCATAGGAATGGTCCTCTACTGTGTGGGATGGGGATTGCAGGGATGGTGAGAAAATGTTGTGTAACAGATGGCCCCTAAAGCATGAGGTCCGAGAGAGAGGGAGGGGTGAAATTCTTTACGAGAACACGTTTGAACAAAACACCTTTGTTGGAAGACCTGCAAGTACAAATACAACTAATATCTTTTATACATAAACATGTGGCATGGGTGCAACCATCCATAATAGAGTACATATATAAACTGAGATCCAAGGTATGGATGCAACCATCCAGCAGTAAGGATCCACAAATAGACTCAAGTATGGTCGCAGCCATCCAATCAGAAGAGTCATGCATATAGTCATGATAAACCAAAATATCCTACAACATGCATCTTATCAGACAAAACCCAGGGTCTTGCGCTCCATATCGACTCGAAAAAGTACAAATTCAAGCATACTAATATGTGAGATGAAGTCAAACATGCAAGAAAATTTCCTCATTATTAGCCAATGATGTAAGCTGTTAAGAGGCATGAGAGAAATGACCAATAATGAAAATGGCTCTCAAGGTACAATAGGTACAATCCGTAGAATGTGAACAGTGATCTAGCGTCGAACACCTGCAGAATCACTCGGTCGAAGGCCAATGATGTGGACCTATCATTGAATGCAAAGAACATGCCATTGAGGCATGCGGGCTCCAAGGTATCAGAAGGGAGTCTCTAGATCAACTTCTTGGATAATGAGCTGAAGTTGACAGGAAGTGACCCGGTAAAAGGATGGCCATAATGTTTCCCACATCATCGACACGAGATAGAGGAACATGATGATAGTGAATCAAGAACAAAAGAGGATTAGAGGGAGGTTGAAATCTGCAATCAGAAACTTCTCTTAAACATATCAACGACACGACTCTAGATTTGGAATTATTTTACATCAAAGAATCTGAGGTCATTATGAAGTTGCAAAGAGCAGATGAGAGGCCAGAAGAGATTACCCAAACCTATGGAGGAAAAAAATGACGGATTGAGATGTCCCCAACTCGACATGAATTCAGATGAGTTTCATGTTCAAGAGTGACACACTACCATAATGACTGTGTCTGATGTCATAATGACTCTGTTCGATGAAATGTAGATTTTAACGAGACTGAAAAAGGAAGAACTTAGCATCTTTTCATGTTTAGAGAGTTTGAGAAGAAGTGGAAAAGAAAACTCCAGCAGTCCCTTTTCGTAGATATTTTCACAGATCCAAAAAGGTATAAAATTGTGTTTGAGAGAACCTCTTAGTCACGATATGCTAAGGTATTCCTTTTTCATAAATAATCTATCCCAACCCAAAAAATGGGTAAATGTATACTGGGTAGATATTGTTTCATAGTCGTTTAACAAGTTCAAAATGACAAGAGTCTCGGCAATATTTTTAGTTTTAGAGAGTTAGAAAAGAGCTGAAAGATGACTCCAACAATGACTTTTTTGTGTTTTTACCGAGTTTGAAAAAGTATAAAATATAACTTGTTACTTCATCATTGTTTATGTTGAAAAGATGTTGCTGCACAAGAGACGCATGTAAAACCCATTTCTCGAAATAGCATGGCGAAATAATAAAAAAATATGCTTTAAAACCTAATTTGGGTTTCGAAAAGTTATAAAATGCCAAAAATGGTAAAAAATGATTACTTTTCACTTTTACCTCTCGTGAGCAATAGTTACCATTTCGGCACTATGATTTTGTGGCGACGATAGTGGGCAATCCGGAAGATCAATATCAAATCCGTCAGTTCCCGGTAAGAGCTAACATCCTTCCCTGAATTTTGATTACACTTTCATTACCTGAAACCCCAAATTTTGAAATATATGGGGGAAATTGCAAAAAATAGGGCATGGTGGTTGGTGTGAGTATCGGGCACGGACTTGCGCCAATCACCCAAAATTTTGAACTGGTGCACGCCAACCGCGACAACCATTTTAGCTTATAAATGCAATAAAATAGTCCTATTTTCACCAATCAGAAGATTTTAATTTGGCTAATGACATTCATATGAACGTTTTTGCAAGTGTGAAGAAAAAAAATGGTGATCGAAAGGGAAGAACGAGAACACAGTGAAGAAGATGAACTTGCCATGGAAAATGAAAGATGCATGGAAGCTCTCAAATATTGTGGGCTCAATAAATTCTTCATGACACCATGCCTCAGATCTCAATTAGAGTTGCGGCAATATTTAATCAGTATCTGGGATGTGGATTAGGAAAAATTCATTCTTCGTAATCAGGAACTTGAGATTGAGGTCTCAGAAATTTATTTTATAACCAGACTGTCGCGGAGGGGGGCAATACCAGTCCTGACCCACACTCGGCCCTTAATGGAGAACATGAGTATGGTTATCGACAGGGTGTGCCCAGGGGCAAGGAAAGGATCGAGAAGCAGGAAAGTGGACATCCAAACTATTCCTATCTGGAACTAAAGGTAGTGTTACAAACCATCACACGACCTGCAAGATCTTAGGCATCGCACAAGGCCAAAAAGACATAGCTACTTCTTTCTCTAGATTGCATGGCACCAACCCTCTACAACTGGGCAGAGGTAGTGACAATCAACATGAAGCGTCAACTAAAAAAGTGCAAGAAAACCAAATTGAAGTAGTTTAGTTACAGGTCTATTTTGGTATCGTTCATCTTGGAACGACTACCAATTTTCCAGCATCAGGAGGTGATAGTCCCGACACCACCAGCATAGAAGCCACGGATGGCCTATTAGGCAGCTCTGATGCCAAGGTCAAGGGGTGGAAAATATATGTCCTAGAGACCAAATTTCTTTTATTGGCTCCGCTGACAACTGATTTTTGTGGAGGACTAGCCCTACTATGACACATATTTCATTGGTGATGCAAATCTCCCACTGCCAGAAGGAGAGGATTAGGATGAAGTACTTGGTAAGACTCATTTTTTATTTTCATATGTATTATGATTTTTTTTGGTTATGCATGTTTTGACATTAAATCCATGTAATTGCAGATGTTGGTCCAGAGGGCCGAGGAAATAATACGCAACTTGGAGGGAATCTCCCAGGGGATCCCAGACTATGCGTGATTCGATGATGTTCCTCGTGCATACAAGAGACAAACTGCAGGGGTGTCAAAACAAGTTCACCGCTTGCTGAGGCAACTTGTACGGGTAGTGATGTGCTATCATGAGCGTCATGCAGAGTAAACACCTAGGTTTTATTTCCACATATTTTTTAGAGGCATGATGTCTCAGGATGTAACCTAAACATGCATATTTTTTGAACTATTGATGCATAAGGATGAAAACACTCGATATATATATATACATATATTTTTTGTATGGATATTTTTCATGTGATGATGATTTTACAAATTAAGCAAATGTCTATCTAATACAATGTTAGCTACTGTATTAGTAAATGCATTCATTCATCTAGGAATATGTTGATATGTAATGTAATCAAAATGTATTTCTAGTAAATGAACACGTAAATACAACCTTAAGATGTGAGGGTTCCTAACAGAATAATGTCCATTAAGGTGAAGAACAACAAGCTATGAGTCTAGGTTAACAATCAATGCAAGAATATTGAGGGAAATGGCCTCAATAAATAGTTCAATGACAACACTGTATTCAGTGACATTTTTTGTAGTTCATCCTAAACAGATACCTTGAAGGTCTATCAACTCACCAGCAAAATCATAAATTATCGAGGCTGTTGAAGAAAGCTTCTAGGTACTTCGAGAAGCCCCATCCGTGAAACCAACATAAGGGGTAATAGACATATGCACAATAATCAATGATCCAATAAGCAGGAAAATGATCACAAAGCACACCAAGACAAAAATGTACAAAAATGAAAAGAACATCTATGTAAAAAAAACATGCACAAATGACTCATGCATAATATTTTTTAAGATACAACCCATTTCTGGGCTGATCCAGAGGATGACCTTCATAATCAATGAGCTCATAGGCCCCATTCTATAAGAAACGTTTAAAAATTTAGGGCGCATTCCACATGGGTTTAAATTTTCCTGCACCCTATCTTATCTTGATATTGGTCATACAAGAGGACGAGGTATCCTTCTATGAAGGAACGATGGGAAACCAACTGGTCAAAATGAGCCTTGAACCACTTTTTTTGTGCTTCAATGACCAGAATGAAAAAGCAACGAGTTTCATCAAGCCTCTCCAGATAGAGAAGATGCTCTTCTTTGGGTGAAGTATTCGGCAGTAATTCAACAGCTAGCTTGAGTGAAGGTATTTCACATTCAATCAGAAGGGTAGCTTCTAGACCATAGACAAGCTGGAATGGAGTGAATCCAGTCACATCCTTTACTGAGGTTCGGTATTCCCAAAGAGCCGAAAAAAACATGAGATTCCAATTTGATTTATGCATCCTAATTGTACATTGAAGCATTGTGACGAGGAATTTTTTCATAGCTTCAACCTGGTCATTGGCCTAAGGATAGTAAGACGTTGAGATGTCATGACATAGACCCAAATTGGAAGTCAAATCTGCCACCATGTAATGCCAAAAATTGGAACCATGATCAGTAATAATGGGTTGAGGGACACCAAACCTAGAAATGATATGATTGAATATGAACTGAGTTTTTGCCTTACCATTAGCCATAAGTGTAGGCATTGATTCGGCCCATTTGGTGAAGTATTTAATGGCTATGATGATATAAGCATTCCCCCCAGCTGAGTGAAGGTTACATGTCATAAAATCGATGCCCAACTTCGTAAAGGGACCAACGATAATGACAGGGTGGAGAAGGGAAAGCTACATGCACATCTTCTACTGATAGATCTAGGAATCATGGAACTTATGAACAAAAATGATGGAGTCTTTGAAGATGGAGGGTCGAAAATACCCAACACGAATAATTTTCTATGCAGTAGCATATCTAGACATGTGACCACCATAGGCACCACTATGACAGTCATTCAGGGCCTTTTCAGCCTCCTCGAAATCCAAACACCGGCGGAGAATGGAATCAACTCCGACGTGGTAAAGTGTATCTCCGACTATACGATAATGTTGCGATTGATGATGGATGCGTCGATGAGACTCCTTTGTCAACTCAGATTAGAAGGTGGAAGTATTAATATATATGATGATATTACTATACCAAATATTGAGGGTGTTGGTTAGAAAAAGCGTGTCTTCCAGAATGCATTCCTCGAAACTAGACGGAGCAGAATCGAAAGGGAGAGAGCATATCAGATCGTCGAAGACTAATGATTTATTCGATTTGGTAGTAGTGAACTCCAAATTGAACTCTTGAAGGATGAAAATCCACTTCGAGTACTTGCCCCCCAGCAATTGACGAGTCAATATGTAAGTCATAGGGTTGTAGTCAGAAATCACAACCATTGTACGCAATAGAATATAGTGACGAAAACGTTGAACAACTTGAACAACTACCAACGCCAACTTCTCAACAAGTGCATATCGCACTTCAGTATTGAGAAGGTTACAAGATAGATCGTAAATGACATGCTCATTACCATTATCATCATCTTGCACCAGAACCATGGCAATTGTACTGAATGCGGCAGCCAAATAGAGGGAATAATCGCAATGTTAATTTGGTGGACGCAATAGAGGAGCATTAAAAAGCAATGTCTTCAGCGCGTCAAAATTTTTCTAAGTGATCTCATCCCAGAGGAATGGGATGCCTTGCTTCAAAAATTGCATAAATCTTTTATCCACTTTGGCATAGTTAGGTATAAAACGACATAAAAATTTAGCCTTTCCTTGCAGAATCTGTAGTTGATGTAATGAGGATGAAGAGGGGAGATTGATGATGGCTTCAGCTTTGAGTGGATCGAGATGAATCTCGTCTTTGGACAGGATAAACCCTAAGATTATATTGGTGTCAACATAGAATATGCACTTATGTGGATTCAATTGGATGTTATAGCATCGACAACGAAGAAAAATCTGACGGAGATGATCAGGATGGTCTTTACACTTAGTTGAATGAGTTTGTTGTAGCTACAACAACACCCAAAATTTTGGGTATATTTAAAGTCGGGTTCCCCCTGCGCTCGCTTAGGCGTTAAAGTCTTCCACCGGAACTGCGGTCGGTGACATCCCACCCAGGCCTATCCCCAGCCGCCCCTCATGAGCTTTCTCACCATGTAATGGATGTTGTTGCTTCCATCCGCCATATGTGGGAAGGATCATCTAGTGTACGCTCGAAAATGCTTCTTATGATCCGCCATGTTAAATGAGATTGCCATGCATACATTTGAATGGAAATTTTTTGTGTCAATGATTAAAGGCCCTCTCTCATTGTGGGTCATTAAGCATGTTATTTGAGTACTTATTTTAAGCTCGTTAATCTCATATGTTTTATCTAGAGACACCATTATCAAAGAGTAATTATGATGTCGTAATGTGCCACGGGAATTCGACAACGGTGACAAACTCCTCGGTGCGTGTCACGACATCAAGGGAAATAAAATTGGGCTCCAACCCATGTGAGGCCAAAGTTATACGGACACAGAGGGAAGATGGAGAAAGTGACCAGTGATATCTTAAAGGAGGATGGTGTGATGCACATTGATCAGAAAAAGAACCTTTTATGTCATTGATGCAAAGGCTTCGTTCACTAGTGCGCACCAATACTTAAAACGCTACGATTTTGGAAATGTCCAGATCTGCATACCATCTAAATGTCGATGGTGCACACAGTGGAACATACTTCACCACTGGAGCAATTCTAGCGAAGTATAGCCGGGTGAACAAAGTGGACTGAAAAGATTTACATAGAGAATGTGAGTTGCCGAGCAGCGGTGCGAGAGCACACATGTTGGTAAGCACACATGTTGGTTTCGGCAAACCCCGATACATTTGAGTTTCAAATACCAACCAAGCCTTTGGGAAACAATATCTCGTAACCACTCCATCACCATGGTG